>CM060863.1:40185794-40383951 GCA_030737845.1 Acorus calamus | reverse complement strand
AAATGCCATGAATCCTATATCATGCTCTCTCATGAATGGGAGACATATTCCCCCGATTAATCTGATCATGAATCATATACATACCCCCCATGAATTTAAAACATACCTACTTGCCCATTTATTCGAGATATACCCATGAATCCATCAGAGACATACCCTCATCAATTGGAGACAGACTCGCCCCACTAAACTGATTATAAATCCGGAACATAACGACCCATGAATCTCTGACCACACTCCTCTCTTTAATTCGAGACATACTACTTAGGAATCCTAGAACATACCATGAATATGAGAAATGCCATGAATCCTATATCATGCTCTCTCATGAATGGGAGACATATTCCCCCGATTAATCTGATCATGAATCATATACAGACCCCCCCATGAATTTAAAACATACCTACTTGCCCATTTATTCGAGATATACCCATGAATCGATCAGAGACATACCCCCATGAATATGAGACAGATCTATGAATCCGTGACATACCCATAAAAAAATTGACAAATTACTCCCTGAATTTGAGATCGTACTCCCCTCATGAATCTGAGGCATATCCTTACCATGAATCTGCGTCATACCCTATCATGAATACGTGGCAATCCTCTATGAATACGAGACATACTCTTCCATGAATCTAGGACCATTCTACCCCTTGAATCCAAGACACTACCCGATTAATCCGAGATGTATCCCTCCATTAATCCGAAACCTAACCCCCATGAATCTAAGACCATACTCCCCATTGAATATATCATCATACCTTGAATTCGAGAAATGTCATTAATCCGACATAATACTCACTCATGAATGGGAGACATACTCCCCCCACTAAACTGATTAAAAACCCGAAACATAGCCACCCATGAATCTATGATCATACTCTCAGAGACATACAACTTCGGAATCCAAGACCATACCATTAATCTGAGGAATGCGATGAATCCGACCTCATGCTCACTCATGAATGGGAGACTTACTCCCCCGATTAATCCGATCATGAATCCGAGACATACTCTATCATGAATCATATACATAATCCTCCATGATCTAAGACATCTACCTGTTTGTGAATCTGAGACATACCCATGAATCCATCGGAGACAAATACCCTATGAATCTGAGACATACCTATGAATCCATCGGAGACAAATACCCCATGAATTTGAGACATACCTATGAATCCATGACATACCCATCAAAAAATTCAACACATACCCCTCATTAATATAAAACATAGTGCTCCCTGAATTTGACACCGCACTCCCCTCATGAATCCGAGGTATATCCTACCATGAATCTGTGACATACTCTCCCATGAATCTCAGACCATTTTCCCCCTATTAATCCCAGACATTACCTCATTAATCCGAGACGTACCCCACCATGAATCTCAGACCTAACTCCCATAAATATGAGACCATACTGCCCCCTTAAATCCGAGGCAATCTACTTAGGAATCCAAGACATCATACTCCCTCCTAAATGGGAGGCATACTACCCCCACTAAACCGATTATGAATCCGAGACATAACCACCCATGAATCTGAGACTATACTCCTCCCTTTAATCCGAGACATTCTACTTAGGAATGCAAGACCATATCATGAATCCAAGAAATGCTATGAATCCGACATCATGCTCCCTCATGAATGAGAGAAATACCCCCCCATTAATCCTATCATGATTCTCGAACAGACTCATGAATTATATACGTACTCTCCCAGGAATCTAAGACATACCTACTTGCCAATGAAATCGAGACATACCCATGGATCAATCAGAGACATATCCCCTATGAATCTGAGACATACCTATGAATCTGCGACATACCCATCAAAAAATTCGACACGTACCCTTCATTAATGTACGACATAGTACTCCACGAATTTGAGACATACCAACAAATCCATCGGAGACATACCCCATGAATCTGAGACAGACCTATGAATCCGTAACATACCCATCAAAAAATTCGACATAGGTTTCCCTGAATTTAAGACCATACTCCCTCACGAATCCGAGGCATATCCTACCATGAATTTGAAACGTACTCCTCTGACTCCGAGACACAGCTACCTATGAATCGGAGACATAATCCCAATGAATAAGGGACAATATCCCCCTTGAATCGGTGACAAATTCCCCCGTGAATCCAAGACTATACCATGAACCCGAGAAATTCCATGAATTTGAGATCATACTCTTTAATGAATGGGAGACATACTCCCCCCTTGAAAATGATCTTAAATCCAAGACATATTCCCCATGAATCCTAGAAATAGTCCCCCATCGATTTGAGAAATACCCGCTTATGAATCCAAGACATACCCAAGAATTCGAGACGTACTCCCCATGAATCTTGGACATACCCTCATGAATATGAGACATACCCCCGCATGAATCCGGATTCATGTGTGGGTATGTCTTGGATTCATGAGATGTATATCCCGGATTCAAGGGGGAGTATGGTCATGGATTTAAGTGGGATATGTCTCAGATTCATGGGTATAAAACAAAGATCCTCTCCCCCCATGAGTCCATGACGTACCCCCCCAAGAATCCAAGACAAAATTCCTAATTCTGATACATACCAATGCCTCATCATAATCCCCCATAAATTCTAGACATACTACCCCATTAATCTAACAGTTACCGCACCATGAATCCGAGACATAGCACCAATGAATCATACACCATATTCCCCTCTTTAATCCGAGACAAACTACTTAGGAATCCAAGACCAACCCATGAATCCAATATCATACTCCCTCATGGATGGGAGACATACTCCTCCCACCAAACCGATTATGAATCCGAGACATAAACCCCATGAATCTGAGTGCGTACTCCTCCCATTAATCAAAGACAAACTACTTAAGAATCCAAGACCATACCCTGAATCCGATAAATGTCATGAATCCGACATCATGCTCCCTCGTGAAAGAGAAACTTACTCCCCCGATTAATCTGATCATGAATTCGAGAAATACTCTATCATGAATCATATACATAATCCCCATGAATTTAAGACATACTTACATACCCTTGAATTCGAGACATATCCATGAATCCATTGGAGACATACCCCCAATGAATCTGAGACATACCTATGAATCTGTGACATACCCATCAAAAAATTCAACACATATCCTTCCTAAATATTAGACATAGATTTCCTTGAATTTGAGACCATACTCCCCTCATATCCTACCATGAATCTGTGACATACCCTATCATGAATACCAGACACTCCTCATGAATCCAAGACATATTCTCCTACGAATCTAAGACCATTCTACCCCTTGAATCCAAGACACTCCCCCATTAATCCGATACGTACGTACCCCACCATAAATTCGGGACCTAACCCCCATGAATCTGAGACCATACTCCCCCCCCCCCTGAATTCGAGACATACTCCTCATTGAATCTATCATCATACCTTTAATCCGAGAAATGTCATTAATCCAACATCATACTCACTCATGAATGGGAGACATACTCCCCCAACTAAACCAATTAAAAATCCGAGACATAGCCACCCATGAATATGAAACATAACACCCATGAATCTGAGGCCATACTCCTCCGTTTAATGGTAGACATACAACTTACATACCATTAATCCGAGAAATGCCATGAATCCGATCTCATGCTCTCTCATTAATGGAGACATATTCTCCTAATTAATCCGATCATGAATTTGAGACATACTCTATCATGACTCATATAATCTCTCATGAGTCTAAGACATACCTACCTACCCATGAATTTGAGACGTCCCCATGAATCCTTCGGAGACATATACCCCCTGAATCTGTGACATACCCATAAAAAAATTCGACATATACCCCTCATTAATATAAGACATAATACTCCGTGAATTTGATACCGTATTCCCCTCATGAATCCGAGGCATATCCTACAATCAATCTGCGACATATCCTATCATGAATACCTGACACTCCCCCATGAATCCCCGACATACTCTCCCACGAATCTAAGACCATTCCCCCCCTATGAATCCAAGACACTCCCCAATTAATCTGAGACGTACCCCACCATGAATCCGAGACCTAACCTTCATGAATCTGAGACCATACTCACCCCATGAATCCGAGACATACTCTCCATTGAATCTATCATCGTGCCATGAATCTGAGAAATGTCATAAATCCGACATCATACTCCTCATCAATGAGAGACATACTCGCCCCACTAAACTGATTATAAATCCGAGACATAACCACCAATGAATCTGAGACCACACTCCTCCCTCTAATTCGAAACATACTACTTAGGAATCCAATACCATACCATGAATCTGAGAAATGCCATGAATCCTACATCATGCTCTCTCATGAATGGGAGACATATTCCCCCGATTAATCCGATCATGAATCATATACATACTCCCTCATAAATCTAAAACATACCTACTTGCCCATTTATTCGAGACATACCCATGAATCCATCGGAGACATACACCTATGAATATGAGACAGATCTATGAATCTGTGACATACCTGTAAAACAAATTGACAAATTACTCCCTGAAATGGAGACAGTACTCCCCTCATAAATTTGAGGCATATCCTACCATGAATCTACAACATACCCTATCATGAATACGTGGCAATCCTCCATGAATCTGAGACATACTCTTCCATGAATCTAGGACCATTCTACCCCTTGAATCCAAGACACTACCCGATTAATCCGAGATGTATCCCTCCATTAATCCGAAACCTAACCCCCATGAATCTAAGACCATACTCCCCCCTTGAATCCAAGACGTACTCCCCATTGAATATATCATTATACCTTGAATTCGAGAAATGTCATTAATTCGACATCACACTCACTCATGAATGGGAGACATACTCCCCCCACTAAACCGATTAAAAACCCGAGACATAGCCACCCATGAATCTATGATCATACTCCTCCATTTAATCAGAGACATACAACTTTGGAATTCAAGACCATACCATTAATCTGAGAAATGCCATGAATCCGACCTCATTCATGAATGGGAGACTTACTCCCCCGATTAATCCGATCATGAATCGGAGACATACTCTATCATGAATCATATACATAATTCTCCATGATCTAATACATACCTCCCTATCAATGAATATGAATTTGAGACATACCCATGAATCCATCGGAGACAGATACCCCATGAATCTGAGACATACCTACAAATCCGTGACATACCCCATCAAAAAATTCGACACATACCCCTCATTAATGTAAGACATAGTAATCCCTAAATTTGATATCGTACTCACCTCATGAATCTGCGACATACCCAAGCATGAATACCTGACACTCCCCTATGAATCCAAGACATATTCTCTCACGAATCTAAGACCATTCTTCCCTTAATCCAAGACATACCCCACCATGAATCTCAGACCAAACCCCCATAAATATGCGACCATACTGCCCCCTTAAATCCGAGGCATTCTACTTAGAAATCCAAGACATACTCACTCATAAATGAGAGACATATTACCCCCCTTAAACCGATTATGAATCCGAGACATAACCACCCATAAATCTGAGACTATACTCCTCTCTTTAATCCGAGACATTCTACTTAGGAATCCAAGACTATAGCATGAATCCGAGAAATGCTATGAATCCGACATCATGCTCCCTCATGAATGAGAGACATACTCCCCCATTAATCCTATCAGGAATCCCAGACAGACTCTCTCATGAATTATATACGTACTCCCTATGAATCTAAGACATACCTACTTGCCCATGAAATCAAGACATACCTATGAATCAATCGGAGACATACCCCCTATGAATCTGAGACATACCTATGAATATGCGACATACCCATCTAAAAATTCGACATATACCATTCACTAATGTAAGACAAAGTACTCCACGAATTCAAGACATACCAACGAATCCATCGGAGACATACCCCCATGAATCTGAGACAGACCTATGAATCCGGAACATAGCCATCAAAAAATTCGACATAGTACTCTCTGAATTTAAGACCATACTCCTTCATGAATCCGAGGCATATCCTACCATGAATCTGAGACGTACTCCTCCATGACTCCGAGACAGAGCTACCTATGAATTGGAGACATAATCCCAATGAATAAGGGACAATATCCCCCTTGAATAAGTGACAAATTCCCCCGTGAATCCAAGACCATACCATGAACCTGAGAAATTCCATGAATGTGATATCATACTCCTTAATGAATGGGAGACATACTCCCCCCTTGAATCCTAGACATACTACCCCATTAATTTGAGAGTTACCGCACCATGAATCTGAGATATAACACCCACGAATCTGACACCATATTCCCCCCTTTAATCCAAGACAAACTACTTGTAATCCAAGACCATACCTTGAATCCTAGAAATGCCATGAATCCCACATCATGCTCCCTCATGGATGGGAGACATATTCCCCCCACCAAACTGATTATGAATCCATGACATAACCCCCATGAATCTGAGAGCGTACTCCTCCCTTTAATCCCAGACAAACTACTTAAGAGTCCAAGACCATACCCTGAATCTGAGAAATAACATGAATCCAACATCATGCTCCCTCATGAATGAGAAACTTACTCCCCCAATTAATCCGATCATGAATCTGAGAAATACTCTATCATGAATCATATACATAATCCCCATGAATCTAAGACATACCAACCTACCCTTCAATTCGAGACATGTCCATGAATCCATCGGAGATATACCCCCCACATATCATCATACCTTGAATCCTAGAAATGTCATTAATCCAACATCGTACTCACTCATGAATGGGAGACATACTCCCCCCACTAAACCGATTAAAAACCTGAGACATAGCTAATCATGAATCTGAGACATAACACCGATGAATCGGTGGCCATACTCCTCTGTTTAATGATAGACATACAATTTAGGATTCCAAGACCAAACCATTAATTCGAGAAATACCATGAATCCGACATCATGCTCTCTCATTAGTGGGCATACTCCCCCGATTAATCCGATCATGAATCTGAGACATACTCTATCATAAATCATATACATAATCCCCCATGAATCTAAGACATACCTACCTGCACATGAATTTGAGACGTACCCATGAATCCATTGGAGACATATGCCCCCTGAATCTGGGACATACCAATGAAACCGTGACATACCTATCAAAAATTTCGACACAAATCCCTCAAAAATATAAGACATAGTACTATGTGAATTTGAGACTGTATTCCCCTCAGGAATATGAGGCATATCCTACCATGAATCTGCGACATATCCTATCATGAATACATGACACTCCCACATGAATCCACTACATACTCTCCCACGAATCTTAGACCATTCTCCCCCTATGAATCCAAGACTCTCCCTCATTAATCTGAGTCGTACCCCACCATGAATCCGAGACCTAACCCCCATAAATATGAGACTATACTGCTCCCTTAAATCCGAGGCATACTCCCCATTGAATCTATCATCGTACCATGAATTCGAGAAATGTCATGAATCCGACATCATACTCCCTCTTGAATGGGAGACATACTCCCCCCACTAAACCGTTTATGAATCCGAGACGTAACCACCCATGAATTTGAGACCATACTCCCTTTAATCCGAGATATACTACTTAGGAATCCAAGACCATACTATGACTCTGAGAAATGTCATGAATCCTACATCATGCTCTCTCATGAATGGGAGACATATTCCCCCGATTAATCCGATCATGAATCATATACATACACCCCGCTGAATGTAAAACATATTTACTTGTCCATGAATTCGAGACATACCCATGAATCCATCGGAGACACACCCCCATGAATATGAGACAGATCTATGAATCTATGACATACCCATCAAAAAAACTGACATATTACTCCCTGAATTTGAGACCGTACTCCCCTCATGAATCTGAGGCATATCATACCATGAATCTAAGATATACTCCTCCATGACTCCGATACCGAACTACCTATGAATCAGAGACATAATCTCAATGAATAAGAGATTATATACTCCTTGAATCGGTGACAAATTCACCCGTGAATCCAAAACCATACCATGAACCCGAGAAATTTCCTAAATTTGAGATCGTACTCCTTAATGAATGGGAGACATACTCCCCCCTTGAATACGATCTTGAATCCAAGACATATTCCCCATGAATCCTAGAAAAAGTGCCCCATCGATCTGAGAAATACCCGCTTATGAATCCGAGACATATCCAAGAATTCGAGACGTACTCCCCATGAATCTTGGACATACCCCCATGAATCTGAGACATACCCCCGCATGAATCCGGATTTATGCGTGGGTATGACTTGGATTCATGAGATGTATATCCCGGATTCAGGGGGGGAGTATGGTCATGGATTTAAGTGGGATATATCTCAGATTCATGGGTATAAAACAAAGAATCCCCTCCCCCCATGAGTCCATGACATACCCCCCCATGAATACAAGACAAAATTCCTAATTCTGATACATATCATCAATGCCTCACCCTAATCCCCCATGAACCCTTGACATACTACCCCATTAATTTGATAGTTACCGCACCATGAATCTGTGACATAACACCCGTGAATCTGACACCATATTCCCCTCTTTAATCCGAGACAAACTACTTAGGAATCCAAGACCATACCATGAATCCAACATCATGCTCCCTCATGGATGGGAGACATACTCCCCCCACCAAACCGATTATGAATCCGAGACATAACCCCCATGAATCTGAGAGCGTACTCCTTTTAATCCGAGACAAACTACTTAAGAATCCAAGACCATACCCTGAATCCGAGAAATAACATGAATCCAACATCATGCTCCCTCATGAATGAGAAACTTACTCCCCCGATTAATCCGATCATGAATCCGAGAAATACTCTGTCATGAATCATATACATAATCCCCATGAATCTAAGACATACCCACCTACCCTTGAATTCGAGACATATCCATGAATCCATCGGAGACATACCCCATATGAATCTGTGACATACCTTTCAAAAAATTCGACACATTCCCTTCCTAAATATTAGACATAGATTTCCTTGAATTTGAGACCATACTCCCTTCATGAATCTGAGGCATAACCATTAATCTATGACATACCCTATCACCCATGAATCCAAGACATACTCTCCTACGAATCTATGACCATTCTACATCTTGAATCCAAGACACTCCCCATTAATCCGATACGTACCCCACCGTGAATCTGAGACCATACTCCCCCCTTGAATCCGAGACATACTCATTGAATCTATCATCATACCTTGAATCAGAGAAATGTCATTAATCCAACATCATACTCACTCATGAGTGGGAGACATACTCCCCCCACTAAACCGATTAAAAACCCGAGACATAGCCATCCATGAATCTGAGACCATACTCCTCCGTTTAATGATAGACATACAACTTAGGGATCCAAGACCATACCATGAATCCGAGAAATGCCATGAATCCAACCTCGTGCTCTCTCATTAATGGGAGACATACTCCCCCGATTAATCCGTTCATCAATCTTAGACATACTCTATCATGAATCATATACATAATCCCCCATGAATCTAAGACATACCTACTTGCCCATGAATTTGAGACGTACTCATGAATCCATCGGATACATATACCCCCTGAATGTAGGACATACTTATAAATCCGTGACATACCCATCAAAAAATTTGACACATACCCCTCATTAATATAAGACATAGTACTCCGTGAATTTGAGACCGTATTCCCCTCATGAATCCGAGGTATATCCTACCTTGAATCTGCGACTTATCCTATCATGAATACCTGACACTTCCACACGAATCTAAGACCATTCTCCCTCTATGAATCCAGGACTCTCCCCCATTAATCTGAGACGTACCCCACCATGAATCCGAGACCTAACCGATATGAATCTGAGACCATACTCCCCCATTGAATCCGAGACATACTCCTCATTGAATCTATCATCGTACCATGAATATGAAAAATGTCATAAATACAACATCATACTCATCATCAATGGGAGACATACTCGCCTCACTAAACCGTTTATAAATCCGAGACTTAACCACTCATGAATCTGAGACCATACTCCTCCCTTTAATCTGAGACATACTACTTAGGAATCTAAGACCATAGCATGAATATGAGAAATGCCATTAATCCTGCATCATGCTCTCTCATGAATGGGAGACATATTCCCCGGATTAATCCGATCATGCATCAAAGACATACTCCTCTATGAATCGGAGACATACCCCACATGAATCCGAGAGGTACTCCTTCATGATTCCAGTATATGCCGTGAATCCCTGACCATACTCCCCCATGAATCCTAGACATACTCCCCCATTAATTTGAGACTTACACCACCATGAATCCGAGACATGGCCACCCATGAATCCTAGACAAAACCCCCATGATTCCTATACCACCTCCCCCATTGAATTTGGGACATATTCCCCCATGAATCCAAGACCATACCATGGATTCAAGATTTGCTATCAATCTCAAATCATGCTCCCTCATGAATGGAAGACATGCTACCCCCACAATCCAACCATGAATCTAAGACGTACTTCTTTATGAATTCTTGACATGCTCCCCCCCATTAATCTGAGACATACCTGTAACGCTTCAGTCTTACATAGCAAAAATTTGTATGCTTTGCCCCTACATGGATTAATGGGTTTAAAACGCGTCTTGGTGTGTAAGAACTGCTCAAATATAAGCACAAACTATCTCCTCTCATTAGACGATGTGGGATTAAACAGCAAACCCTCACCCTTACCCAATCTATGGGCCTCTTGGGACTGTTGGACTTCCCTCTCAACAAGCCGAGCATCACAATCACCCCCCCAATAAGCCACACGTTCTCGTGTGAGGCTGCACCCACCATCGCGAAATGGACAGGCTCTGATACCAATTGTAACGTCTCAAGCTTATACAGTAAGAAATTGTCAATTTTGCCTCTAAATGGGCTCACGACTTTAAAACGCGTCTTGGTGTGTAAGAGTTGCGCTCACATATAAGTACATGCTATCTCCTCCCATTAGGCGATGTGGGACTAAACACCCTCACCCTCACCCAATCAATGGGCCTCTTGGGCCTGAGCCATGTGTCACAATCACCCCCTCTAATAGGCCACACGTCCTCATGTGGGGCCACCCATACCCACCATCGCGTAATGGACAGGCTCTGATACCACTTCTGTAACGCCCCCAAATCCACGACTCCATTTTTTTTAAGCGTGAAATCCGGTTGCGTTAACTTAATTCATCGAATTTCATAGTTCTATTTTTTTCCTTTTATCTAGAGATATAATAAAATAATACTAAAATAAAATTCATTCTTCAAAGATACTAAAACATCTAAGATTTCAACAATACTCCCAATGTGTGGATATAACTTATACAGAAAAAGATATACAACTTGACATGAACATGGTTACTAGGAAGATGGGCCAACTACATGCCAAATGAAATTTATTTTAGTATTATTTTATTATATCTCTCGATAAAAGGAAAAAAATAAATATCTGAAATTCGAGGAATTAAGTTAACGCAACTGGAATTCACGCTTCAAAAAAATGGAGTCGTGGATTTGGGGGCATTACAAAAGTGGTATCAGAGTCTGTCCATTACGCGATGGTGGGTGTGGGTGGCCCCACACGAGGACGTGTGGCCTATTAGGGGGGTGATTGTAACGCCTGGCTCTGGCCCAGGCCCAAGAGTCCCAAGAGGCCCATGGATTGGGTGAGGGTGTTTAGTCCCACATCGCCTAATGGGAGGAGATAGCATGTGCATATATATGAGCGCAACTCTTACACACAAAGACACGTTTTAAAGCCGTGAGGCCATTTAGGGGCAAAGCAGACAATTTCTTGTTGTGTAAGCCTGGGCATTACAATTGGTATCAGAGTCTGTCCATTTCGCGATGGTGGGTGCGGCCTCACACGAGAACGTGTAGCCCATTAGGGGGATGATTGTGATGCCCAGCTTGTTGAGAGGGAAGTCCAACAGTCCCAAGAGGCCCATAGATTGGGTGAGGGTTTGCTGTTTAATCTCACATCGCCTAATGGAAGGAGATAATTTGTGCTTATATGTGAGCACAGCTATTACATACCAAGACGGGTTTTAAAGCCGTGAGTCCATTAAGGGCAAAGCGGACAATTTCTTCCTGTGTAAGCTTGGGGCATTACAATACCTACTCATAAATCCGAGACACTCCCATAAGTCTATCGGAGACATACCCCCATGAATCCGTGACATGCCCATGAATGTGAGTCATACTCCCCCATTAATTTGAGATGTACAGCACCATGAATCCGAGACATAACCACTCATGAATACGAGACCATACTCCCTTCTTTAATCCGTTAATTCGAGACATACTACTTAGGAATCCTAGACCATACCATGAATCCGAGAAATGCCATGAATCCGACAACATGCTCCCTCATGAATGGGAGACATGCTCCCCCCATTAATCAGATCATGAGTCCATGATGTACTCTTTCATGAATTTGAGACCGTTTCCCCCCCATGAATCCCTCACCATACATCTGAATTTGAGATCATACTCCCTCATGAATGGGTGACATACTCCATACTGGCCCATGAATTCGAGACATACACATGAATGCATCAGAGACATAGCCCCATGAATCCAAGACATACACCCATGAATCTATGACATACCCATGAATAGACATACTCCCCCATGATTAAGAGGCATGCTCCCCCAACGAATCTGAGACATAACCCCCTTGAATCAGAGAAGTACCCCACCATAAATTCGGGACCATGAATCTGATACATAACCCCACCCCCCTGAATCCGAGACATACATATAATCCTCCCACAAATTCAAGACAGACCCCTCATTAATATAAGACATAATACTCTTTGAATTAGAGATCATACTCCTCTCATGAATCCGAGACATATCCTACCATGAATCTGCAATGTACCCTATTATGAATTCTTGACATTCTCCCATGAATCCAAGACGTACTCTCCCACGAATCTGAGATTATTCTCCCTCATAAATAAGAGAGTATGAATAGCGACACTCCCCCATGAATCCAAGACATACCCCCCATGAATTCGAGACATATGGACCCAGGAATCTGACACTCAACACCACATGAATCGAAAACATACCCCAAATGAATCCGAGAGATACTCTTCCATTATTCTAATATATACCATGAAGCTCTAACCATACTCCCCCATGAATCCTATACATACTCCCCATTAATCTGATACGTACTCCTCTATGAATCCGAGACATAGCTACCTATGAATCGGAGACATAATCCTAATGAATAGGAGACATAATCCTAATGAACAGGAGACTATCCCCCTTGAATCGGAGACATATCCCCCCGTGAATCCAAGTCTATACCATGAACTCGAGAATTGCCATGAATTTGAGATCATACTTCTTAATGAATGGCAGACATACTCCTTCCATGAATATGATCATGAATCTGAGACATACTCCCCCATGAATCTTAAATTAACTCCCCCATCGATACCCCCATCGATATGAGAAATACCCACTTATGAATCCGAGACATACCCATGAATTTGAGACATACTCGGGTATGTCTCGAATTCATGGTGGTATTTCCAGGATTCATGGGGGGAGTATGGTCATGGATTCAAGTGGGATATGTCTCGCATTCATGGGTATAAACCCAAGAACCACCCCTCCCCCCTTCCATGAATCCAAGACATTTCCTGATTCTGATACATACCATCAATCCTTGACCATAATCCCTCATGAATCTTAGACATATTACCCCATTAATATGAGATTTATCATACTATGAATCCGAGACATAACACCTATGAATCTGAGACCATACTCTCCCTTTTAATCCGAGACATGCTACTTAGGAATCCAAGACCATACCATGAATCTGAGAAATGCCATGAATCCGACAACATGCTCCCTCATGAATGGGAGACATACTCCCCCCCATTAATCAGATCATGAATTCGTGATATACTCTCTCATGAATCATATACATACTCCCCAAATGAATCTAAGACATACCTTTATCTGCCCATGAATTCGAGACATACCAATAAATCCTTCGAAGATATACCACTCATGAATCTGAGACAAACACATGAATCCGTGACATACCCTTCAAAAATTTGAGACATACCCCTCATTAATATAAGACAGTACTCCCTGAATGTGAGACCATACTCCCCTCATGATTCTGAGACATACCGTACCATGAATTTGCGACGTACCCTATCAATGAATCTCCCATGAATCTAAGACATACTCTCCCACGAATCTAAGATATACTCTCCCATGAATCTGAGACCATTCTCCCCCCAAGAATAAGAGAGTATGAATACGCGACACTTCCCCCATGAATCCAAGACATGCCCCCCATGAATCTACGACATTCCCATGATTCGAGACATGTGGATCCATGATTGCGACACATACCCCCACCTGAATCTAAGACATACCCCCCATGAATCGGAGACACACCACACATGAATCTAAGAGATCTCCTCCATGTTTCTGATACATACATGAAACTCTGACCATTATCCCCCATGAATCTTAGACATACTCCCCCATTATTCTAAGATGTACTCCTCCATGAATCTGAGACATAGCCACCTATGAATCGGAGACATTACCCCAATGAATTCAAGATTATATCCCCCCTTGCAAACCTTAATGGAATTCTTAGAACATTTCCTAGACATCCTCCTTCACCTGCATCTCCAATGCCTCTATGTAGTCGAAGGTCTCCTCTATAAGCACTAGAAACGACAACCCCCCCCCCAAGGATCTGATACATACTCCCCCCACAAATTTCAGACATACCCCTCTCTAATATATGAAATAGTACTCCTTAAATTTGAGACCATACTCCTTTTATGAATCCATGATATATCCTACCATGAATTCATGATGGAATCTGAGACATATTCCCCCACAAATTTGAGACATATCCCTCATTTATATAAGACATAGTACTCCTTGAATTTGAGATCATACTCCTTTCATGAATCCGAGACATATCCTTCCATGAATCCGTGACGTACCCTATCATGAATCCCTAACACTCCCCCATGAATCCAATACAAACTCTCCCACGAATCTGAAACTTTTCTCCCCCTTGAATCCAAGAATCCAATAGAGTATGAAATCGCGACATAAGAGAGTATGAATGCAAACTCTCCCACGAATTTGAGATCATGAGAGAGTATGAATACAAGACACTCCCCCATGAATCTGTGACATACCCATGAATTCGAGACATACGGATCCATGAATCCGAAACATACGGATCATGAATTTAAGACATACCCCTTGTGAATCGGAGACGACATACCCCTTGTGAATCGGAGACATACTCCCTTATTAATCCAAAACCATATCATGAACCCGAGAAATGTCATAAATTTGAGATCATACTCCCTAATAAATGGAGGGACATACTCCCCCCACGAATACGATCATGAATCCGAGACATACTCCCCCATGAATCCTAGAAATATTCTCCCTTGGATCTGAGAAATACCCGCTTATGAATCTGATACATACCCGTGAATCCGAGACATACTCTCCCATGAGTTTGGGACATACCGCCATGAATCTGAGACATACCCTCGCATGAATCCGACATACTCCCCCCATGAATACAATCATGAATCCGAGACATACTGCCCCATGAATCCTACAAATACTCTCCCCCATGGATCTGAGAAATACCCGCTTTTGAATCCGAGACATACTCCCACATGAATCCAAGATAAACCCCTGCATGAATCAGTATGTCTCGGATTCTTTGGGGTATGTCTCAGATTCATTGGCATAAACCCAAGAACCCCCCCCCCCCCTTCCCATGACTTCAAGACATACTTCATGATTCTAATACATACCATCAATCCCTATCCCTGACCATATCCGCCATGAATTCTAGACATACTCCCCCATTAATATGAGATGTTCCGCACCATGAATCTGAGACATAACACTCATGAATCTGAGACCATACTCCCCCCTTTAATCTGAGACATACTACTCAGAAATCCAAGACCATATCATGAATCCAAGAAATGTTATGAATCCGACATCATACACCCTCATGAATGGGAGACATACTCCCCCCATGAATCCTATACATACTCCCCCATGAATCTATGACATACCTACCTGCCCATGAATTCGGTACATACCCCACCCCATGAATCCAAGACACACTCCCCACTAATCCAAGACATATTCCCTCCATGAATTCTAGACATACCCATAGTACTTCTTGAATTTGAGACCATACTCCCCTCATGAGTCCGAGACATATCCTACAATGAATCTGTGACGTACCCTATTATGAATTCGTGGCATACTCCCTCATGAATCTGAGACCATTCTCCCCCATAAATAAGATACTATAAATATGCGACACTCCTGCATGAATCCAACACATATTCCCCACGAATCTGCGACATACCCATGAATTCAAGACATATTCCCCATGAATCTGAAACATACCACCCAAGTATATGCTAAACATAACCTCTATTAATCTGAGACATACTCTCCCATGAATCCTCCACAGTATATTTGAGACATACTCTCCTATGAATGCTAGACCTCTTCCCCCCCTCCCCCGAATATGAGACATACTCCACCCATGAATCCGAGACTATACTCCCTCATGAATCCGAGAGATACCCCTATCAATCCGAGACTCCCCCCATGAATCTGAGACATATCGACCCATGAATCTGACACATACCTCCCAATGAATCCGAAACATACCTCCCAATGAATTGGAGACATACCCCACATGAATTCAAGACATACTCTTCCACGATTCCTATACAGATGTACCCCACCATGAATCAAAGACCATACTCCCCTCTTTGAATCCGAGTCATACTCTCCCATGAATCCGAGAAATGCCATGAATATATGATCATACTCCCTCATGAATGGGAGACATATTCCCCCCATGAATACAACCATAAATCCGAGACATACTCTTCCATTAATCATAGAAATACCCCCCCCCCCCCCATGAATCTAAGACTTACTCATCTATGAATCTGAGACATACCCATGAATCCATCAGAGACATACCCCCATGAATCTAACACATACTCATGAATCCGTGACATACCCATGATGACATACTCCCTCATGAATTTGAAACATATGCCCCTGACGAATCCGAGACATAACCCCCCTGAATCGGAGACGTACTCCGCCGTAAATCCGAGACCATGAATCTGATACATACCCCCCATAAATCCGAGAGACACTCCCCCATTAACCTGAGACATACTCCGCCCACGAATTCTAAAAATATCCTCCATGAATCTAAGACATAGTACTCCATCAATTTAAATTCATATTCCCTTCATGAATCCGAAACATATCCTATCATGAATCTCTGAGGTACTCTATCATAAATCTGAGACATACTCCCCTATGAATTCAAAACATATTGCCCCATGAATCTGAAACTGTACCCCCCCCCCCCCCCATGAATTCGAGGCATACCCCCACATGAATCCGATACATACCATGAATCCCTTACCATACTCCCTCGTGAATCTGGGACATAACCCCAATGAATCGGAGACCATAACCCACCTTGAATCCGAGACATACTCCCCCATGAATGCAAGACCATAACATGAATCCGAGAAATGCCATGAATCTGAGATCATACTCATACATGAATGGGAGACAATACTCCACCCATGAATACAAACATGAATCCTAGAACCCCCCCCCCCCCCCCCCCATGAATCTAAGACATATCCGCTTATGAATTTGAGATATACTCCCCCATGAATCCCAGACATGCATTGTGAATGCTTACTCTTAACAGGCATGAAATAATGCTTACACCAGCTTATAGTAATAAGTGAAAACAAAGTTCAGATGAATTGAGATCAAACACTACCCACAAAACAGAAATGACAGAAAACAATGGAATTCAAATTAACAATCATCTAACTATTAACGAAATCTATCCCCAATCACCCATTTCAATGTCTTCAGTCTTCCAAAAACTTCAACATAACAGTCTTGAAGAATAGCATGGAATAGTTTGTAAACTTATAACATAATGCAATGATTTATCTAAAAACAAATTAGTGCATGTTTTTTTACTAATAATTTCTCCTGACAGTAGAAAAAGAAAAAAGAAAACTCACATATTCACTGAATCCATCATTGTTGTCATCACCTAATTACTTCTTGTTGCTGAAAGCTGGGGGAGGCTGACCTGTAATTGTGCCTTCAAATTTAATTCTCCATTGCAAGTTTCACAATCATTGCATCTCTCAATAGTTTCAACTTCCGTGGTAGGCTGAACGGAATCCTGAATTTGTTCAATATCTGGAAGCGAAGATTTTTGTGTCATTGTAAATTGGTAACAATGTAGATTATGTGAATTTCCATATCAGGCTTCTTGTTGATTCCATTTTCCTTAGTGCAGGGGGTAATGATGCATGTTGGAATATAATATGAATTAATGGTTATTAGACATGGCAAGGTATCTAAGAAAAAAAAAAGAATTGTCTTCCTATGTCACTTTATAAATTACTCCCTCCATTTAAGGTATACATATGTGGGTGGACTATATCACATTGCAATGGATGGAATCTATTTGTCTGCTAATTTTTTGAAATTTTCTTCCATTTTACTAGGTAAAGTGACAGTAAGAACACTTACTTTGTGTTCATAACTAGACACATTATATTTAATTTAACACACATGAATTTTAATAAAATTGGGGTAGGATGCATACCATTTCTGAAAACAAAAATATGAATTTACTAATAAAACATTCATAACTAGGCACGGTACATTTAAGCAACACATGGATTCCTTAGAGTAACATGGTCAACTATGGTAACACACATTGTGCATCTAGATTCCATTGGGAGACGAGATTTTTTTCAACCCACACACGGTTGGCTCTTTGGTTACAATCATGTGTTTTCTCCCCATGGGTCTCAAGTTCAAACCCATTCTTTTACCTAATATGGTTTGTGGCTGATTATGTGCACGTGGGTTTTTCCCAACTGGTGTCAGGGTTCCTTTTCAAAAAAGAAAAAGAAAAAAAAACAAGGATATTTACCAATCCCTTCGAATTAGAGTCGTTCATCTTGAGTTGGTCTAACAAATGAGGTAAAGAATGTTTAGAAGGAGAACATCAAGTCCCATAATCACACTTTTAGAAGCTGATGGCATTACCTTCCAGCATCAAGTGCAATTTTGTTCCAATACAATTATAAATTTGATTACATCAAATAATATTTCCACATATAACGAACAACAATTTCTTATGAAAGTGAGACCGTCAAGCACTTGTTTTGGCTCTATCCCTTTGCCAGATATCTTTGGAGCTAAGCTGCTAGGGGGCCGCTATGGGGTTTCCAATTCTGATTTTCATGACCTGGACAACCGTTGGAGAGCTGGGAAAGTGTCGAGTAAAAAATGGGATAGGAGCATTGAGGACAAGGGTTACAAATCTTCATACCCCGAGGCTGCTGGGCCATTTGGCTCACTAGAAAATGAGGTGGATTTTAAGGATGCCATCTCACATCAAAGATTGGGCAAAAATTGTGCGGCAGTTCAGGGGTGATTAATAATAATTGAGTGAAGAAGGACTTCTTGATTTGGTCAATGGATTTCTGAATTCCTTTGTATTTTATCTTCTCTTTTTTTACGTTTGAGGGTCAGCAAGTAGACTACTATCTAGTATTTGATCGTCTTTTTTTTTCTGATTTGGAACTGTACCCAAAATTCTTTAAAGAATGGAATCAATGGCTACAGTGGGGTTCCTACCTTGTCTAAAAAAAAAAAACTCTTATGATTGGCATTCGAAGAGAAGATCCAGGTAGATGAAATTTAAGGTAAAATTGGAATGATTTTTCCATATAATTTGATCTCCACTGTACAGCTACAGATAGAATAATGGAAATTGGATCTGGCAGGGATATGATGTGGGAAAGCATTAAAATTTCCTTAGTTAGGATGCCTTCTAATGAATCTTTATTGACCATATTATGATTTTTGGATTTACAATGATACAGTGTATCAAGCACGAGCTCCGACAGACACACTTATGTTAGCTTTAATATTAAAAATTCAGCTACATTGATCAATATTCTTATGTAACCTTGGATGCATGCTTTTTAATGCAATTGAAAAAAAATCTATTTTTAAATCTGCCACCAGCCCAATATGCTATCATTATTGATTGGGAAATAGAGAGCAGTTGATAGACTCTTTGCATTTTAACTCAGAATTTTTAATTGAAGTAATGGGCAATGTAACTCAGTATGGGAGCATTTGAAGAAAGTGACATCCTTTAACAATCTGGATCAGAAAGTAGAGCTCTGAGGACACAAGGGAATAAAAGTAAATGAGAAATGATTTCTCAATCCTTCATCTCAGAAGCTTACCAGGAATGATGTTATTATATTCAAAAGAAGCAGACCATATGTGGAGAAGACCTGGGAGGATGCCAAAGGCCCGAGCAAAGCTGGGATCCAACCGTGCAGGGGTTAAAAGAGTGTATTTGAGGAGTATAATATAAGAATAGAGGTGTAAAATCTGGTTTGGCTTCTTGAAGCCAGACCTAGTAGACGACCCCTTGCCTACTACATGTCCTTTACCTTTTCTTTAATTTTTTTTTGCCTCTTCCTTTTATGCAGTTTGGAATTGCACCCCACAATTATTAATAGGATCTGGTGATAGAATCCCTACCCTTCTTTCATAAAAAAAAAGAGTTTAAGATCTTGTCCATTCAACATCCTTCCCCTTCCTGGCCTGTTACCCACCAAAAAAGACATCATTTTCATTCTTAAGTTTACATAACAAAATTTATATGATTCAGGCTCAGTAAATTCAAAGCCATCTTAGTAAAAAAAACAATGATTTAAAGTCCTTCATTAGTCATGGGTACTATTACATTTTTCCATTATCCTCTTTGGCCTATTCGTTGCCTTTTCTTACTTTGTCTTGGTGGTGATGTAGCTCAGAAGTTCTAAGCGTGGTTTTTGTCCATTCAATCAGTTGAAGTTCACATTCCTGGAGGTAATCACTTGGTACTAGTTGAGAATTGTTGTATGAATTTAGTATGAATATTAGTTAGACTATGGCTATGCTGCTCAAGATGATCAAATAAATATTAGAAAATGATTCATTTTTGCCTCATCACTGTTGCTGCTTCTTCGAAGCTGTTCTTAGTTTTACCTTTCAGGTTTTGGTGTAAAAGAGCAGAAATTTGTGAAAGTCTCAGTGAATTCAGGGGTTTTAAAATTTCCTGCAGACTTGTTGGGATAGAATCTGTTCTTGAAATTCCCCTCTCCAATTAAATTAGTAAAATAAATAAATGATATTTTCCTTAAGGAACATTGTGTAAATAGTCCCACATATCTCTGGTTAAATTTCTATATGCATAGAATAGGATCAGTTCTAATTTACAGACTAAGATCAGTACAAAAAGTATAAAATTATCAGTGGCAAATCACAATTACCACTCTTCCATTACTTATGGCTGGAAATTTTGTCTTGAAAGGCTTATTAGGCTACAATTGTAATGGGATTTGTATTTGATCTTTAGTTGGTTGTTGGTTGAGTTCACCTACTCTCGGACGACTGAGATTGGTATCTTTAAGGATGCTGATTGCAAAACACGGGAAGCTCACCTCTCTTCTAAGGAATATATGAAATGATCCCAATTAGAAGATCCCAATTAGAATGGATCCCCATTGTTGTAAAGTTGAGTCATTATAACATTAGCTTCTTTCTATTTTTTTAATTTTTTGTTGAATTTTTATAATATCAGGTTCTCTCTCTCTGTAATTTTTTTTTAAGAACATGGTAGGCATTCTACCTCATTTTATTTATTAGAAACAATTGTCAAAATAAAGAACAAACAACCAATAACAACCACGGCCTAGGGCACAGTAGAAGATGCATCTACATAAACCTTTCTCACCATCCGTAAAAAAGCACGGACTATTACTCTATAATAAATTTACCCCCGATATACAACACTCTACTTGCCCCTGCACAATGGCAATCCCAATCTTTTTATAAAACAAACAATCGACTCCCAAATATTTTCCACATACAATGAAGCTCCCTTGAAGATGATTTTGTTGCACATAAGCTAAATTGACCACACAACTGCCGGGACAATAGATTGAGAAATCTTCGCTTCCGCAATTCTATCACCCATCTTTATAACCTCTTCCCCGCTTCCATCCCCTATGGGCGTGAAGGTAACCCGGTGCCTATGGATGAGCCAATCAAACCCCAAATCTGCTGGGCCACAGGGAATATACAGAAGAGATGCTCAATAATATCCTCATCCACATTACACAACACATGTTAGGGAGTCATTTAGGACTCACTTTGCTCTATATGTCTTTGTTAGCAGCTTGTTCTGGTACATCAACCACAAGAATGCCTGGCCTTTGTAGTAACCTTAATGCCCTCACACCTTATTCAACTTGTGAGCCACAATCCCAAGCCTCAGATTATCACATTTCCACCACGCATAGCACATTCTCACTGAAAACCCTTCCCTCGGCCTTGGTTGCAGCTTCCTCACCTCCTTGTCCCTCAATGCATCAACAAGCACGACTTCCTGCAGTTCTGCCAAAGGAGAAATGAAACTCGTACCTCATCATGCAGATTCCTTAATCATACATTCTTATGCAGAATAGATTGATGTGTTTTCTATGAATATTCATCTTGGGAAAATTTTGATCTCATTCAATTCTTACACTGCTGACCTAAGCAGGCTCAAGATATTACAGATTTAGGCTCATTGAAAGAGGCAGCCTGGATTTTTGTTCCAAGTAAATTATTATCTGAACTTGTCTCTGTCAAATCATCTTTTGCACATGGCATTAATTTATTCATTCATGTGACCAGAAATAAATTTTCTTTTCATTTATTCATCAACAATTTTTTTTTTAAATGGTGAAAGAGATAATCGTCATTGCAGATGGAGCAACCTTGCATTGAAAATATAAGAAGATGAAGTTCTCAAGTAAGTTGATATTTCCTCTTCCTATTTTCATTGCATACATAATTGCATTTCAATCAAATTTCAATGTTTAATTTCTCTTAAAAGCATAGGATATTAGATTAGAACATGTGGGTGTGTGTAGATGAGATAGGGGTGTTGGGTTCAGCCCATGATGGGCCTTGTGAGGGAACCATAGAGGGCACATATGCATGGGGAAATCATGCACGTGAACAGTGCATGCAATTTCCTTATATGGCATCTCTTCTCCAACCTTGCAGATGGAGCAACCTTGCATTGAAAATATAAGAAGATGAAGTTCTCAAGTAAGTTGATATTTCCTTGTATCAACCTGATTTTAAAAACTCAGTGGTACAAAGTCACTATGATGCCATCATTAATGGAAAAAGTAAAGTCTTGAAAGCATCACCAAGGATTTTTTTGGTCTTCTCTGAGAGGGGGTAGTAGCACCAATTTAGTAAGTAATAATTTTTGTTAAACTATTGTCCATATGTCCAAGCTCAACAGTTGTCAAAGAGGTAGTGTGTGCTTGTCTCTCTGATTTTGCTCATGTTGGCGCAGGTTGCTTGATTTCTTTCTTCTGTTTTTTCTCTTTTTGAAAAAATGACCGGAGGTTATATTGTTCATCAAATCCGTTTGAGATATCACGTCAGCCGTGTTTGAATTTATGAGCCGATGGGATGAACATTGCATGTCTACAAAGATATAGATAACCAATTCCTCAAATATATCAAGTGAGGTGATATTAGAACTTCCTAATGTCTCCCAGCTAGCTTTATTTGGAGGAATATTTGGTTGGGGTCTCTCTCTTTCAAGATTTTTTTATTGTCATGTGATGCGGAGCCGGCCTTGGAGCAAGGCCACCTACCTAACAAGGGGCCTTTAAAAATCATTTATTTAGTGAATTTAATAAGATGCATAGTGAGATGTGTTATTTTAATTGATCTCTTTCAATAAACTTTTTCAATCTGTTTGATATTCATAAATCAAGCTTAAAATTTCTCTTTTCTCTACATCTTCGCCAGCTCTCTCTCCCGCACCTCGATTTCAGCGATCACGATTTCGTCTGCATCTTCGCCAGCTCTCTCCCTCACCTCGATTTCAGCAATCACGATTTCATCTTAACTAAAGCAATGTCTCTAGCCTCCAACTCGAGTAGATTCCTCTGTTTAACCCTGGCCATGACCCGATTCGCCTTGTTTACGGTTTTCTCCCTGTCTCTGGCATCACTTACCACATTCTGCAAAACAAGGGCCTCGATCAACATTGAATCCAAAGTTTTTTTTCCATTGTCATGCCCCTCTATTCGAACTGTCGGTGCATAGTCCCTCGCAATAGTCTCAGTCAACACAATTTTCTTAGCCTCGGAAATGGAGCTATCTAAGGAATCAACTATGACTCATCCGGTGCCGTTCCTTGCCCTCAACCTTGCAATTGAGGATTCCTCATGTACCTTATGAAAAATATTATAAACAATGTCATGTCAGTTAAGAATATAAATGAGTCAGCAAAAACATTATCTCAGGTTGACCATGATTAAAAACTTTACAAGTTTCAAATTGTACTAAAAAGAAATGAATTAAATAATCATCTAATAACATATATTCATGTGATAGGTTTATATCTGAAAGGTTTTCTTATTTGAAATATAAAGTTAAAGAAATTTAAAAGGGTAAAAATAAAGACAATATTATTATATCATTAATAAATTAAACACTGTATTTAGAATTAACAGAAGTGTCATCCCATGTTCACCGAGTAATTCTAGACGTTCAGTTTCATCCACATATTCTTTGAATGGAATAACATAGGATAATTTTAATTTCAATGGTTAGTTGAAATCCATATACCACTTTATATCAATTTATTCTGCATAAGATATCTCAGGTTATACCAGACAAATAAACTGGTTAAAACTCCTATTCTAGTCAATACCAGGTTATTCGGGGGCTTATTTTAGTTCCAAACGGGGGCTAAAAGAAAAGCGGATAAAACAAAGGCTGGGAACTCATAAAATTGATTTCTATACGAATTTAGCACCCAAAAAAAATGCATTTGCAGTTAGTGTAGAATAAACTCATATGTCTTGAAGTACATTAAAATGCAGTCTCCCCAATAAAACTTCCTTCCCAAATCAGTTCAAGATCCCCCACAAGTCTAATAGGATGTGATCACCAAAAAACATACGACATTTTTTTTTAGAAAAAAAAATACAGGTACTGCTATCGTGATTTTATTTTGGGAAAACTTAGTATAACTCTTTAGAAAGTTGGCTAAATCAGTTTTAGTCATTGTTTGAAATGATCACAACGAATTTAGTTTATGAGTTAAATTTCTCCAATAAATAAATTCAAATAAGTCTTAGTCTTTTTAATAATAAAAATGCATTTGCTTTTTCCTGCTATCTTATACTTACCGACGATAAAAAAAAAAGAAGGGAAAAATCAATATAACTCCTGAAAACTTGTGAAAATCAAAAAAGTTTTTTCTAAAATCAATAAATTCTCTAAAACTCAACCATAAATTGTATTAAATTTATTTATTAAGTAAATTTTATAATTGTATTACAGTAATTTATCATGGTAAAAATCAATCACATATTTGATTAGTATCGACGATGGGGACTAAAATAAATATTTTCTAATAAATTAGGGATATTAGAGGATTTACTGATTATATTGATACTTTTTTCGAATTTTCATAAATTTTTAGAGAATTATATCGATTTTTCTAAAATAAGAGGCAAGGTCATTCTAATAATTATTAATGTGTGGTTAGGATTAATCATGTACCTGGTTAATTAGTTGGGGGTGACAATAAGAACTAAAATAATATTTTTCAAATAATTTAGGGATTTGTGATGATTTTTTAATCCGATGTAGTTAACTTTCAAGGAGTACTTATATCGTTTTTTCCCTTTCATTATTAAATTTAAAGTACAAATTTTGAGAGGAAGGGAACCACAAAAGGAACCGAAACAAGGAAAAGAAAGAAAAACAAGCAAAAGAAGTTTGACACACGACTGGTTGAAAACAGCCAAGTAAAAAATCAATGTCCAGCTGTCATCCATGCAGTGGCCAATTTGAGAAATAAAAGCCCATGCAAACACCTAAACATATTAGCTTTTGACCATTGTAGCTTGGCATTCTCAACATCCATCATTTATACTGACTGCTTCACCAATTTTGCTATACATGGTGTTGAAACCAAAGAGGACAGTTCACCCCCCATCAATCCTTTCTGTTAATGCAAGCTAAAACCATCTCTCTCTTGACTCACTTTTTTTATAATAAATTATTAATTGCATCTACCTTTCCAAATAGAAGAAAGTGTGGCCATGGTTGGAAGGCTTGTGCTGTGTGTTCTCTTGTTATGTTTTGGCAGTACTGCGGGTCTGTTCAATTTATTATTGTTTTTTATTCTTCCTTTTCTTTTTTTCTTTTTTTGGATATTTAGTGTTTCTCACATATGATAATTGGGTTTTGTTTATTTGTTCTCTCTATTTATTTTTTTAATGGATGTTTTCATTTGTTGAACTTACAGAATGTTATGAAGGTGAGGATCCAGATGGGAGTATCACCATTCGATGGGACATTCTTGAATGGCATTCCACAGATGGGTACAGTGTAAGTTTCCATTTCTCAATTTCTATAATAAAGGGTGGAAGAGGGGGGAATAAAAGTAAAAAAAGTTATTTGGGTGGGTGGTACAAAAGAGTATAGCTATCCAGAATTATGTGAGAATAAGTTGGTATTTGTATTTTAAGTCTTCCATAAAATTATGTTATTTTTCCATTGGTATAAGGGGACTCACATATTAAATCACATGTCATTACATCAAATCATACGTCATCACCTCTTATACATCAATGAGACTCATATATCAAACCAACTTTTTATACTTTATTCACATTTTATGAAAATCCATTGTTTATGCATATATTCACAAAAATCCTCGAAATCCTAAACCCTAATAAAATTTAAAAACTCAAATCCTATATATACTATGCAGGAGCGGCGCTAGCCTTTATGGGATGGGGTTAATTGAACCCATCAATTTTTAATAACCCCGTTTATAAAAATTACTGGAGCGGCTACTAGAGGGGTATGCTTATAAAAGAATGTTAATTAAAAAAATTAAAAATAAATTAGATAAACTTATTTATTAAAGGACATTCTTATTAGAAAATTTTAAATTGATCTTTAACAATAAAATCTATTTAAAGATGACTTACTTGCATATTAGAGAGCCTCAAATAGAATCACCCTAGGCGAACACAGAAAACATTCAAAATTAAAACACGATCCATTTTTCAGTGTTCACTCGATCCGACCCGAATAAGATGGGTCGGTGACCTCTCCACTCTCAAGCCACTCACTTTCTATCTTAAAAACTGAAAAAAAAAAAAATTTAAAAATTTAACAAATAATTTAATTGGGTTCCCATATCAATTGATGCTCACACAACCGCTTCCCGCCACCACCATCAACCACCACCCCCACCACCACCACCCAAAATGGCTCTTGCTTTCTCCCTCACCATAACCTGTGATTCCCACAAATTCACCACTCACAGGACCAACCACTCCCTCCCCACTTCTCTCTCCCTCTCCAACCCACCACCACCCACCACAACCACCACCTTCCCTTCAATTACAACTCCCCACATCTCAACCAAGTGGAGGACCAACGTTTCCTTCTTCCCTTCCTTCTTGAACAAGAAAACCAAGAGCAAAGACGAACTCAAGCGGGAGCTTCTCGACGCAATCGCCCCTCTCGACCGCGGCGCCGACGCCTCGCCGGAGGACCAAGAACGCGTCGATCAGGTCCTAACCCATCTCTGTTTGGTCCACCTTAACATGGGTTTTTGTTTTTTTTTTTTGTGTATGACATTTTTTGGGTTTTAGATTGCTAGTGAATTGGAGGGGATTAACGCAGTGAAAGAACCTCTCAAGTCCGAATTGTTGAATGGGAAATGGGAGCTTTTGTACACCACTTCGAGATCGATTCTGCAATCCCAGGTTGGATAGCCTTGTAAAAAAAATTTATTGAAGTCACAAAGTGCTGAATGAAAAATGTTATACTCATCTAATACAGTTCGGCCATGTTTTCTTTTTTTCTAAAAATTATATAGCTCATCTAATGAGATATGTATTGTTATAAAAAGTGAAATATATACTCTAATGAATTGTATGATATCATTTATAAAAAATGTAAAAAAACTGAATGAGTCGTATAAATCGTTACAGTGAGCAGAGAGGCTAACAAAATACTGGATTGCATTTGGGACCGTAAAAATACCGAGTGTAATAGCATTCTTCCTCAATATTCGAAAAACCCATTGGTCAATTTGTTGAACTTTTCAAAATCCAGGTATCCATTAATGGTTTAAAAACAAATCATGATTGCTGTCGTCGTTTTTCACTCAACATAAAAGTTTTGCGTGTAGCTCTTATACGAATGACCAAAATGCATCTAGAAATTAGTTTAATTATCTATGTGGTTTTACACTTATCATACTGGATGGAACCATCGAGGAATAATTGACATACATGAGCTTTGAGACTGAATGGCATAGCTTTCAGTATTGCAGTTTGTGCCATATAAACTCTCTGTCAACTTTCTCTGTTTTGTGGGCACCCAATGTTATAATTTTCATGTTGCTTTGATTAGTTGTTGTTTTCAGTTTACTTTACTTTGATGATTGTTTCTGCTGAATAAAATCTGGTTGTGTGTGATGGTTTATGCGAACATTTCCTAAAATTTCATTTATAAGAACATGGTGATTTTGTGTTTATGATGCATGTCCTAATAGGAAGCCGTCTTTATGTATGGACTACTTCTGTTATCTTGTGACTACTACAATAGCTTGTTTGTTGAGGCAGAAAAAAGAGGTATATTTATATAAGATGTTATATTTACAAAGAGCTGTGATGTTGCAGAGGCCAAAGTTTCTTCGACCGAATGGAAAGATTTACCAGTCAATAAATGCAGACACATTGAGGGCCCAGAATATGGAAACCTGGCCATACTTCAACCAGGTGATCTTGTTATCTCACTATCCGCCAATAGTGTTGCCTGATATTTGCATGTGCAATTCTTGAATTGGATCAATCAACCAGTTTAGAATACCATGATGAACTAACATCAACTTCAGATGGTGTGTGCTCACTAGTAACCTTGAAGGATGATTTTTAATCTTTCTGTTGGAGCTGGCTGTTACCTAACAATCAGCTTTCCTGTTAGAACTGGATGCCAGTTGACATATTTTCTAGTTTCTACTTCGAGTTCCATGAAATGATGATGATTATGATGCATGGTGTGATACTTTGATATGGAAAATGTAGGGGAGGGAGGGGAAGTAAAAAAAGGCCTTTTTTGTGTGCCAAGGCTAAAATGTTCCCAATTTCTTTTTAATAATAATGTGTATTGTTTTAGCCAAATCCAGTTATGAATTGCTCTGGAAAATCAAACTTGACAGACTCATACAACTCAAAATCATACTTTACTTCAGTATTCAAGTCCATTTGCAATGAGAGCTCATATTCTCATTCTAAAAGAATCCAGTTTGCTGTAACACTGTTAAAGTTGGCCCTCTAATTAATTGTATTTTTCTCAGGTAACTGCTGACCTAGTACCTCTCAGTTCAAGAAGGGTGGCTGTGAAATTCGACACTTTCAAAATTGCTGGTCTGGTGAGTGAAATTGGCTATCTTTGTGATGGTAACAGTGGATCACTCTGACAAATCATGCTTGTTTCTACTTTTTTTTACTACAGCTTAATGGTGTGAGATAGTGTTGTTCATTAATAAGTAAAGACTGTTTTTTTTAGTGGAGTTTCTCACATGTGCTTTCATTGTTCGAGTTATAATAAGTTCCATGAAATAGCTAAACAAATAATTCTGTTATGGTGTGTTTTCTTTTTTCCTTCACCTCCATTATGCTTGAGCTTCCTTTGATGCCTCAGTTTCTCATTATCTTTTGTTAAATGTACATGACCAACCATCTCAACATCACAATTTTTGTTACTGCATGTGATTTTTAAACAAGTGGCTTCTAACTAGCCTATAATTTAAGTAATAGGTGCCTCTTTCGATAGGACATAAAACATATTATTTTCCTGAGACCAGGCAACAGACTTGGATGATTTCATTTTTTTCCTTAGAATTGCATTACACTGATAAAGAGATGACAGAGTTTATGATCTGAGGAAACTTAGTGTAAAATTGACTGGTTGTAAATCCCAAGGAAGAAAATCTACAAAATCTCCAGTGTGGAAGCAAAAGAAGAGCAAGAATATAATGATCATATATAAATACTAAAAACCAGTGAAATTTCTATTATCCCTGAATAGGCGATAGAATCTGGTCACTTTGGATCTCATCAGTTTTGTTTGCTTGGTCCCAATGATGACACAATCTGTTTCAATTTTAAACACCTGTCGGCCCCTCATTAGGGAGTAGCAATAACATAGGGATCCAACTGACTAAATCCCATCTCCAGGAATAGGATCTTGAAGCCATGTAGCTAATATAAATATGCCCGCGTCTTGTTTAAATAAAGTTGGAGGTTCCAAAATAATAGGATACAGAACAAATGAGTCATGGACTGGAACAGACGGCGTCCACTCCTGACCCACATTATACTGTGGTGAACTATGTATACTAATGACAATCATTCATGTTAACCAGTTTGTGTGCAATGAATTTTGTAATTGAAAGTATCTTTTATTATGCCAAGGCGACCGGTCTTGTTTCAGATTGTGCCTCCACATTAGCTCTCTGGTAAACACATTTATCAGATGTCACTAATTGTTTTTCCAATTAAACTCTGGACAGATACCCATTAAGGCTCCAGGAAGGGCTCGCGGGGAGTTGGAAATTACCTATCTAGATGAAGAGATACGGTAAGCACTAAGCAGATACCTGTCACAGATATAGATATTAATTTTTGAATGGATTGATGATAATTAAAAGAAAACATATCCAACCTCATCACGCATGCATGCAGCCACACAAGCACCAACAATAATGATACAGGTCACAGAAGATCATACCTTGGCATAGTTAACCTAGGAACCTTGCAATATCAACAATGCTTACTTTCTTCTCATTATGAGACTCATTATGTGTGATCCAAAACGCAGGATATCTAGAGGAGATAAAGGAAACCTCTTTATACTAAAAATGGTGGATCGGTCTTATCGAGTCCCAAGCTGATGGCGAGAGGCGTAAACGAGCATCACAGTTTTTGTTCTGGCCAATCGCCAGTGACCTAGGTGGTCATGCATGAAAAGCTTCTTCGGCTTTCACCATTTGAGGTGATTCATGGCTTCTGTGAACATGCAATGTGAAATGGATGGGGAGAAACAGATCTTTATACAAATGTCACTATGTGATGTATATTAACAACAAACAGATCTTTATACAAATGTCACTATGTGATGTATATTAACAACAAACAGATCTTTATACAAATGTCACTATGTGATGTATATTAACAACAAACATGTTGAATAAGTTCTGGGTTTATTCATAGCCTTCCAAAATATTTCTTATTTTATCTGGTTCATTATGTAAACACTTTGCTCTGAACTTGTCAATCTACTGTAAGGTGTGAGTGTGACACCTTTTTTCTCTCGTTTGAATTCTATTTGGTAAAATTGGGAACATCAGAGATTGACAATGCTGGAGGATTCTTTGCTTCTTTTTATCACTTCCACGATTTTAATATATTTTCATCTCTTCTAAGCATTATTAAGACTTTTGTGATAAGAGACAACATGGACATTTTAAAAAAGAACCTTGTTATTTTCGATCTCAATTTCAATCTCATATATCTTAGACAAATCACACCCACATAAACAAGGCATATACATTAAAAAAAAAATCACATTTTTTATAAATGTGAATTCATGCAATTGAGAAATGGAATAAGCGAGTATAAAAGTAGTATAAGGGAGGTATAAGAATGGATAGGAAAAATGGTTGTTTGTTTACAGAGTATAACTTGATATTACTAAGCCAGTTTAAACGAGTAGAAGAGAGTATAACAATTCTAAGTAACCCCTAGAATAAGTTATACTCACTTTATCTATTCTCATGGACCCACATATCAAATCAAATTTTTACATCTTATCACATCAAATCACTTATCAACACCTCTTATACATCAAAGGGCTCACATGTCAAATCAGTTTTTTTACACTTTATTTATATTTTATTCTTTATCAACCAAACAACTCAACCTTTATTCTCACTTTATTCTCACGTTTTCCAATGAGAATAAAAAAAACACAACTAAACAAAAAATCTCTTATTCATATAGATTTATTATCTATCCAGAATAACTCAATTCCGTTATCCAAACATGAACTAGAATATTTATTTCATTTTTTAATATAAACACATACCTCATATACCTCTTAAAAGAGGTATACTATTTTAAAAAAAATTAAAAAAATATGGAAAAAAAATATTGTACGTAACATTTTCCTGACCAACACCTCTAAATTGAACAAACTAAGACATCCAGAAACCGAGACAAGAAGCGACGAATTTCTTTCCAATGGTAACAATGGTAACCATTACAGAATCTATCTGCCAGTCCTCTTATCTTCACTGTAATTGATATAATTTTTTTTAGTACATACACTTGCTTGATAAACACTTGCCTTGTGAATTTCTCTACATTGTAAAGAGAAAAATTATATATATATATATAATATTTTTTCCTTTCTTTTCTTATAAGTGTTTTTTCTTGACCTCTGTGGAGTACATCTACCAACCTGCTTCTCAACAATTGCGGGTCACTAACTTTCTCAATCCAAGATAACTGACCATCTGTCATGCTGTGACTCCATCAATGAGTCTTCTGCTTGTTTATCTACAATCAATCAGTGATCATCCCGTCTGAAAGTGTCTGAAAACAGAATTTTCATTATTAACTGTCATTCACGTCAGTGGTTTTCACTATTTCCTCCAGTGGATTCTGCTCTGCCCAAACAGCTGCATCAAGATATCCAAGCTCATATAATTTGTCGAGGATGTAATCTTCTGCTGGTTCCAGTGCCCAGTTGAAGAGCTGGAAATGTTAATAATATACTTTCAGTAAGAACTTAAAAAACTGGTGTGAATCAAAGGATCTGATAGAGGTTCTAGTTTTCAAAAGAACCTGGCGTGGGCCAGCACGATCATCTGGATTACAGTCTGGGCTGATGCCAATCCCTTTCATTCCTAGTCGATTGGCTGGAAAAGCACAGACACGGACCTGCAATGCAAGATGCATGGCCAATCAATTATATGCAACTCGAGTTGGAACCAAAGGACCATCAAAGTCACCATTCAAAACATAATGATTTGATTTAAATCCATTTATTTTTTGCCATGACATTTTAATGTTGTTCATGGATGCAAGGATGAAATTCAGGTAACGCCATATATTGTTTGATCAAACTTCTTAACACATGTAATCACCTCAGGTCCTCACTTTAGAAGAAGAAAGGAGACAGCAAATGCCCTCTAAACATGCAACAGAAGACATAATAAAAAAAATTACCGTATTTGACGCAGATGTTGGTGGCATAAATAATGTCAACCCTCCGTCAATGCAAAGTCGATTTCGGAAAATAGTTGCAGGTCGCGGGGCAAGATATCTGGATTATTAATCTTCAGGTAAGTTTTTATTCTACTTCGGTAATTTAAAAAGGGGCCAATAGAAAGAGCAAAAGTCAGCATTTAGTTCATTTACATACCCTGGAATGAATGAGGAGGTAAACACCGCATTTATCAAATCCTCCTTGGAGTCAAATTGGTCCACTAATACGCCCCTAGGCCTCCAAAATACTTGAGTAATAGCAACTGCAGGCATTCCAAATATAATATTACAGAATTGCTTGCTCAAGTGTGATATTCATTCTAGGACTTCCTTTTTTACTGATACTTGTTGCTCAATAGATAAGGGAATTAAACCATTCATTCTCCCTCTCTAAAAAGAAAGAGGGAGAATGAAAAGAAAAGAACACACACACACACACAATGCTCCTTAGCAATTTTTATTTAATTGGAGAAGAACAGTTATAATAGGTCACAATTGGGTTATTGCAATGAAATTAGATCTCAAAAAATGCACTTCAACTAATGATAAACAGTAAGAGAAGTTATTATTAACAATAAAAATGATGAAAGGAAAAATGCAAGTTACCACGAACCCTCCCATTGCACCTAGTATGAACATCATCTGGCAAGAACTTGTCAAGAACATCTCTGAGAACTACCTAGAAGCATGAGCACAGATAAGACAACTACCACAGTAGAGATTCACTGATGATATCAATAAGTAGTGATGTTTTATTTGTACAATTTATAAAGTAATTGATCATCAGAAAATACGACAGAAAAAATGGAAAAAATTAATCTTTCATTCTTTCTCTGTGATTATCATTTGCACAATGCAAGTCACAACAGCTTTCCTTTGGAAACAAGTTATTATAATAGAAAGCAATGAAAATCAGAGATAGACAAGAAGATTAAATAAATTGTTAAATCAGTGGTACTGATGAAAGACATGGAAAGAGATCGCAGCCATACTTTCAGATATTTCATCAAACTAGGCAAGTACTACTCAAGTGATCCAAAAGAAAGAAAAAAAAAGAAAAAAACATAAGACAATTAGTCTCATAGCACAGAATATGATAATGATTTCAAAGATAGAGTAATAAAATTAAAGACATGGACCATAAAAAGATATTTGCATTGAACATAGAGAGTCAGGAAGATTTGTTAAATTCTTCCACTACCACAACATTGTCATGGAACAAGACAATACAATCCACATGCAAGTCAAAAGATGTACGAAAACAGATGAAAGTCAACAACAATGGCATTTCGAAGCTTCTCAAAAACCAGAAGTATTTTCCACCAGATAGCCGAGTATATTTATGCAGGACAGCTGTTGATAGTGGAAGGTAGAACAAATCTGGCTGAAGCCTCACCCTCATAGCAGCACATGCAATATCTTAACTGAATTTCTGTCTTGCAACCACATTGATTATGATTTTTTCAGATGTAGTAATTGCCAAAAATTTCTTTTTTTATAATATATATAAATCTATATAATTAAGGAAAATGCATAATGTTAGGTAGTCCACAATCCACATATGAGTTTTGAGTTGTGCCAACACAACCACATATCAGCATGAGCAAACTGAAAGATGATGAAACATTAATTAATTAATTAACTGAACCTGGTTGTCATGGACAATTTAAATTAATACAATATGAGCCCAAATGTGACCTTGAACAACCCAAACCCTTATATCGAGAATCCTATATATGGTTCTGATATCAACACAAGTATTATGTTCTTTTCTTAAGAGAAGTTAAGGCACATGTATCTTGTCCAATTACAGAAGTTTAGGTGTTTTGATGTCATTAGTTGGGAGCATTCTCATAAAATCTTCAAACGATATGCTACGACTAACTACTTGATATACTATTGGAATTTAGTATCTCGTTTACTCACCCTTATTGTCAATATAATTGGTAGACCAAAACAACAGGACAATATATATTATCATAGGGACAAGCTAACACTCAAAACCTGGCCTTTTCAATAAACAAGTGCATTAAAGGGAAGAAGAGCATGATCTAGATAGGATGCATTCAATATTCAACTAATTAAGACCCAGAATTCAAGCAACCCCCTACTCCTATGTTGTCTAACATATCATGAATCAATTTATAAAATTTAGAGCATAGACCAACAGTCATACAGGCTAACATATACAGAAGAGAACTGTGAAATTAATTATACCCCAAGCCGAAATGCGGTGCCATTAAGCCGGCAATTCTCGGCCAAGACCTTGGTAGCCTTTAATGCCTCATCCATGCTGCTCCCGGACGCAATTACAGCAGAAACTACTGCACCCGCTGATGATCCGGCCAATGGCGTCGTTTCCTACAACTACGAATCAATTACAGCTCCCAAACACAAATCAAACGAAAACACGATGAAAACAACAGTATTTTATAACTGAGACCTTAATATAGCCCTTCTCGAGCAGAAACCGAGCGACACCGAGGTGATAAGGGAAGAGAAGACCTGCCGCGGAGAAGCTGAACCCCGGACTCGTGACCGCCCTCCGCTCCTTCTCCGCCTCCACGTCCTCCGGGGCCTGCTCCCACACCACCCCCGGCTCCACCGGGTCCTCCACCACCGCCGACCCCGGACTACCTAGATCCGACGGCGGAGGCGCCATCAGGATCCGATCGGACGGTGATGCTCCCCTGTCCCTCAGAAGAAACGATGCGAGGCCGAGGAAGACCTCCCCCGTCGCCACAGCGAGGGACTTCCTCTCGGGGACCGCCGGGAGGTCGCCTGTCTCCGGCGGAGTCCGGGCCCAGAGGCGGAAGGGGCGGCGGGGACTGAGGGGGAGGAGATTTCTAGGGTTAGGGTTTCGGGGGAGAAGGAGGTGGTGGTGGCCGGAGACGAAGAGAGAGGACGCCATGAGAGAGGCGTTGAGTCTCTTGAGAGGCGGCATTTGATTCGCTTCGCTTGGGATGGTTTTTATATTAAAATAAAAAATAAAATTAGATAAAGGGGTTTAGTCGATTAAAAATGGTGATTTTTATTGATGATCGTTCGCCTTTTTGAGTGAGATAGTGTTAATTATAAATGAAAAAGAGTGTTTGATTTGCGAAGGTGTTGGGGATTTTATAGGTTGGTTCGAGCAGTTATTTGAGTGACACGTTGCCGGCATATGTGGCGCGAGTTTTTGCCGATTTTTTCTCATTTAATGGGCTATCGCAAACGGCCCACTGGTTGTCGTTTAGCGGCCCACTCGATGCGAAATAACACGTTACAATTTAAGATACATATCTTACGTACCTTTTTAAAAATCCAGTTAAATATACGCATGTGTATATATATATATTATTACATTTATTAAAAATTCGAAATGGAGCGATATACAGATTTTTATCAAAACATATTCATCATTAAACAATGTTTATTATTTTTTTAAAATAAAAAACATGTGTGGTATGAGTTTTAGTTCATAAAAATAATCAAGTCTAACATTTTTCATATGTTTTTGCAACTATATATGTATATACATTGAAATTCATACTGTTATATTTTCATACATTACATTATACAACAAGTTATTGTAATTTATAAACAAGGGGGGGTGGGGGTGCTTTGAGCTGTAGACAAGGTTATAAAATAGAATGAATATATGAATATTCGAATTTTGAAGGGTCACTGGACTCTGAGGTATTTGAAATCTCTAACAAGAGTATACAAGTGTTAATGAGAGCCCTTTGATTGTCGTGTGTGAATTACTATTACTATGATGATTGTTCTATGTGAATTACAATGAAGAACATCACCAAATATATGATTGAATTGAATAATTCCGATTAGTTGATTTGAAAGTCCAAGATAGAGAACATCTTTTATCGTAAAGAGTTATATGAAACAGGATGTCAAAGAATACCGAATCAAGTTGAACAAAAATTGTGTTGCCATTAACACTAGTGGGTTGATGCTAGAGACAAATGCACACCCGGGAAAAGTTGGAGACTTTATGAGCTAGTTTGTCAAGCGATTAAGATTTTGAGGATAAATTATTTTAATTTTAGGGGGTAAAAAGTTCATCAATTTTGTTTATGTTTACATTTATCAAAATTAGGATAAATGATATTCCAATACTAGGTAGAACAAAATATTACCATTTTCGTTTCAAAATTGGGACAACTATCCGCAATTTATCCCAATTATTTTGTATACCAACTGTCCACAAACAAGAATAAGTTGTCATCTCACTCACTTATCCTCATAATTACCTTTATCTTATCACTTATCTTCTTGTCAAATCAGCCCTATATGAATAGAAAACTGAACAGAACAAAACACTGTAATCAGAAAACTTGTGAACTTAAAAGTCAAATAATATGGTAATATTGCATACATTTGAATGAGTTTCAAGGTTTGATGAACTATGTGACCACGATGAAAATGACACTAAATGACAGAGTTGCAGGCTCTACAGCTATCACAATCTTTACCAAATAATTGAGAGACATTGGTTGTCACGTTCAATAATTCTGCTCCGAATGATGTATTATTCATAAGTACATTTATTAGCAGATTGTTCAATAAAAAAAACAAGGAGAAAAAAAATAGATATAAATAATGTACAAAAACTTAATTATCATATGAAACAAAGGAAAAGGAAGAGTTGAGGATTAAAGAAAAATGATAGATACAAGAGTAAGTTAAAATCCAGAGATAACGTCTGCTACCATTTTAGTAAGGTAAAAAAGAACAAAATAAGAAAAATAATCAGAAAAAGAAGAATGACAACAAGAATATCACAACAAGAAAACAATGATCAATGATAAATAAGAGGATGTGGATGTATTAACAATGTGCATCCGGGCATGGTTGAAAGAAAAAATTGATGAGGAATATTAGTCCCTGAATGCATAGAGGAAACACATGCATAGCTAGCTGTGCTTGTTAAAAAAAAATGGGGGTGTTCACAGTGGTCATTGGTGTTAGAAAATTCAGTACTAGTATAACGAACTATGTTTACAAAACAGTATGAATAAATTACAGAAACACAGCAGATAAATTCAGAGAAGAAGAATAAATGTACTGGGTTGTCGAATCTGTTCTGAAGAAGGAGACCGAGACTAGAGTTGGACTCTATGTCCTTAAACGTAATTCGCCCCGCACAGGTGCTCACGGAAGGCGGCGAATGTCTCCCAGGATACAACGGTCGACGTCCTTTGGTAGCAGCACTTCAAACCAGAGGACCAGCGAACCAACTCTTGTTTTGCACACTCTCTTTTTGTTTACTGACTGTATGTATGTACTCAATGAACTGGACTCGAATGCACCCTGAAAATCTATTGTAGTGAAAAAAAATGGATGCTCCTAAAAATGAAAGGAATGGGTGATATATAAGGGAAAAATTGGTTGAAGAGACTCTTGGATGAGTCTCTTCCTCTGTGCGCCCTAAAAGTGCCAAGTGCGCCCTCGCGCGCGCGCGTGGTGGTGCTACGCACCACCCCGCTTGGAAAGGTCCACCATAGGGTGTCCACCAAAAGCAATACACTAGAGTACAATGAGCCCACCTTATAAATCCTCAATACTTTTTCTTTTTAACCGATATGGGACTATAGCTTTTTTCTTTTCCATCCCCAATCACCAACCACTTTCATCATGTTTTAAGGAGAACTTTGGATTCAATTTTCTCATTCACCCAAGATGGGTTTTGATAATATAAATATACTACGTTCATCTACTCAACGAGAGGAACGTAATCCAATGAGTTTCCACTAAACATAATTAGTAGAACCCAAACTCATTTTAACCAAACATGGTCAAAACCCAAGGTTTTTCCAACAATTGGACCCCCAAAGGTCTCATTGACCCTAAGATGAAACAATGCCACACGATTAAAGCATTCTGAACCAATCGGTTTGAGAAAAGTAGTCTCAAGTGGTTCAGGTAAAAAAAAAAAAAAAGAGTTCATGTAAATCCAAGCATTTGGAACTCATAAACGTGTGGTGTAACTTATTCAAAATAGGATAAAAAGACAATCGTCATCTATGAATCCGAAAAATTGGCAATGCGAATAGCCTGAGGAAAAAAATCCTAAATTTTCTATAAAGTTTTCCTACAAGGTAGAGTTGAGACATCAATGAAAATCTTCAAGGATTTTGAATAAGCCAGAATTTACCAGACACGTGACCATGAAGAAGGCACATTGAGGTGGACACCCATTTAGTAAGGTAACAGGATTGATTAAGATTTTGTTTGAATCACTATCTAATATAAATTTTTTCTAAAGCATATTGTCACTTACAAAAAAATTTGTTTTCGACCCCACTAGAGCTGACCTTTCTTACTGATTTCTGCTTTGCCATTCTTCACAAGAGGCTATGAACTTTTTCATCATTACTTCTTTAGACATCCCTATTATTTATTGATGTCTCTTACTCCCTAGCCTAATTTCAAAGTCTACTTTTCTTCACAGCGCACTTGCTTCTTTCATCACCATCACTGGAGATGAAAATCAGTCAAATGAGTGAGCTGGGTTGTGTAGAATGTCAATGCTTCATATAATTATTACCCAACTCCCCACCTTCAAAAAAGAACCTATCTTTTAGTCACAGTCTTCCATGATTTGAATGCATTTGTTTCAAAAATAAATAAATATACAGAAAACATGGCATCTATAGCAAATAAGCAAACCTACACATGGCCAAGTACCTATGAAAAAACTTCACTGTCATAAACATACAACTGTATTATTTAAATAAAAGAGAAAAAGTTCAACACGATTGGTGTAAGATATCATTTAAAAACGGGGTTTGAAAGAAATTTGATTAGGCTGGATATGATTTCTATAAAAGTAGACTGAAAAACAAAATAGAATAATGACAGTAAGCCACACATTTGGATAGCGATGTATAATTATTTCAAAATAAATAACTATCCTAATATAGATTAAAAATTATCAAAAAAATCATCATTTTATGTTTGATTGTATTTTTCACTATTCTTGATATTCTTATTGAAAAATGGAATAATAAAACTTTTATCATTTGTTTGACCATGAGCAAGTTAGTGCATAAAAGCTGAAATTATAAAAGATTAAAAAAAAATGATTTGACATGTATCTCCCCTAATACCAGGTCAATAGATTAGATAAAATACATAATTTCAAGAGAAATCCAAAATATGATATCAACTTATTATCTATGCTTACGCTTATTCTTTACAAATAAACAGATTTTGAACTTATTCACCCATATTCCACTTTCCGGTACCCAACTAAACATCTAAAAAGAGAATAAGTAAGTCATTTGAAATGTCAACACATGCTACTGTGCTTTTACGTGTACAGGTTCTTGGTATAAAAAAAAAGACACTATTTGAGAGTGAGTGGGGGACAAATTGAAAGCCAATGGCAGTGGTGGTGAAGTCAATAAAGGGGGAACCAGTGAAAAGGTCCCCCCTTAAAAAAAGTCATGACGCGCGTGGTCTAAGACTGCTCAAAACATTCTCTCTACATGAAACCTCATAAAAAGCAAGCCAATGCTCATGCACCACCACCCACACAATATTATTCACTCTTCTTCACTCACCAAGTCAATACATAGTTTCTTCATTGTGAGATAATGTCTTCAGTTGGTTTGTCAAGGGGCATTGTTGCAAAGCCATTTTGGCATTCTGTCCACCTCCATATACATGCCTCGATTGGTGGGAGATCGAACTCAGGGAGGTGGTCCGCATGCCGACATGGCTCTGCAAAGATCCTCCTGAACAACCATGAAGATTCAAAGGGAGGAACATGTTTGATCAGCAATGCATCTCTCTCTCTCTCTCTGCCCCTCTCATGCATCACCTCTATTGATCATGCATCATCTGTTACAGCATTATTTGCTTTCCATGCCTCTGTTTATCTTTTGTTATCCAGGTGTATCTGTGCATGTAGGAAGAAATGGTGACTGTGAAAAGCAAAAGAGAAGAAAAATTACTTCATCTCTTTTCTTCTTTTTTTTATTAGGATAGGGGAAAATTTTCACTCCCCACATGAGAGAGAGTAAGAGAAAATGAAGTAATGTTTTTATTTTCTATCGATTTCAATTACAACACAAACAATCGAATTTATTTTCTATCAAAAAAATATCTTCCATTTGGTGTGTAAAAGTTAGATGTAATTTTATTTACAGCCATATTTACAGCTTGGTCATGTTTTGATTTTTTTAAAATTTAAATATTTCATCTAATTATTACATTTATAATCTAGCTTTATGGGAATGGATGTTCTCCATGGATTTTTTTTTCCTCCCATGAATGAAGTAGCCTAGTCAAAACAGCTTGAAAGAAATCTAATACATTCACCAATGAAACTCTCATCTTTATCAGCCTAAAGAAACTGACTAGAGAAAGAAAGGGAAAAAACAACATAAATATCATAGGCAGCTGAGTCGAATTCAAAATCTGTGGGAGTCATTTCCTACATGATAGTGCATGGCTCGTTCGACTGTGGGACTCACTTCCCCAACTGAAGATGATGAGAAGATTATGACATGGACACAGGTGATGAAAATGTAACATACAACATTGATTTCTTGTTACAATATAATTAGAGAATAGGAATGCTTAAAAAGGTTATCACAGTGAAGATTCTGTAGACACTTTATAAAATGGAGAACAATTACCTGCCGGTTTCCATTATTGATGTCAATCATCCCATGGGGGCAACTCTTTAGGCATGGGAGGAGCCAAGAATGGATGTTGAAGCAACTGAGGTATCTTCCACCTTTCATTGCGATCCCATGCAAGACATTTCTTCCTAAGATCGATTAACCACATGTTTGGAAGTGGGTCATAAGATATCTTGTGGCTTCTGTCAGTTATAACCTTGAGCTTGGCCCAAAATGTCTTGTAATCTGAAAAAGGTGTCATACCATACATCATTTGGTAAAGAATGCAACCGAGGGACCAGATATCGGATGGCCGTCCACATTTGATGGTGTTTATGCTCGCATCATGTTCATTCCACATGAAAGCTTCGGGGGACATGTAATTAAGTGTGCCCACCTACAGAAGAATGTACAGGAATGTGAATACACAATAGCTCTGTTTTGATTCCTTATTCATTTTTGCTATTTCATTAAAGGTTTCATGGAAACCTGAGAATCTCGTTGAATGTTTGTTGTGTCACTCATTATAGCTTTTGCGATGCCAAAATCTATCAGCTTTAATGAGCCTTTGACAAGCAGGAATTTGGCAGGCTTCAAGTCCGAATGAACAATTCATTCCTCGTGTATTGTATTCACAGCTAGAAGCATTTAATGTAGATAGAAATTGTATGAGCTTTCCTGGGGAAGAACCAAGCATTTTCTATTTTGTGCATATTGGAGAAGAATTTGAAGTAATCTGCACAAACTATGACGCGTGCAGATAATATTCCAGTCAAGAATACAAATTGATTGTACTGACTATATATTTGACCATTACTAATTATTATTATTAATTTTAATAAGATTACCTTTTCATTAGCAAAGAGTAACAACAAGATCATATTATAATGTATCATATTAAAAGATCAATCCACGCACTATTTTCCGCGCACAGCCTTCTCGGTGAGAATTTTAAATGCCTCACAAGTCCACAATGTTATTGGTGAAGCATATTAGATTATGATAAATGCAAGAAATTCTTCACTATAGAAGCACAAGGAGAGATCAAGAAGATGTTGAATGCAATGGCAAAAGGTTTCCCTATAAATTATCAGATTCAACCGAAAAATTAAATAAATATCATATAAAAGAAATGAATTGCAGTATGACTGGATAGGCTTTGAGTGGTTTACATAAAAAGTACATGTTTAGTGGGCAGGACCACCAGGCAGCTATATTTTTCTTCTATAGGCTCTTCTTGTCAAGTTATTTTCTAAAATTTTCCCACATCCAGACATGTTTATAGATATCATATAACCTATTTGCCTCTTAAGATAAATTCATTTCCAACAATATAAACGAAAACATGAAGACAAATGTAAAACTTTAGTGACAGAAAGACACTTAGGACAACAAATTAATGGACTGACAATAGATATGGGCCTCACAAGCTATAGGTCTCCAAAAACCAGCCGACATTTAATCATTAATAATAACAATTTTATCCGGGGTAATATTAATTTTCATCTTTTGAAGAATTGAATATATAAACAAATGCAAGAATAGAATTTCCTTTCTTTTAGACCTGCAAAAATTTGATATATGTTACATTAATTCAAGCCAAGCTGATTTCTTCGTTTTGAGATACTTAATTATGATGCATGCACATCTGTATTAAGGAAAAAAATTAAAAAATAACGCTAACCTACACATGTTTTGTAGACTTAACAACAAGGCAAAGGTGAAATAAAAGGACCTGCCAATAGAATCAAAGCCAATTCTCATCGATGTTCAAGTTTGAGCCATCAGTTTCCTTCCATTTCTGTGCCACCATGTGAGCAAGATCCACTTCCCCATATTCGAGCACCATATAGATATATGCATCATTCTTAATCCTTCCATCCATGTTTTTAGTCGAACCATTCATTACATCTTCAAGCAATTCTCTATCTGTCACCTACAAAGAAGAGGCATACTGTGTCAATATTGGTGCTGAACATATATGTAAAAGAAAGTACTGGGCATTGACCATTATTTGAGGACAACTAAGTCACAATAAAAGCATTAGGCTGTCATCTTTCAGCAAGCCTTGGAAAACATATAATTGATAATAAAGATATATATGTGTTCAGGACTGATGACTAAGAAGATAGTAAACAGCGCACACAATAAATATAGATAATGTTCATAACCAAGTCCAAGATTTTTCTTAAAAGGAATCTTTATCAAAGTGGAATATCATGTCAGTTTTTATCAGCACAAATGTAAGACTAATCCAATATCGTGCCTCCTAAGAGATGGACTTACATATTGCTTCAGAAATTTAGTACTTCTTTCAAAAAATTGCTGTCAATGACCACAAAATAGCTTATGGTTGCAACTTTTTTAAAACTTACTGATCATTCTTGATTCATATATTCAATAATGGTAGTCATTATGCAGAATATAGAAAATGATTCAATACAAACCATGATAACTAAATCATTTTCTATTGATGCTTAAAAACACACTATTAAACCTTGGAAGACGTTTTTCAGAGACAGCAATTATGTGAAATATATAAACAACATTTCAAGAATTAAAGAAACAACATCTTCAAGGCTCTTATTACACTATGTCACCATTGCCTGCATAAAATCTTATTACAACACACATACCTCATAATCAATAAGTTGTATTATACTGTTCTTCCCCTTGAGCTTGTTCAAATATAAAATCTCTTGACAAAACCCATAAGCTGTAGGATAGTCACGACCTTTGAGCTTGATCTTTTTTAGAGCATAGATGGTGCAATCCGAAGCAATGACTTTATGAACCTCACAACTTCCTCCGCTGCCTATTTTCCCAAGCTTCTGATAGAGCTTCCCATTAACCTTATAGAAAGCCTCAGAGTCACTATGCTTTTTATGATGAGCCTTTTCCATTCTGCTTGGTGGGAGTGGCTTTGAATTCACATTTGATAATGAATTCTTTGTCAACAAAGCTGGATCTCTAACATCACTTAAAATAGATTCTCCTTTATTAGATCTCTCATCAAGATGATGATCCTTTGGTAATTCTACAACACCATCATTTTCCTTAGAGAGGGAACCCTTGCCCTCTAATGCAATTTGATACTGAACTCCTGATGATGCTTAGGTCAATACAGAAGTTTGTGAAGCCAAATTATTCGGCATGCGGTTTCCTCTGGTGACAGGTTGGGGATCCAGATTAGACTCTTCAATTTCAGTGTGTAACCCACTCTCTCTACAAGAACAGGGACTGTAAGTGGTGGACGTCAGTCCAGGGGCTAAAGTTGAATTGACAGACATAGTTGTAGCGCATGAAGCAATAGAAGCCAAAGACCAAGTCATGTGATGGACATTCATGAAATGCACATTGTGGTGCTGCTCTGTTCTGTCTAAAAGATGGTCGTTCAAGCCAGATGTTCTGATGTGTTCTAAATCTTGCTGCTTCAGGTCTTCATAGTTAATAGCTGCAGGCCTTGCATGGTTGTACGAGCTGCTTTGACCCTCTGTCAACACAACAGATGTCCAGTCCTTTATTATAATACATGATATAATCTGCACGCTCGTCCCCCACTGGCAATGTAGTTTGACAGGGAACTGTTGGTGGCTTCGATTGTCGTTAAAATCTCATCTTCGCCAACAACATATAAAACCCTCACTTATTATTGATAGAAAGTGGAAGCAAAGGGTCGAATCCACAGGGAGACTATTGAAGTAAACAAATAAAAGTAAAAAGGCATAAAAAGATTTAAAAATAAGGTTTTGAAGGGTTGATATGAGAAAGCTAAAATAAAAATCTTAGGTTGAACAAATTATGAAGAAGACCACCAAGGATTGGAAATCCACTCCACGCATATCGTGATGATTCTTCCTTTTGCATTTAATGAAAACAAACTATTTCAAAAACAGTTCACTTCTACTCGATTTAAAAATAGGATTTATAAAGCATCAACTGTATCCTATCTAAGTAGAACGACGGAAGATCTAAACATACCCATAATCAAAAGAAATCTGAATTGAAGAAACTATATAAACATGAAGAACAAATCGGAAAACATCAATGGATAAAGAAAAGAATCAATCACTCAAACGCATGAGGTGAAATCCTATCCTTGATGGAAGGATTTTCTAGCCTACCATGGTTAATGAAATTCTAAAATAAAAATAAAAATAATTCATGCAAATAAAATAAAGAACACTTCTCTTGAAATCACAATGGAATCTATGTCTATAATATCAAAGAACAAAAACTAAAACTAAAAACAAAAACAAAAACTAAAAACAGAAAAGAAAGGATAAAAGCTGAAAATTAATTCCTTCTTGGCTGAATGAAGAGCTTCCTCCTTGGCTGAATTGAATTCTATCTCCCCTCTCTTTTAAAAAGTGGTACAAAACACAACCTAGATACAAAGAATATCATGTGTGCCAATATACATTACCAACTCAGTGAACTCACATAAATTCAGATTAGAATGGGGGGGGAAAAATCACACCTAAAACAAGATTCATTAGTAAATCATGCTAATCAAATTATCCTATTATATTTCCTATATAACAAAGAAACCCAATTTATACTTGTAGCAGAGAAATCAAAGATTCACAGACTCCAAGACAAACATAAACTGCGCAAGTCCTAAAAGTAGACATTTTTCACCTGAAAAACAAAGCTTGAAGAGGAAAAAAATTTACCCCGAGAGGTGAAGACTCGTCCGCCCGCATCTCCTCCCGTCAGAACCTGCACTCTCTTCGGCCCACCATAACCATTCATCACATCCTTCGATACAGCGAACCCATCACCATCTCCATCGTACCCCTTCCGGTGACCCAGAGCGACCCCTCTCCCTTCCTCGAATGTCAAGGTGCCCGAAACCGAGGGGATGGTGACGGAGGACTCCTCCGCAGTGGCGGCGGCGGCGACCACCGCCGCACTCTTCCTCTCCCCCGCCGCCGCACTCTTCCTCTCCCCAGTGGCGGTTTTTCCAGGCGGTCCCTTCTGGGGATTGGGGAGAGGGGGGAAGAGGAGGGATTTTGAAATCGTGGGGATTGGCACGTGTTTGTTGTTCGTGTGAACCGAGATCGTTTTACAGACCTTGTTTGGCCTCACGTTGATGCATTTCATTGTTATTTCATGTCATTGAGGTTCAAGCTTTGGATAGAGTCAGAGTCCGAGTCCGGTCAGGCCTATGGTTCGAACTTATAATGTGTCATTCTTAATTGGCGGTGCGGTTTGATATTGATGGTGTTGATGAAATCAGATCTAACTGGATACGAATTCCTTTGGATGGCAGTTAGAGTGTTTGGATTTTACTTGGGTTTCAACTAGAATGGGTTACATCAACAACAACTTCAATAAGATGCATAATTTGTCCTTCATTCACAAAAGCCATCCAAAAGATGAGTTTATTAAATATGAGGGGTGACATTGTAATTCGCAAGGGGTTATTTGTATTTTTTTCTAGCATACAAGGATTTATTTTTATTATTTCAACCGGATGACATAATTTATAGACTTTACAATAAAGATAAATATTCGAACGAGTAAATAAATGGTTTTTTAACTATTATTTTCATGGGGATACAACTCATGATTTAAAAACGAAAGAAACTTATTTTCTTTTGAAAGAGTAAATTTAGAATTAATGTAAGAAATTAGATATATAAAAATCAGAGCCTTTGTTCGTAAAATTTGTGAAAAATGTCGACTAATCCGTAGGTGGGGACAAATTATAGTTATTTGTTATAATCCGAAACATAAACAAAGACATGGTTTGGATAACGGATATTTTAAGAATATTCTAATTCTGTTAGAGTTATTTAAGGCTGATTTGGATTTTATTATTGGTTTTTGCCTTTCTAAGGGTTATTTGACAGAGGGTTATCTAGATTTTCATAAGACTATGAGGGTTATATGCATTTTTTCCTAAATAAAAATATATGTATTCAATTCATACTAAATGTATTTTATTTCTCATCAAATATATATTATTTTAAAAAATCAAATGTACACGTCCAAAAAAATGACTTTAAAAAAATCGAACCGGTTGAGAAGGAGGAATAAGAAAGAGAATTCGTTCATTCCATAAATCCAATTCTAATAGAAATTGTGAAATGAAAATTTTTGTCAAAGATATTTAAAAATAAATATAACAATGGAGGTTTTATGTGTTTTTCAGTAGAAAGAAAATGAGAATGAACACCAAACTGGTTTGAATATTTTTTTTTACTCTAAAAAATAATATGTATTCAATTCATTCTGAATTTTTAATTTAAAGTGTATTTGTGCATGATCTTGAAGAAAAAAAAAGAGAAAATTTGAGTAAAATAGAAAATTGATTGAAAAAGAAAAAAAATTTGTAACAATTTGCATAGCATTTGTGTATGCTATCAGTTTTTCTTGAAATTCTCACATATGAGAAATGGAAAAAAAATTATATCATATCTTACCTATTAAAACGAAATAAAAGAGAACAAATGAAGAATTTTTTCTTTTTGTTTGTTTGTCAAATGTTAGATTTTTAAATGATAAAAAAATAGTTTTGGTTCAATTTTCTTTTCATTTTCATTGCCTCAAAACCACATGTAAAATAATATTTTTTAATGAAATCTGTTAGCTCTTTCATAAAAAAAAAAATCTAAATTTTAATAAAAACCTAAATTTACAAGGGTTTTTTATTTTTAAGTTTTCATAAACTACATAATTTAGTGATCGATCCCTCATTTCTTCATATTTCAGTTTGAGTCCCCATATTTAAATGATATGTTTCTTTTAGTCCTCCCAGTGACTAAACACAAAATAAAATAATTTAATAATACGTCCTTCCAGGACTAATAAGAAACATATCTTTTAAATATAATGGCTAAAACTAAAATTAGAAAAAGCAATGAATCGAGCACTAAATAATACGTCCTTCCCAGGGACTAAAAATAAAAAACCCATTTACCGATCTGTTAGGATTCTATTATGGGAAAAATATTGATTTCATAAATAATTTTCCAAAAGTAGGTACTTTTGTTATTTCGTTACTCCTTGAAGGGCAACAATGTCAACATGATGTTATGCCCCAGATCCTATAAAGTGTTCTCTCAGCTTTTACTCTCTTCATATCCGCCATGAAAGGACCTTCGCCGCCCCAGCCGAGGAAACCCTCGTCGCAGCAGAAACTGAAGCTCATCTGCAGATTCGGAGGCTCCTTCGTGCCCCTCCCCCACTCGGGGAAGCTCCGCTACATCGGGGGAGACAGTCGACTCGTGGCCGTCGATCGACGATCCGTCTGCCTCTCCAGGCTCCTCTCGAAGCTCTCCGAGGTTCTCCCTGACCTCCCCCGTCTCTCCCTCAAATACCAGTTCACTTCCCCCTCCGGGGAGGGGGAATCACCGTTCCCGGTGGTCCCGATCAGATCAGACGACGATGTGCGCTTCATGATCAAGGAGCACGACCGACTCGTCTCGGAAGGGAAGGTCACGAGGCTCTGGTTGTTTCTTTGTACGGACGGGTACGTAGCCTCGGATGTGAAAAAGGAGGGTTTTTTTGGTGATTTCTCGTCGGGTCTTATAATGGGTTCTCCTAAAAATGGCTGCTTTAGTCCTGTCACGCGTCAACCGAAGACGTCGTTCAATAGCAATTCATGTTCAGGGAGCTCAAATCGAGAGAATGTTATTCCGTCGGAGGCGTGTTTCGTTAGTGCTTCCTTTAGTGACCACTTGATTGGGAGGGCCCCTCTATTGAAGTCTAATTTAATTCCTCAGTACAAAATCAGAAGCCATCAAAGCCATCGGAGCAGACCTTATGATGTGAGGAGTACCCATCGATCGGGAGCGACCGACTCAAAGCGTTGTTTGAGGATGGATTCCCCAGTCCTATGGCCAAGGACAAACATCTTGAAAGCTATGCTTACTGCTGGGAAGCAAGAAGGGGCTGTGAGAGCAATGGCGTCTACCTATGTTGTTCAGCCTGTATTGGGGGTTAGTGGGAGAATCATGACTGATTGTCACTGTTTGCCGAGTGGTGTTCCGGGGATTAATCATGCTGGAAATCGAGCAATTGGTCATAGAGATTATTATAGTTTCTCGCGACCCAGAGAAGCGTGTACCAGCCAACCTTATGACTTGTCTAGTGGTGTTGTGAAGAGTCCGGTTCCTTATTTGGTCGACACAAAGTTCCAGCAGAGTCGCCCAAACATGGCAAATTGTGCAGCTCCATGTCAATGTATGCTGAACAAGCCTTTTCATAATGTCTATCAGTATCCCATGGTTGGGAATATTAGCGCTACTATTGGAAGAAATGAATGCAAAATATGCTTCATGGAAGCGGGAAAGATGGGTAGTTTTGATGTGGAAGAGTCGTGTCTTGAATCGTCATTTAATATGGTGCAAAAGGGGGTGAAAGCCTTTCAGAACTCAATTAAATCAGATTGCAAGGTTGACAAAAAACTTAATCCCACATTTGAAGCCGATCAAGATTGTGACATCATGGATGAATCAAGCGTGAAGCCTCTGAGAAATATTTCCAGTGTGTCTTTGTCCTCATCTACTGAAGTCCGACCCCCCACACCCCGCTCTTCTTTAGAAGGTGTTATCAATTTTGATTCTAATGGAGGCTTGCCAATGCAAAACCAAAATACAGATAGCCAAAAGGATATCTTGCCAAATGTTGAATTGAACCCACGATTAAACTTGTCACATGACTCACATCTGGTGGAGGATGAACATCTGGGGAATCCAACAGGGTTCAGAGGGTGCAAAGGGGACGACAATCATTTAAAATGCAGATCCATTCCTTCCAGAGGTGATACAATGAAGTTGTTGCCAAAGTTATCATCACCAGCTTGCTTACCTGTGATAGAACCATGTGTTGGCTTGGGTAATGATCTTGTTAATCATTGCAGGAGCCAGAATGTAATGCTATCCAATTTAAACTTGAAAGAAAAGGTTTGTATAAATTGTGATCTTGCCAAGTTATACTGGTAGGCAATTTGTTGTATTTAAATTGTAACTTAACTTGGCTTTGGCAGGATGATTCTATTGGAACACCAGTTAAAAGTGCTGAGGTAGCTGCTGATGCCAGTAATGAACTCGCGATGTTTACTTCTCAGCTGTCAACACTGGTGCTTCAGGTGCATATGTTTAGGTTTAATTTCCTCAAGTCACGAGTATACATGGAAACCGATACACGTGATAATTCTTTATTTATAACCACTGATTTCCTCTGTATCAGACCATAAATAACTCGGATCTTGAAGAAATACGAGAGCTGGGGTCAGGTGCATATGGGACTGTTTTTTATGGTAAGTGGAAAGGCTCTGATGTTGCCATCAAAAGAATGAAGCCCAGCTGCTTTGCTGAAGGTGGATTGGTGGAAAATCGACTGGTAATTATTCATTCCCTGAACTTTTCTTGTTTTCATGTTTGAAATGTCTGTTGTCTCCATATTTGGATCTTGTATACATTCTTATTGTGTGGACTTTTTCATTTTCTGTTGCCTCCTCGACCTGGTCAGTCATAAGAAAGTACATCCTTAAATGAAATTGTAAAAGATGATTAACTCGGAAAAAAAAAGATGCTTAACTTGGAAAATCTTTGTAAGACCAAACCTTGTTATGTAGAAGGCAAATAGAGTTTTGCTAGGCAAGGCAACAGTGAATTCAGACTGTTGTTGTCAAAAATAATGTTCACCGTGGATAGAGATTGGCTCTTCTGGAAATATTATCCAAATACAGGTTATAATAATAAAGATTGGTTGCATATTGGGAAATAATTAACACATCAAGCAAGCCCCAAGCTCACCAGTGCAATAAGTTGGAGTTATACAAGAGCTGTCTTAAAGATGTACACCACAAGTTTCTGAAATGAGATTTCAATACTGAAAATGAATTAATTAAATTGCTTTGGAGATTCATCGAATGGCTCAGTATCCATAAGAAAACCACTGTGAAGTCCACGATTCATAATGATAAAAAAAATCCTTATTAATATGTAACAGACCACAGATTAGCAATAGGTCCAATTCCCTTGAGGATTGACAGCTATGTTTGCAACCAAGTGATCTTGATATTCAACACACGTCGTATGTAACAGTCACTACAGGATTGGGGATACATAGTTATTTAGGAAGACTCCTAATTAGTGGCATCCTGTTCTCTTCCTTATTCTTTCCTTTTTTTTCCTTACAATTTGATTTTTTTGTAATTAGTGACCCACTCCTATGGCCAAAGTTGACAATTCTATTTTGAAGGACTAGTGTTCAAGTATTTACTAGATCAGCCTAACTACTTGTCTACTAGTTTTTGCTTTATGTGATATAGACAACTTTCTTCTTGATTGAATCACCTCCTGAAAGTCTTTTTCTTGCAGATTTTAGACTTTTGGAAGGAAGCTCGCTTACTGGGCCAGCTCCATCATCCAAATGTTGTTGCATTCTATGGTATTGTTACTGATGGACGACAAACAGAGCTGGCTACAGTGACAGAGTACATGGTAAATGGTTCATTAAAACAGGTTCTGCAGAGAAAGGATCGGTATGTTTTGCCCTCCTATTACTTTCTGAAAAATCTGAAATCATTTGTTTGGGAAACCTTCCCAGTTCATACTGCCTGGAGATTGGACCATGTAAATACACATCCCAGACCAATTATAACTTGCAATTTAAGAAGTGATTTTTGTTCAATTCACAATTTTCTGAAAAATAATTTATGCTTGACAAGATGATTGAAGCTAGGTTTGTCTCTTGGGCTGATGAATTGCCTTATAGATGCATGCACATAATATTAAATGTTCTTCATCCCTAATATCAACTGCATCTTCTTCCCTCTTCATCAAAATGCTTTCCATGTATAAAGGAGTTAAAGGAGGTGCTCCTTAGTTACGATTGAAACTGACAAATAAGGTAGGTTTTCCTACTTGTCATTTAGTATCTTCGTAAGGTATGCCAGGTTCTGCTTGCAAGTAAGTTCACATGACACAATGTTTAGTAAATATTAATTAATCAACAGATTCAACATGCATTACATGTAAGTGACATAATTGGTTAACCACATACATGGATATATATTGGCTTTAACATGAAAAGTTGTATGACATAACCGCAATAGACAAGTTAGAGGTCAAACATGATACAATTGTGTTGTTAATTACTAAGAGAAATGCAGGATCAATTGTCAATGTTACATTATTCAATCAATATCAACTACTCTATTACTCCTTTGATATGCATGCTTTGGGAATTCTCTCTGAGCCTAGTGCATATACAATGATCCAGTGGGGACACCATAAATCATTGAGCTTTCATTTTTTTTCCAGAACTATTGACCGTCGGAAGAGGGTGATTATAGCAATGGACACGGCTTTTGGAATGGAGTATCTCCATGAGAAGAATGTGGTGCATTTTGATTTAAAATCCCACAACTTGCTGGTAAATATGAAGGATCCTCAGCGACCAGTATGTAAGGTATTTGCACTCTCTCTGTAGAAATATTCTATCTAAATGTCTCCACTTCTATACCGATCCGTTTCTCTTTGTTAAATATTACAATAATCTCTTTTTTCAGATTGGAGATTTAGGCCTATCAAAAGTTAAACAGAGGACTTTGATCTCGGGAGGGATTAGAGGAACTATTCCATGGATGGCTCCCGAGCTTTTAACTGGTAAAAGTGATATGGTAACAGAAAAGGTACTATTACTCATCCAAGAACTCTCAGATAATTTGTAGTTCATTTTTTTTTTTTTTCACCTACCGAGCTTATCTTGACCCTTGTATATGTAGGTTGATATTTACTCATTTGGCATAGTCATGTGGGAACTTTTGACTGGTGAGGAGCCATATGGGAATATGCGCCCTGAAGAGATAATAGGTATTATTAACTAATTTTACTGTTACCTTTCTTTAACATATGTCATCTACTCAATTCTGACAAAACTATTATATGTGGTTAATCTTTTATAAGTTGCAGAAGCTGCAGCGTGAATCTATGGTAAATGCCATCTTTATTATTGTTATTTATCTTAAAAGAAAGGAGGATACGTCACATATTAGGTGGTCCAGATGATGAGATCACACTCAATTTTAAGAGTGAATGCCCTCATCCAAGGTCCTCTTATAGAAGTTACAATCCCAAATTTCAAGCTACATTCCAAACTAGGTCATGTTCAATAATTAGAATGCTGTGACTTGATGAATTCCAGCTCAACCATTTGAGTGCCCACAAATCACATATATGGAATTATGGATGACAGGATGAGGTTTCAAACACCAAAGTCTTCTAACCTTCACATGCACGTGCTTGTATGCAAAGTTGAAATGTAATTTGTTACCCCACTGCATTAATATACCATGGCTATACAATCTAATCTTTTTTTTATTTTTCCACTGAGTAACAGCATTTAGTTTTAAGATAAATATAGAAGAAAGCGAGGCGACTTCATCACCACTTCATCTTTAACAAATGCATGTGGAAAAGGGATTAAGGCAGACTCTTGATGAAGGCCCATAAGAATTGGGAACTAGTTTAGTTTCCCTGCCCATCTCTGTCTTTTCTCCACAATAACTCCCTCAGATAGTATTCACAACAAGGGTTCCGTTGTGATAAACGCATAATTCAACTAACAAAATTATCCACATTAAATGGATATCTGGATTCCGTCCGAAGGTAATAAACGCGTAATTCAACTAACAAAATTATGTTTGGTCGATAGGTACAGGAGGTGGTGTCTGATCAGAGTACCCTTTTGAACAATTGGAAGAAGTTCATAGCATTTTGTGACTTAAGACATGTCTCTAATAATATTAGAACTCCTCGATGTCCATTAACCAATATACTGCAAGTTCTACAACTGGTGTTTTACATGAATATATCTCTCTTTTTTTCACCATATCTCAAGTTGAAAATGACCTCCATATTTGACTTTCTTGGCTTGAGATCAATGTCACTTTATGCTTTTTCTCATCTCCTTGCCTAATAGTTTCCAACATCTGCTTTGGGTTCTTCCTTTTTATTCTCTCTTCATTAGCATCTCATTAATTATCAAACCTTTATTATGCATCATATTAAAAAGAGTTGACTATTCCATTTCAGCCGGGATAATCAAAGGCGGTCTTCGGCCAGATGTTCCCACCTGGTGTGACCCGTCGTGGAGGTCCTTGATGGAGAGGTGCTGGTCGTCGGATCCCAAGACAAGACCCGCATTTTCTGAGATCTCCAAGGAGCTCCGTGGGATTGCAGCATCAATGAACATATTTAACACATTGAGAGCTACGAAATACTGTAAATATGCAGAGTAACCCTGGATCCGTCTGGTACATAGAAGTCGGTCTGTAGATCGTGCCTGGCGCCAAGAACCAGATACATTTTCCCTTTTGTCTCTCAGGAAAAGGAAACAGAGACATTTTTGTAGTGAAAATAAGATCAGTCCTTGCTTCTTGAAATTTTAATACAGAAGCTAGGGCCTTACAAGGAGAATATGTGAATAACATCAGTTTTACTTATGGTAATGATTTTGAACTTACCCATTGTGATAAATATGTTGATGAATTACATGCAGCGTTTGGAAACGGATTTATTAGGCAATTGTTAGAGATTCTGTTTTTGCATGAATCAAACGCACCCAATAGTGCCAGTTTTCGAAGAAAGTGAAAAATGGTTTTTCATTATAGAAATATAAGCATTCAGGAATCCAACCAAAAGTATGGTTTCTCAAAAATTACTTTCAAATTATGTTATGACATGAAAACTACCACATGTGGGCATGCACTTTTGGTGTTTGGTCGGCTCAACTAATAGAACAGGCCAAGAATGTACAATGTGCCAAAATCTGCTCTTGGTAGAGCACATGCCAATCTCTGTAGGTCCCCTTATTTTTGTGGGTGAACAAAAAGACAAACTATGCTCTTAAGATTGCAATATGAAGATTGTCTTGTTTCATAGAATTGGGTAGACTACAAGACAATTGATATTCTAGTAAGTCTTATTAAAATTTTCTTTGAATAGAAAAACATAAACTAAATACAAATTATCATCCCAACATAGAATTTTTTAAGAGATTGAAATTCTAAATATCACTACTTCCAGAAGGGGCTGCATTAATATTTGTCACGTTTATAAGTCAAAAGAATTAGGTGGGTTACACATGACACAGTGGTCTCCACATAAAAACATCAACCATTTACCCTGTCAAACGTGGTCGGTTCAAATCAACCAATTGAATTGAATTTTGTGTTAAATCAAATGAAAGAAAGAAATCTTGTCCATGTTCCAAAGTAGCTAATTGGGTTGGGTAATTTTTAAGTGTATATTTATGTATATAAAAAAAACATGTACCTGCGTATAAAAAATGTAAATGTGAAGGTTTTGTTAAACGAAACATGTATCTCTATGACCGTTGAAATTTGTTATAATGTTTAAAAAATGTAGGGAAAATTCGTCTTAGCTCTCTCAAATCTTCTTAAAATCACAAAAAGTTCTTTTAAACTCATAAAATTGTCCTAGGTCTATATAAAGTGTATATAATGAATGAATTTAGTCCCCCAGTCAAAAGTATATCGAAATAGGTCCTCAAAATCTTACTAAGATCGCATTCAGTCCCTACAAACTTTATAAAATCAGATTTAGTCCTTTTGTAAGACAAAAATACCGTCATTCAACATTCTCATCTCCTGAAATATCATCCTCAACTGTAAAAAAAAAAAAAAAAAGCCCTCGAAGATCATTTGATATACAAAATGGAGTCATTTTTCAATATTTTCACATCCTCAATCTTATCACAGAGACCGAACAAAAAAAAATACAGTTTCATCAACCCCAATACAAAATAAGAGAAAACAAATTCAAAAACCAAATTAAAATTTTATAACAGATTTTCAACTCAAAATTATTAGCAAGAAAAAGCATAACACCTTGACTATAAAATTATAGTTTGTTTAATAAAATTTAAATAAACCAGTATATACTTTCAAATAATCACAGCGATTTTTTATGATTTAAGAAGATTTCAAGGAGTTAAGATGATTTTTTTATTTTACAAGGATTTTTTTCAATTTTCATAAGTTTTCATGGAGTTATATCAATTTTTTCCAACAAAGAAAATAAATTTTAAAATGGTATAATAGTAATTTATTGTGTGTGGTTATGATTAACCACACATCTAGTTAGTTATAGGGACTAAAATAAATATTGTCTAATAAGATAAAAATCTAAAAAAATTTATCAACTTTATAAAAAAAATTTCTGATTTTCATAAGTATCCAAAGAGTTAAATTGAGTTTCCAAGGAGTAACATCAATTTTTCCCAAGAATGTATTGTTTGACTATATAACTCCATCTATTCAATTAGTGGTTATCACGTATGGTTTGTCACGGAGAAGCTTTTCACAACACTTTCAAACTATGTTGCAAATCACTGGTCAAGATCCACTTCATAAACAAATCTTATTATTCCCTACTGTTCTGACATTAAAATATTTGAACGGCACGTTATCATGTTCTTAGAGAATCTCTCAGTAACATCATTAGTCAAATTCCAACACTTAATATTATTATAAGTTGATATATACATTGGAATTTGTACACAGTGGATTCGGACAGGAGTGCATGATTATGTTTAATGATTAAGCAATCAAAATTCAGTATCAACAGACATTGATTGATAGTGTGAGTGTGCGCACATGAAATCACCCCAAAATGCACAAAAGATCCAACCAGGTGGGATTCCTCCTCAGTGTTGCGGGATTGTTCCAAACTTATGTTCCGTTTGAAAACACATATTAAAAATTAATTTTTATAATAAAATTATTTTTTAAAATAATTTTTTGATTTTTACTTTTGTATGATGTTTTTTTTTTAATTTAGAAATTAATATTTGAAAAAAGTTTAATGTTTGATAGAAAAAATTATTTTTCAATTCAAAAAATCGATTCCAATAAAAAATTGCAGTTTTTGAACCTTTTAAAACACAAATTTTGAGAGAAAAATTAAAAAAAATCTAGCTTTTGATTCCGTCAGAATCCGTTCCATTTGGCTGCATGATTTTGGGATTTCAGCTTTTCAAAAAGTGGAACCCTTACCCCCCGTTTGTGTAACGGAATAGACGAGTATAAGACGGTATAAGGGTGGTATATGAATGGATAAGAAAAATAGTTGTTTGTTTGAAGAGTATAACTTGGTATTACTAAGCCAGTTTAAACGAGTATAAGAGAGTATAACAATTCTAAGCAACCCCTAGGATAAACTATACTCAACTTATCTATTCTCATGGGTCCACATGTCAAATCAACTTTTTACACCTCATCACATCAAATCACCTATCAACACCTCTTATACATCAAATGTCAAATCAACTGTTTTACACTTTATTTATATTTTATTATTTATCAAACAAACAACTCAACATTTATTCTTACGTTTTCCAATTAGAATAAAAAAAAATACAACCAAACAGAAAATCTTTTATTCTTGTAGATTTGTTATCTATACTGGCATAGTTATCTATCCAGAATAACTCAATTCCGCTATCCAAACGGGGGGTTAGTGTTTGATATCGATCGGAATTGTAAAATTGAATTTTTATAAACGTTGGGTTTAAAATTAATTATATTTCATAAAAATAAAAAATAATTTCTTTATTAAATGATGTGTGTTATTTTATAAGAAATCAAAATAAATGCATATTAAAATTAAACTTGAAGGAAAAGATCAGGAAGAGATCGTACGTATTATTATTCTAAATATTTTAGGAATACATTAAAAAAGGTAAAATAACAAAAAAGGGATCATTTTATAATCATAATGTTAAGATTAATATAAAAAAATGATACTATCTGTTCAAAAAATTGATAGAATGACATTCTTTTATAATTATTTTGGAATGCAGGTTACTAGATCGATCAAAAAATATTTTAGGATTTTTATTTTTAAGACTCTATAAACAATGTTATTTAGTAATCCATCTCTCCATTCTTCATATTTTTTTGAAGTTATCAAATTCAAACATCTATTTGGTTACTAACCCTTGCACCAAATATTCGTCCATATACCATTAATTAATGAAATAAAATTTTTATTTTTAAGTCTCTGTAAACTATATTATTTAGTGATCAGTCTCTCCCATCTCCATATTCATTTTAAATCTCCAATATCAAATGTGTTTTTTCTTATTAGTCCCTAAACAAAATATCCATATGGTTTTGGAAGTATTTTGATATTTGAAAATTGCGTACAAAATGTTTGATGAAATATGTAAAACAAAACTACATTTGCATTGTTAAATGTTTAATAACAATTTCAGTGTTATTCAACACTGTATATGTCCTTTCAATCTGATATTATATTTTCTTATAATATTAGTTGTTTAATTAGAATTGCTTACACAAACAAATGAATTTTAAATTTAAAAATTTAGATGTCATTCAAAAATTTATTTACAGAACCCAATCACAAAATAACATATTTTACAAGAATCAACACTAAATAGCATAATTTATAAAGACTCAAAAATAAAATTTTCAAATAATTGCTTAGGAATTCAAACTATCCATCAACGACAGATATTACAAAATAGGCGTTCGAAGTTACACATTTAAAAATAATTAAGAAAAAGAGTGATCAACAATTAAATAACATAATTATGTGGACCTAAGAAAAAAAAACAATAATAAGACAAAACTTGGTTTAAAACAACGAGTGCAACGAGAGATCCTTTGTCGGACCCACCAGAACAAAACGTACAAGTTAAAAAAAAGAAAGAACGTAAACCAATCCGTACTCGCCATGTGGCATATTCGGGGAGTGCGATGACGTGGCGCATCAGGACCGTACACTTGTCAGCTGGAGACGCCGGGGGAGGTGGGAGTACCCGCTGTTTGAAATTTTTGACAGAGCCCCCAAATCCGGTCAAAAAGTCAAATTCCGACACACGAGCGAAGTGAAGATGTTGCGGGGCCCACTAATCTCCTCCCACGCGTGCCATTTCTCGTGACAGCGACGTCACCCACAGTTGGAATAACATAAATCCAGCTGGCCTTCTTTTAAAAGCTTTTTGCATTGCATGTAATTTAATTTGACACGGATAAAAAAAAATTTAGGGAAAAATTCATGCAACTCATTTGTGAATCTAAATGATTATCTGAATAAAATTTTAAAAAATATTTTATGAATTTTTTGTTTGATTAATCATAATTAAAAATCTTTTATAAATGTTGATTTTATATCTTCGAATAAAGTTTTATAATCTATTTGGATAAATAAAATATTATTTATATAAGATTTTTCACATTTTTAACACATTTTAAAGGAGTTTTAGTATATTGTGTTTTCAACGAGAGTTAACCAAATGAAATATCCACGTAATATTTTTCATTTGTCAACGAAAATTTAATTCATGAAATTATTTAGATTTACATATGTATTTTTATGGTGTTATATAAACTTCAGGGAAAATTCGAGGGGGGGGGGTTATATGGATTTTAAACAGTTTATATGGGGTTATTAGGATTTTTCCCAAAAAAATATAACTATATTTGGAGAAAATTTCATTTTAGGTTTTAATTATATTTTTTGTTATTTTTGTTAAAAATATAATAATACAATTTTGTTATTTGATTAACTATTGATAAGTTGTATATAAATATGAATAAGTCTTGAATAAAAATATATGAAATATGAAAAATAATTTGACATGTGAACATATATATAAGAGGTGATGATATATAATTTGATTTTTTTTACACCGATAAAATAGATTGAGTAGAATAATAAATTCCAGGTGGACTTGGAATATCTATATTTTTTATATAATTATACTCATTTATCCTTGTAAATAAACATATTTTTTTAAGCTTATTCACTTTATTTCACATCTATTTTTCTAATTGTAACAAAAGCTAAAAATATACAACCTGATGGGCCCATACGCAAAAGGAAAACTTGCTGTATGACATGTATATGTTCATGGCATGTATCAAGCTGTGAGAGCTAATTATTATTTTTTTAACACAAACATTACAAATTAAATCCTAATATTTTACAACAAACTATTAAACTATAAACTAACACAATTTATAGTCATTCGTTATTTATTCTTATCTTAAATTCTTAATATCACAAATAAGAAAAGTAAAAAAACATTCAATTTTACAGAGCAATATGAGTCGAGCAGAAAAATTCTCTCTTGTGAAATATTCAAAAATTAAATGTCGCCCAAAACTACATTTTTTATATATATCATTCTGCCAAGATGAGTGGTAAAATATATTTACATGTAAACAATATGAGTAAGATATTAAAGTGTAAACACAAATTAAAGTGCACAAAAAACTATATATTTGGGGATCTATGCACCATATGCCCCGAATCAAATTGTTTATGGATCCAGAGATTCTCTCTTTTCATTGCATTGGTGATCACAATCAAAACTTTGTTGGGTTGTTTTCAATTGATGTTAATCGTATAAGCGCATATGCTTTCAAGGTCACAGTATATCTTTTTTTTAAAGGGTTAAAGACATTTGCATCCCAGCAAACACGGATAATCTCATATAAGTCATTGTAAAAGTTGGGGTTGACACATGAGTCTCCAAAAACACACAAAAACCTAATTATCATCATCGGGTTAAAATTTCATTCAAATTTGACAAAATATTTTATCACCGTATAATTCTGTAGACATTATAGTCTCTATAAATAATCATAAAAACAAATTAGTCCATGCAAAGATCATATTATCCATGTAAATTTTTTATGTTTATTCATTTCCATTGAGATATTAATTGAAAATGATTAAAAATACGATGATAATTTAATCATTTTATGGTTATAGATTAAACTTAAGTACAGTAGGTTGAATGGTGATTAATTTTTGTTGAAACCAGAGATGTATATGAGTTTTTGTGAGTTTTCAAAAACTTGTATGTCTGTCCTAATTTTGATAAGGATTTATGTAGTATTACCCATATTTGCGAGGACTTGGATGTCTTTTAACCCTTTTTAAAAACTAGTCATTAGATTGTCGCCCAACTTGTTCAACTTTGTATTATTATAAATATACACACCACGTGATATTTGAATTAATATAGAATGAACGGCCATTCAATTGAGGAATTATTGGTTTATTTTTATTTTTATTTTCTTGCACTGAAATTGAAGATAAACTTCTGCCTGGCTGAGATTACAACTACTTTGTTTGGGATGTATTTATTATGGTATGTGATGCTCTGGGCAGTTTAATGTCCTCTGAGGAACAATAAATAAAAAAATAGTTATAAACCATTATTATTTTTTGGTCTCGTTTTTCATCCATTTACATGTCTTTATTTGAAAAATAGATAAATGAATACATATATATATATATATTTTTTGTACATGTTGAAATGTATCAAAATATAGACTTATATTTAGGAGTGCAATTTGAACGGGTTGAACCCGACCCAACTCAACTCAATCCGAAATTTGAAAAGATTTTAGATTGAAATTTTAGCGTTTGGGTTCAACTAGAGCTCAAACCCGAGCAACCCAATCCAATTTGAGTTATATTTGAGATGAGCGTTCGGGTAACCCGAACCAACCCGAACCCGAAGTTTTCATATATAAGTAAAGTGTTTTAAGTAAAATTATAATTTTTAATGTGTATAATAAAATTTGAATTGTATAATTTATTTTTATCTAGAATTTTTCATTTATATAGTTTTCATATTTTTATTCTCTAAATAAAAATGTTCCTCATTTTATTGTTGCATGCTACAACATTATTATTATTATTTTGTTTCTATTTCAAACAATTGTAATTGTGAAAATGATTTTATTTATGTATTTTATTTAATATACTATAGATATTACTTATATTTTATATTTTACATTTTGATGAAGTAATTACACAAGTTAAAAAACTCATATTAATCATCATATTGTACATTATGGAGGTATAATAGTAAAATCATACATATGGTTAATTTTAATCATGACAGGTTAAAAATGATTTAACAATAAGGATGTATTAGATATTTTATGTGTTTTTAGGAATGTAATTATCATGTCCCAAATATATAAGGACTTATATGAGTTTATAGATGTTTATAGGGATTCAACAGTCTTTAACCTTATTTTTTTTATGATGCATAAGAATTCACATCATCCATTTTAAAATTGTTCTTCCTATCAAATATTGTCTATCTTATTTCATGTATACTTCATCCATATAAAAATTTATTTTTATAAGTGATTTTTTTAATTTTATTTATTTGTCAATGTAATTTATTTAGTGTATGATCCAGACTGTGAGGATAGAGCCATGGAGGGTATGAGAGTGAAATAAAAATAAATGTTAAAACACATATTGGAATATTCAATATCACATAGAGTTAAATAGTGGATATATAAAACAGCCTTCATATGTAACACCACATTAAATAGTGATACAAGGGAATGCCCCCCTTTCCGAAAAAGAAAACCCTGATTCCTAAGTAACCCAAATTCCAAAGTTTAACCAATCTGGTAACCAAATTGCTTTTGATTTAGTAAATTAAGAAAGAAAAAAGAAAAGTGTTGTCCAAGGCATCTTTTTTTAATTATTATTGAACCAAAACAGGTGGAGTAAAATAAACTAATTATAAATTTGGTTATCAATTTTATTTTATAGACGTTGATATACTCAATTATTCATAAATCATTTCTGTACTTCTAATAAAACATTTACTAGAGCAATTGGGTAGATAATTAATTAATTGTTTTTATAATGCGTATTTAATCATTTTTATAAAGATACATATTAATTAAAAATATATCTAGCATTTTAAAAAATATTCAAAACATATTAATACTATAAAATTGAACTGTCCCTGCTAATTTTTTTTATCCATTCATTAACAATAAATACATCATCTAAACTTACACAACACCCAGTATAAAAAAAAAAAACCTGAATTGTCCCCACAATTCAGGGAAATTCAGTGTTTACAAGCAGTACATTTGTAATCATAAGATCTATTCAAACAGGCTAAATTCAACCACCCCATTTGGTCTACCCCGTCCCCACAAACATGAACTTTCACTGCAAAAACATCCCACCCAAACAATAATAAGGTTTCAATTTCATCATAAAACCCCATTTTCATTTCATTAAAATAAATAAAAAAATAAAAAGACAAACAAGTCCCCACCTTGTCCAACTTCCACACTGTTCATGCCACGTACGACCTCCCACGTATACAGTAAAAAAACAGTACCTCCCCTTCTCCCTTCCTATCCAGCTGTCATATCGATATCCCGGATAACGATATTCCTTCCCCCTCTCTCTTCCTTCAACAACTGCCTGTTATAAACCGCTCCTGCTCCGTATTCGCCCCGTCTCGTCTCCTCCTCCGTCCATCTCGTGACACGTCATCTCAATCTCCGCCGTCCGATCAACCCCCCGCTTTCTTCATCAATCAAATCCAATCAGATCTCTCTCTCTCCGCTTTTCATGCATCCCTTCTGTTGCGTCTCCGAATCGAATCTCCCGCTGCCGCCGGCTAAAGACCCGCCCGACATGCCTCCGCCGCTGCCGCCGCAGCCTCCGGCGGCCAGCCGCAGCCGTGACTCGTCCCCCCACGCGTCATTCGCGGCGATCGAACACGGCGGCTCCAACGGAAACGGCGGGAGCAACAACGGCTTTCGCAGCCACAGCCACCACAGGTCCGGGGGACTGCCGCAGCCGCCTTCGGCGGCTGTGGCGGAGGTGAAGCTGAACGATATCGTGGGGAGCGGGATATCGGGGATCCTGCACAAGTGGGTGAACTACGGGAAGGGGTGGAGGCCGAGGTGGTTTGTATTGCAGGACGGGGTGTTGTCGTACTACAAGATCCATGGGCCGGATAAGATCCGGATCGACCAGGAGACCGAGAAGGGATCGAAGGTTATCGGGGAGGAGTCTATCAAGCGCTTGAGCAGGCACAAGAACAGGCAGTCGCAGCTCCAGCGCAAGCCCTTCGGTGAGATCCATCTCAAGGTGATTGCCTCCCCTTTTCTTTCCCTTCGTGTTGATCTGTGGAGTAATGTTTGAGAGAATCGGTTTCTATTGAGTTGTTTCGAATCTTGAATTTTGATTGGGAAAATTTTGTGAGCCTTCCATTTTTATTTATTTTTTGGAATGGAAAGATTAGGTTAGGATTCAATCGAGGAGTTGCCATCTTTTGGGAGAATGATGGATGGTTGAATTGAGGCAATAGCTTGTTCCGGTGATTCAGATCGCGGGGATAGATTTTGAAGGTAGAGCGTGGAAATTCTTTAGAAATCGGTGTTTTAATGTTAATATGTTGTTCTGATGATGGTGTTTGGATTCAAGGTTTGAATTGTAGAACCCATGTGTGCGTACATTGGTTCTTGTGCTCCAAATATTATTTTTATCATTTTTTTAAAACCTCTATTATGTGTGCGAGGCCAATAGGAGGTTTTTGATCATTTGAACATACAGTTCATGTGTTTGAATTGCAGAGAATGCAGAATGAGTTGAGTCATTTCTTAAAAAACTTTTAAATGACTAGGGCTGCATGTGCTTTGGGGTGGTTGGATATATTGGGGGATGTATAATTTATATAGAAACAATTACAGAGGATAAGAGAAATGGATTAATGTGTCTTTTGATGATTCAGTTTTTACTGATTATGTTCGAGAAATATGGTTTAAGAAATACCGTCATTGAGGGAATGAGATGATCGAAGATATTGAGATCCACATTGTTACATAGAAACAATTACAGTGTATGGGGGAAATGGGTTATGCCTTGAGATGATTCGAGTTTTGTACTAGGATTGAATTCCACTAAATATGTTGAGGAATCTTAACAATCAGCAAAGACATGATCCACTTGGAAAAATATGAATGTCTTTAGATGCATACATACTTACTTATGCATTACCTTGCTTCTGTAGGTTTCATCAATCAGGGAAAGCAAGTCAGACGATAAGAGGTTCTCAATCTTCACAGGGACGAAAAGGCTCCACCTGAGGGCCGACACGAGGGAGGATCGGGCAGTATGGATGGACGCGCTGCAAGCAGTGAAGGAGATGTTTCCGAGGATGTCCAACAGTGAAATGATGGCTCCCTTGTGTGGGTGCACAATATCAACAGAGAGGCTGAGGCAACGGCTGCTCGAAGAGGGGCTGAGCGAAGTCGCCATACAAGACAGTGAGCAGATTATGAGAACCGAGTTCTCTGCCCTTCAAAATCAGCTCATTGTACTCAAGCAGAAGCACTCTCTTCTTCTTGATACACTGCGTCAGCTAGAGGTATAGAACTCACTGGCTTTTCAAATGTTTATGTTTTCAGAGTTTATTGTTTTTTTTTTATCTTTTATATTTTAACCTGGTGCACTTCTACTTGCAAAACTATGCTTGGCTTATTGTCTCTGTGGTTCTAGATTTTCTTTGCTATAATCATGATGGGTAAATCACTTGCATCTAGTACTGGTGCCATTTATGTTTTTTGTATTTTCCTGATTCTAATAAAATATTTCCATATTGATTCTTTGTTACGTAGACAGAAAAAGTTGACTTGGAGAATACTCTTGTTGATGAGAGTCAAAGACAGTCGAATGAGTGTGGCAGCATGTCAAGATCAAGGCATGAAAAGTATAGCGGTATGAGGTTAAGTTGTCATCATTTTTATTTTACATACCTGTTGGTTTTCTCATGCAATATGCTCTTTGCTTTGTGGAAGATGCTTTCCATTGATCTTGTGGAACCTGTTGTCTGTTGATAAGTTCTTTGGAATTTTGCACATCAGTTTTGCTGTATGTTTAATGTTTTATTACCGGATCAAATTGTGGTTTGTGATGGATTTTACTTTCATATTCATATAAGAAAGTCACAATGCATACGAAACTTATATATATATATGACTCGTGATTACGTGCGGTCGTGCGGTCGGTGCGGATTCGACGTGCGTCGTCCGATCGCGGGTCCATCGCATCGGACGGTCGGGTGCGATTCACGTCGACCGTTGGATGCGATGGACCCGCGATCGGACGACGCACGTCGAATCCGCACCGACCGCACGTAATCACGAGTCTATATATATATATATATATATAGACTCGTGATTACGTGCGGTCGGTGCGGATTCGACGTGCGTCGTCCGATCGCGGGTCCATCACATCGGACGGTCGGGTGCGATTCACGTCGACTGTTGGATGCGATGGACCCGCGATCGGACGACCCACGTCGAATCCGCACCGACCGCACGCTATCACTCGACTATATATATATATATATATATATATATATATATATATATATATATATATATATATATATATATATGCACTGAATGTATAACGATGAACAAGTGAAAACAGGGTTTACTTTTAATTCTTCTCTTTATTTCTCTTTGTCAGCCTGCCACCTTCTATCTTCTTTAGTTTGCATCTGACTTTTGAATATTTTTAATTTTTAGTGGATTTTTTTGATACGTTGAATTTAGCCAGCAAAGATCCTATAAGATGTTAGTTTTGAGAGAAAAAAAATTAAAACGTGTTCAGCTTGCAAAAGTTGCTGCACGAGTGACTATAAGTGTAACATTTTCCCAGTTCATATCTAGTAGGGAAATATGGGCGACTGTCTTTCCGAGTCACATATCTTGTCTTGTATATTCCCACTCTTGAACGGGGTTGGTGAATCTAGTTGCATGCGCTATAAAATGGGCCTGTGAGAAGCCCCCCAAAATTGTGAAAAAAGAACATCTTAGCAGAGCCTCCTCTTTATGACCGAATTTGGGGCAGTGCTATGCTGAGAATCTCTTTAAGATTTGGGTGCAGAATTGTTGCTATAACATCAGTCGTCTATGACTATACCTACCGTTTCTGTTAGACTCGTATTTCATGTTGAACATCCATCAATATTGAATTTTCATCCCCTTTTCCAGATGGTTTTCTGTTGTTTTTGGTTCATTCCTTTCTTCGGGAAGGTAACTTCATTCCGAAATGTCTATTTATCTCTTCAAGAGTATCCATTCACACACCTGTTCATAAATGCTCAGACCACATTATGTCTTCATGGCAAAGCTTTTCCCTATTTTAATTTTTCTTTCAAATATTATTCTAGGCTTTTCCAAACGTGTCAACAAATTGCATATTTACATATTTACTATAAAAATATCTCAACTTCTAGTTTAGTTGTTCCTCATCCTTCGTTGTTTCCTCATCTGATTTATCAGTCCAATAAAAATTATGTTTGGCCGCTTTTGAGTTTATTAGGTTAGGGGGATAATGAGCTTTTATAAATGTTTAATTAATCATTGAGTTGTTTATACGAGAAGACCTATCCCCCCGTATGGCATGAAGAATTAGGCCAGAATAAGGAAGAATACAGGAGAATAGTAAAAAAAAGTTGTTTGTTTTGACAGAATAAACCCCGATAATTATGTCTGGATAAGTTAGGATAAGGCCTGATAACTATTCTAAGGAAATATTGGAATTGCTTATCAGACCTTATCTATGCAAATGGATAAAAATACCCTTCTCTGTCATTTTAAAAAATTTATCTCACTTAACAGTCTCACACAGATTTCAAAAACTGTCACATCTATCAAATCAATCATATATTTCTCACACTATTCCCAGGGGTATAGTTGTCATTTAAAAAGTTATAAATTCTTATTCATCCCTTATCAACCATTTATCATCACTTTATCCAAGATTAACCAAACAACAAAAAAAGCATTTTTACGTTTTCCAATGAGAATAACAAAAAATGCAACCAAACAAAAAATTGCTTATTCAGTCTGAATTGTTATCTATCCTAGTATAGCTATCAGGAGCGAATAACTCAATGTCACACCCCATACGGGGGGTATGTCTTTACAGGAATATTGAAGAGTTTTTTCTTAAGAAGTGCTTCTTTTAGCACTTTACGGCTTCTTTCCTGTTTACAGTGTCCCATAATTTCCCTTCCATCTTTAGTTTTATTGTACTTAATAAAAGTTCTGTTTTCATAGATTGTCCTTTTTCATTCACTGGATTTTTCAATTCAGAGCAATAATCTTCCAAGTTCTATTTTAATTCATCTATGCTATAAATAAAATCAACTGTCCTAATCTGCAATTGAAATTCTTGCACTCACTGTACTATCTTGATGTTTGTTCCCTTCAATTATTTTGATTTATTTAAATGCATTCTTTTATTAATTATATGATTTGTTCTGATTTTTTCCCTGCATAATTATGATTTTCCAGAAGGGAGTGCAACTGAATCTGATGATGACAATGAAAGACATGATGCTGCTGAGGAAGAAACGGATGAAGATGACAATGCTTTTTTTGATACAAGGGATTTTCTTTCATCAAGTTCTTTTAAGAGCAATAGTTCAGATTTTCATATATCATCGATTGATTCTGATGAGGAGGAGCTTTATGCTTTTGAATCTGGTGATGGGAATGATGCTCTTATGAAATCTGTGAGTTTCAACTATCCACATGTTAGGAGACGCAAGAAGCTTCCTGATCCAGTTGAAAAGGAGAAGGGTGTTAGCCTCTGGTCGATGATCAAGGACAACATTGGAAAGGATCTTACAAAAGTTTGTCTTCCTGTATACTTCAACGAACCTCTCTCATCTTTGCAGAAATGTTATGAGGATCTGGAATATTCGTATCTGATTGACCGAGCATCTGAATGGGGTAAAATGGTTAGTTCTTGGATACACTAGTGTTTCATATTAGATAAAGTGATACATTTTGAACAAGCTTCTTTTTTTTTTTTCTGAATGCATATTCGTGCTTATTTGTTGACAGTTTAAATCAGATTCACGCTATATGCTGTCAATTATTACTTATTCAATCCATGGTTGGCCGTCTAGAAATATGAGGCCAATACAAAATGAAAAGGAAAATGAGAAGAAAAAAAACAGGGAAAAAGGAAGAAAAGAAAATAGAGAAGTGGGTGTTTGACCTTTTTCTAAACATTCACTGTTTGGTTTATGATACTCTTCATGTTACCTTTCCTTTAAAGGTCATTACTGTCTGTCCACATCTCTCAAGCCTATATTCATACCAGTCTTTGAGTAGCATTACACCTGGCATTGCCTATATTTATTCTTTTTATTGCTGTGGTATGGTACTTATAGCTTACACATGGTTATATCACATGGACTCATTTACTCTCCACTGATACTCTATAAACTTCCCCCTTCATTTAGTTAAACAATCAGATATTTTATTAATGCATATGTTTGGTGGTTATAGTGTGTGCCTGTGTGGGTTAATCTGTTACATATTCATATGTAAAATATGCAGAGATTTAACATATTTTTATTTCTGACACTTATTTGATGAACTTTTTTAGGGTAATGGGCTTATGAGGATTCTTAATGTAGCAGCATTTGCTGCATCTGGTTATGCTTCAACTGAAGGAAGAAATTGCAAGCCATTCAATCCACTTTTGGGGGAAACATACGAGGCTGATTATCCTGACAAGGGCCTCCGCTTTTTTTCAGAAAAGGTTTGTCTTGAAATCTTTTAGATATAAATGTAGGTGATGGATTTGCTTTTTCCCATTGTCAAGGATTCTGTAATTGTTGAGATGTCCATATAGTGTGCACAATTGTTGGATTCATTTTTTCCAAGTGGGGAAATCACTATGGTTTTCTATGCATAGAACTGTTTCATATTTTGTGTTTCATCCAAGGGAATAGATTGAAGCGCTTTTCTTCTTCTACTCTTGCAAGGACTTGGCAAACAGTTTTATATGCTAGCCATAGGGCTTTGATCAGCTGAATCATTGATGCCGACTATTCCTTGTAATCTTTTTCTTAACCGAGAACTGGGTGGATTAGTGTTCTTGTTCGTCAAATATTGCAAATTTTTATATGCTGGTTATTATGTTATGATCTGTGGATTTAGCCTATTAGACTTTTTTTATACCAATTATCATGTCCTTGATATTGCCCATTTAACTTATGCAGGTCAGTCATCACCCTATGATTGTTGCATGCCATTGTGAGGGTAGAGGATGGAAGTTCTGGGCAGATAGTAATCTAAAAAGCAAGTTTTGGGGCCGTTCAATCCAGCTTGACCCGGTTGGTGTTCTGACCCTCGAGTTCGATGATGGTGAAGTATTTCAGTGGAGCAAGGTGTGAGAAACGTGCAATGTGAAAATATATTGCATTGATTCCTTTTCAGTGAATCCTGAGTGCTAAAGGGTCTTTTATCTTACTCCATGGCAGGTTACAACATCCATTTACAACCTCATATTGGGGAAACTTTACTGTGACCATTATGGAACCATGCGCATTCAGGGAAATCGTGACTATTCATGTAAACTAAAATTCAAGGAACAGTCAATAATAGACCGGAATCCTCATCAGGTAATCATCTAAAATAATTAAGGCCTTCTTGACATGGTCCCTTTTTGTGTGTGCCTCATTTCATACTTTATTTTTTTTGCTTATTATGAAATTTTTTGAATTCCAATCGTAGTCTCTACTGTTCGATACAATTTTCGCAAACAATTGTATAGAGCTCATATTGTTTACTTGTTCCTGAATTGATAGGTGTATTTATCACTAATTCATTGTACAATCAGCAGCCAATAATTTGATTATTTTTCTATCATCTGTTTGTTCTCAATTCATTGTGTCTGCAGTTGTACTGAAAGAGACTGATTCACTTTTATTTTTTCCTTATCTAGCTTTACATGTTTTCCAGTTGTAATAATTGGTCAAAACTTAAAAAGAGAACTTTGCCTCAAAGTTGTTAATACCAGGTGTGAAACATCACATTTGTGTATATGTTGATAACATGACACCACATATTGAGTTTAAAATGTAATCCCAAATTATTAAACAATCATATGCTTCATTGCAGGTTCAAGGCATAGTTCAAGACAGGAACGGGAAAACAGTGGCGACCCTGTTTGGGAAGTGGGATGAGAGTATTCATTACGTCAATGGTGACTTCTTGGGGAAGGGAAAAGGATCTGACCATTTTTCCGAAGCACCACTACTCTGGAAAAGAAGCAAGCCATCTAGATTCCCCACCAGATACAATTTGACACGCTTTGCAATAACTCTGAATGAGCTTACTCCCGGATTAAAGGTAATTTGTGTTTTTTTTCCTGTTTCACTCTTGCTGATTATGTATGTAATCTAAATCGTGGAAAACATTTACTAGTGGCATGGCTAATGTCCTATCTCTGACAAGCAGGAGAAGTTGCCTCCTACAGATTCAAGGCTGAGGCCTGACCAGAGGTGCCTTGAAAATGGGGAATATGAAATGGCGAATGCAGAAAAGTTGAGACTTGAACAAAGGCAACGACAGGTGAGCTGTTCTTCATCTTTTTTTCCCCTTCCTGTCATCGCCCTCATCATCATCATTACATCAGACCAGTTGATTAAAGCAAAAAAAATTTGGAATGTGAACAATTCCCGAAATTTAATAAAGTCATCTTGTTGCACACATTTGACAAAATGTTTGCAGAACTGTCATCCATTTTTCAGTAACTACTATTCAATTTTGATGATGGAGATAATGACAATGATTGCTGTGATGGATTCTTAGGCGCGAAAGATGCAAGAGAGGGGATGGAAACCACAGTGGTTCGCGAAGGATAAAGGGAGTGATACGTATCGCTACATTGGCGGGTACTGGGAGGCCAGGGAACAGAACAACTGGGATTCCTGTCCAGATATCTTTGGCCAGGTTCCCACTGATCAAACCATGGACTGATAATTTTCGGGTAGGTCACCTGTAAGAGTAAGGAATCGTGCATACCCACCATTCTTTGTCTTTTTTAACTTTTTTTTTTTGCCAGTAATATTTTTTGTTCTGTCCTGATATTTGGGGTGTCTTTTTTTTTTCTTTTCATTGCTCGCCATTTCCGAGCAGTCAGAGGTTTTGTTTAGCATGTAATAACATAATGTCTCCTCTTTTGCTCTTTGAATCACTAAAGGCGAAAATAGAATCTCACTATTCTTTTTGTATTTTAAGATAAAATGTAATAGCATAATATGATCTGATTCAAAAATTGAAAAAAAAATCACGAGAGATTGTACTGTCAAAATGTGGAAGAATTTATTTTGAAATCTCTGGCAGTGCTGCTGTTTATGTTGAAGCTTGGCGTGAATTTAGTTCATCAATGAATGGCAAATCTTCCTCAGTCCAACCCTTTTTGGTATGCTTGGATTTTGAGAATTTTTTGGAAGTGGAATTGTGACTCCTAATTTGGGTTTTTTGTTTTTTTTTTGGGAAAGTAAAGGCCCCAACAAATGAGGCAAGTAGGATATACACAAAATTACATATCTAGTAGCTAACTTTCAACATAACTTACACAGGCCACCAGAGTATTCCAAACAGGCTGAAGTAAACACTGAATAGTTTGATCTTGTAAACCGAGAGTACACCCATCACTGCTAGTCCGCATTGCATGTTGTGCGAGTACTTCAGCTCTTCGAACTGCCTGCCGCGACACCTTAGAAAATGTGATGCAGTTGCCATCAAAAGCAGTATGATGAACGGTTTCCACAATCTGCCTAATCATTGGAGGGCCCGGTCCTGTTCCTCGGAGGAGATTTACCAATGCAGTGGAGTCGGAAAACACCTTAATGTGCTGTCGCCCAAAGCTCTTTGCAAACGTTACTCCCATTGCAATTGCCTTCGCTTCCATATGTAACGGGGAAGCCCATGGCCAATTCGCAAAACCCGCCCCAAGCACACGAATTGGGAATCCTTCCAAACAAACAAAGGCTAAACCAACAGCTCTAGATAAAGTGTGGACACTCCCATCAGTCACCACGAAGAACTATTTGTAGTCTTCGCGCTGGGTGATCGGCGTACTTCTGAAACCGGGTGGTGTATTTTTCCTTGATTTAGTGCCAAAAGGGAAATGAGCAGCTGATTTTGTTCCACATGCCTATGGTCAAGAGAGACTCCATTCTCTAGTATGTGTGATGGCCTGAGACATGACTCAGGTCATACTTGGGGTCCTACTCTTAAAGAGTACCTGATTCCGCATCTTCCAAAGTCCCCATAGCATTGCTGTAAAAAATAGCCGCTTGACTTGGCTAGAACGGGTGTGCGTCCAATGACGATCCTCAAAAGATTCAAGATTATGTAGTCCACACTTCCTGCGGCGGTAGCATAGATGATGGAGCCAGCCTCCAACAATCCGCCGTGAAGGAGCATTCACAAAAGAGATGAAATGAAGTTTCAAAGGTTGCTTCACAAACGGGGCAGGTCCTGTCCATCCTTAGGTAATTTGGGCTTTTTTAGGTGAATATATAACGTTGTATTGAATGGATTGTGTCAATGAGGACTCCAGACCAATATTTTCCCATGTAAATTTCTTAGGTAATATTTCATTCTAATTCCAATCAGTCCTTTGTATTTGAAGATCTTGATAATGTAATTCTAATTCCAGTCGAGGTTCTATTGAATCATTTGAAGATCTTGATAATGGAAGACAATAATTGAAAATACATTCAAACAATAAGATTTTTCCCATATAAAATGAAAGGGATACAGGCTAAATGATCCTAATCTCAGAACTAGGCATCATATTGTGTGCCTTGTTCTCCTCCATAAATAAATACAAATTCAAAGAAAATGAGATTGGAAATATGTTAGCACTGTCTCATTCTCGAATCAACAGTCTCAATATCTGTTTTGATTCTTTTAATGCGTGTATTTCATGTATTATAAAAAAAAATGAAATACATAATTTCATGAAATGGATATATAAATTATGAAGAAATAAAATTACATATTTCATTTAATGATTTAATTTTTCATTAAAAAAATATGGGGTTGTACATAAGGACCACGTGTAACAGTGTAACAATGTCTTAAGCCTCTGTTTGGAAAGATGAATTGATGAGGTGGGGGGGGGGGGGGGGGGGTTGTGTTGTTAAATTTTCGTACCACCTAATTCTAACCAATTCTAGCATACAAATATCATACTATTTAAATCATCCAATCATTTTTTTAGATTTATTTATCATATTCCATTCCCTACACACATATATATACATTTTACCCAAACAGGTTAAGAAAACAAAATTATCAACGTGAATTGACAATGAAAACCTAGACTTGCATTTAATTTAAAAACCTAGAATTATCACAAATTATTTGCATTTAATTTAAATGAATAAATTAGATCCAACACTAATTGGACAATTTAATTATCCAATACGTTCACGACCACTAAATCTTATCACATTAAGATAGATATATATACAGTTATTGTGATTGAGATATTTTATCATTTAATTCTTTTATTAAATATTAATCACACATAATGACTTTCAATACGTTATATAAGATCTAACTGTTGGAAAATTAATACATTTCAATAAAAAAAAATGTATTAATTAGTTTCCAAATAAAGATTAAAAATTTAATGGGATAAACGTTTTGTTTTTCGTAATGGCTGTTAACGTTTGAATTTTAAACGTTGGAAATAAATATGGTAATAAATCACTTACCATAATTAGTATGTGTAATTATTACGAACGTTACACCTCCAACGGTCATCTCTGTGCCTATAAAAAGCTACATTCGCAGAGATTCAAACAATGAAAAAAAACTAAGTGTTCCATTAAAAAATCATCTACAAACAAACTTCTTATTTTTTCTTGTTCTTTTGGGCGATCAAGTCAGCGACCGGTTCGACTTCTCTTCTTGTTTGCACCAAGAAGAGAACAGCGAGGGCTGAGTGGTTTTATCTTGGGAACAGATCATCGAGAACCCTGTGCGATTGAGGGGGCGTATTCTGTTCTGAAGACAGCTTTACCACGTGACTCCATACCAGGCTCTTCTAATCCATGTCTTCATATTCTCATTGTTTTTTGTCTGATAATAGCTAATTTATCCAACACTAACTGTCATAAATGTATTGGACAATCAAATTATCCAATTAAAAAAAAAAGTGGAGATGGATGAACGGTCAAATCCTCCAATTTTGGTTCTCTAATTCAAAAAGCTCTAACTTCTTCTATAGATTTTAGCCTTTTAGGTTTAGGAAGGACGAATGGCATGTGGAAACCACCACATATTTTTGCTGGGCAAGTCCAGCTAATTATATGTACAGTTTGGGCTCACATTTGATTGAGAAATTTTGAGGTTTTTTGACAACAGGTAGTTAATGAGTCATTGTTTCTTGCTCCCACGTTTTTCATTTCATATATATATTATATGTATATATAAAGAACAAGCAATTTGTTGGGAAACCTATGTGGATTGGATCCACACTGTATCCAAGCACATTCTTTGCAAGGTGAAAGACAAAGCTTCAAAACAAAAATGAAACAAATTGTCGTACAGCCTTCTAGTTGATAAAACCTTTTTTTTTTTTGTGTTATTTACCTAATATATTCAGTATAGAGAATTGGGATTGGCATGTCAAACAAAGATGTTGGACATCAAATTAATGAAGATGATTTTATTGTGATATAAATCACTGATCCGATGACATCATTATTAAATTAAGGATAATGTCAAGGACAACCTAATGTAGCCTCACAGACATTTCTCTTTTTAAAATTTTAAAAAATAACAGAAATTGGTTTAATGAGATATGCATTTTGATAAAAAAAAATATATTACTTCATTTCGAATTTATTGAATCTATTTTTAACAAATATAAAAAAAATTAATGAGACATATGACGGATGGTTAACGAGATATATAAATTGTATTTAGGACTTTAAAAAGATTTTGTGTAACAATACCTATATATTAACTACATCAACAACATTTGTTTTAAGTTTTTCAATGGATTAAAAAAAATCAAATATTTGTAAATTACATCAATTCGTATCCGCTTTTAACTTTTTAAACCCCAAAAATGTAAAACTAAAAAACCACCTAAACGATTTAAAAAAAAAAAAACACTGAAGAATAAAACACAAGATCTAAAAAATATCAAACATTATTTCAATATTGCATCCAAACCCAGCTAATCACAAGACCTAAAAAAAGAGCTAAAGCCAATAAACTCAAGTGGCCAACCCACGGATGTCACATTGCACAAGGTATTTTTAGGATGCACAGATGCAACATAATGATGGGGAGAGAGACAAAACAGGAGTCAGAGTGGGGACATTTAACAAGTTGATGATGGCCTATCCCCCAATCAAATCAATGTTGACAACTAAAATGACTCATCGTATTCATGTTTTTTTTTTTTATCATATAAAAAAGCATCCATTCATCGATGGAATTCGTGGGTATGATTTCAAACATCTGTTTTTACAGATGAAACTTAACAATTTTCAATGATCAAGTGATCAGATGTCAAGATAAAGGGAAGACAATATTTCTTGGGAGTATGTAAGAGTGATTGCATATCTCAATGATCTTTCACACGGCGCACTCAAGCGCTATGCATGGAGTTGTCCGGAGTATTATTTCTTATTTTTTTAAATGTCATATAATAATGTTTTTTCATAACTGGGGTTTGGATCTATACCTCGATAGTTGATAAGAGAATTTAAAATTAAAGAAGTTATAGCTTCAAATCAAATAACAAGAATGTCCATCTATTTTCTTTTTACATGGTTGTTCCACTCGAGAAATGATTATATTATACGAGTGATTATTAAGTCAATACGTTCTACTGTGATTAATTACCATGATGTAATAACTTAACATGAAATGTCAATACATTCTACAATAAATAGATTGGCATGTAAGATACAAAGAATAACCAAGGGCTAGATTGACGATCTTCATTCTCATTCCGTTGAAACATTCAAAATGGCATTTGAAATTCTCCATTCTTGTAACTATTATAGAACTTTCAGGGAAAAAAAGATCCGTTGAAAAAAAGAATTTTATTTCTAGATCAAAGTCATTAAACTGAAAGGTTCATTAGAGCATCTCCAAAAGATTCCTTACACCACATTTTTTTCTATATAGGAAGTTAAAAACTTTAAAATTCATCTCCAAAAGCTTTCCCACACCCCTCCCTACCATATTTTTTTCCTACAAAGTTCCATACATGTATGAAAAACTACAATGCAAAAATACGTTTTTACCCATTTCAACAAAACTCTATTTTTTTCAACCAATTCTCTCTCTCTCCATTTTTAAATCATCTCCCTCAAATGTATTCCATCTTTCTCTTTACCCTAAAAAAATAAAAAATCAAAACCTTCCATTTCATATGCCGTCCATCCCCCCCGTTCGCCGTCTGTCCGTCTGCCACCGTCTGTCCGCCGTCCATCCACCGGTATCTCTCTCTCTCTCTCTATCTTTGGATTGTGGTTTGTTGTGGGCATTGATTTAACCATCTTCATCGATTTACACCGAAACATTATTTTTTTGTGGATTGTGGTTTGTTGTGGGCATTAATTTAACCATCTTCGTTGAATATTTCTAATTTTATAATATGAGTTTTACTCATTTTATTTATATTTTATGTTTTTTAATAATTTTATTTATTTTTTATGTTTTTTAAATGATCTTTATTTCATGTTAATATTTAATCAATTGTATATAATGTGATTTTAAATTTTATAATTTATATATGTGAATCGAGGTAAATAAGTCATTCGGAATGAAGATAAGATAAGAATGGAGAGGCTTTTGGAGATGCTCTTACACTTGAAGATCCTGTGACGCGGAGATGACTTCAATTGCAGGATTGATTGTTATCTTGAAACCCCTCTATCTGTCAATATGGACTAATGATAATCATGGTCCTTGACTACCCTAATTTCAATCAGATCTATATAAAATTAAAGACTAATTGGGACACAATATAAATTGACTTGTCCTATAAAGATGTAGCCAATATGGATCTCCAATCTATCTATGTGTGACACGTGTCTCAGATTTAATTATAAATGACAATTTCCCTCCACATTTATTAGTCACAAAAGTTATTCATGCCCGACATGATAGCAGCATTGTGGAACCACTATCTGTTGTTGAGGTTGCATGGATTATTTCATGTCTGTAGATAAATGTGGGTACACCAAACACACCAACAATTTTGGGTGACCAATGTTTCCTCTTGTTTTGACATGTGAAATTGATTTGGAGGTGCAACTCCTACCTATTTATTAACCTGTTTCAGATGCCTTCATTTGTTCACATTCCATAAAGATGTATGGCTTGTTCTTGGAAGAAACTTCAAGTTGGCGGAATGGTCGGTACATGCTCGTTCCCATCAATTTTGTCAATTCTCAATGAATGATTGATATTGTATTAATTTTTTTTTTACGAAACCTCACATTTGTAGCATGTGATGTGATAACATGTCAGTTTTTCATTAATAACTTACATGAACTGATGGGATCCAATACCGACTAGACCTTATTTCATGATTCATAATATTCTAACTGAATTATGTCTCAAATAGAATTTTCAACTTATTGGATTATTTTGATTATTCTTTTGGTTTGTTAAAAATCAAATTAAGTAATGAATCATCTCTTGATAGATTGGTAAAAAGATCTCTCTTTTCTCGAAAAATCATGAATTTGAGTTTTATGTTTGTAATAGAAATAAATAAATAAATAAAACACTTAAAAAATAAAATTAGAATTAAAACCAACAGTTAAATCAGAAGTAAAACCGATACCAATCAACAATAAAAGAAGAATAACTAACTCGAAATTACTTCATATTCCATCTCTGTTTAATAGTAACCAAACCTCCAAGTTTTATTTCTTGGAAACCTCAAGCAAAATTTCAAAGATGAGTATGTGATACATGGGAGATACAATCATGGGACAAAGAAATGCTTTGCTTTGGGATGATGTGTTGTGTTGAGCCTTAATTAAGGGATACGAGTCAATCCGAATAACAAATCCATCACATATTCTATTCTACTACAGTCTACAAGATCAACCAAATCATTTAATTTGTCCAAAATATAGAATTAGTGAATCGGTGTCAAAATCCATACAGACCCTTGCCAGTACAATGGTTGGCCATTGACCCAATATTGTATACCAATTTTGGTGTTATTTTTCCTTCACCATCTCTGTCATCCAATTGTCTAAGCTAATAAAAATGTATAACGTTTTCTTTTTAAAATAAAGATAAACCACAATACATGCCCATTAAAAAAATTCTACCGGGTGTTTGAATGGCAAGTAAAGTTTTTTATTATTATTATATGAGAGGATCTAAAGACTTATTAATGATACAAAAGATAAAATCTTTAAAAAAAGTCAAATAAGGAAAATAGAAAATTAGGAATATTAATTAAATAAGAAAAAAAGGAACTAATGCCCCATTTGTGTAGCGGAATAAAAGTAGTTTAAGGGTGAAATAAGGTGGGATAAAACAGATAGAGGAAATTGGTGTTTTGTTTAAAGAGTATATGATGGAATTACTATGCCAGTTTAAACGAGTATAAGAGAGTATAACAATTCTAAATAACCCCTAGGATAAGCTATACTCACTTTATCTATTTCCATGGACCCACATGTCAAATCAACTTTTTACATTTTATCACATCAAATCACCTATCAATATCTCTTATACATCAAATGGCTCACATGTCAAATCAATTTTTTTACACTTTATTTATATTTTATTTTTATCAACCAAACAACTCCACATTTATTCTTAAATTTTCCAATGAGAATAAAAAAACACAACCAAACAGAAAATCTCTTACTCCTGTAAATTTGTTATCTATACTAGCATAGTTATCTATCCAGAATAACTCAATTCCACTATCCAAACATGGACTAAAAGAATAATAATCACCCTATTTAAGAGGACTATCATTGGTCCTTACTCCTTATAAATATTATAAATAGCACACTCATTAAAAAAATGTATAAAATATCCTTATTCACTTTCTAATAGTTATAACGAACGTTTTTTTAGCGATTCTTAAACTTGAGCATCTGAAACTATTTGACAAACACCACACTAGTGTTTGAGTTCAGCTGGTTCTGAATGGGTTATTTTATATTCATCTTCTTTGAGACCACTTATATCCTTATCAAGGAGACACCTGTTGTGTAGTTTTTTGAGGTTGCATGATGTGATGATAGTTGAAACAAAAGAGAGAGAATGAAAAGAGATGAAATGAAAACGGGGCCTCACGTTCTCGACGTGCGGGGAATAAAAACAAGGGTGAATTGTCCCAGACCAAACCCTCCATTATTTCTATGTCCCTTAACCTAAGAAGAAAAAAATTGCTCCTTTTTTTTTATCCCCTTATTTTTTTACCCCTTCTTTTTTTAAATACCTTGCATACCCCTTTTGGAAAAGACAAAACCATCACATTACCGTCATTGCATCTCACACTGCCCGATCTCACTGAATGTGCCCTCGCTGATCCAACTCACTCATGTATATAATACCTTCCATTTGTAAATATAAAAACGATGCATTTGTGATAAAATATTGGAGAAGTTACAGAGTTTCACAGTTTGATTGTGGGTTTGTGTTCAAAATGGAAGTTAGATCTATAGCAAACAACAATGAAATACTCTGTTCCGAGGGCTGATCAAGAGTTCACAGCAGTCATTCATGACATCATTATAATACTATACTGATTGAATAACTAGTTACATATTAATAATCACACATTACAAAAATAGAATACTCACCCACTACTTACAGTATACTAAAACCAATTACAGAATATTATTATAAATGAACAGCTACAGAAAGGAAACTACATTTATACACATTTTATATTCACTTGAAGAGTTTGATAGTTGTCATCTCTTAAAGTATTTCTAAACCATCATCAACTGACATACAATCAAAATAGGAGTATGTAGACTAAACAAGAAAGAAAGGAAACTAAAGTGTATTGAACACTGAACAAGAAGGTATATTAGTTGCCCTCTTTCTAAGATTTTATAAACCATCCTCAAGTAACTTACATTCTGAAGAGGAATTATTATATAAACTTGTTAAACAGGAAACTAACACATAAACATTAAAAAAATTGGGTGAATTACATAAACTTGTTAAACACAGAAACATAAGAAGGAAGATAAGAATTATATACACGGGAAGGAAAATAAGGAGTGATTGCAAATTACTTAAACATGGTTCAAGTGGTACTGAAAAATTATTTAAATAATCATCTCCACCTCCTCTGTATAAGATATATACTGGAAATCTAATGACCACTTACATTTAATATGTAACCAGTTATAAATTTATAATAATTGATTACAGACATTGAATGACTACTTACAGAATATATAAGATATACCACTTACAAAAGACTATTATAAACGAACAACTACATAAAAGAAAGTAAACTTATACACAATTTGTATTCAATTGAAAACTTTCATAGATGTCCTCCCTCAAATAGCTTCTAAACCATTCCAATAACACCGCTTTGAAGAGGCGGTTTAGTAACCACAAAGACCACCAGAAGACAAGGAGACGTTGAGGGGGGGGGGGGGGGGATGATGTTGAATAGCTTGGTGGTTTGTGGAGAAGATTAGAGGTTTTGGGGGGAATTTGGTTGATTTGGAGGAGAAATGGGAGGGAAGGGTAGAAGTGGAAGGAAGGTGTGAAATGGATATGAGGTGGCAACTGTAGGGTAAAAAAAATAAAGGGACTCAAAAGCAGGAGCAAAAAAATAAAAAAAAATTGGATAAGGGACATAAAAAAAATGAAGATTTGGTTTAGGGGCATATGAACAATTGACCCTAAAAACAACCTCACGAGACGCGTATGAAATCTTATTATATATATAATAATATGAACAAGTGTAGCTATTCTCGTGATCCCCATGTATGGCATGAGTTGATTAATGATAGAGGTTTATCCACCAAGGCATATATTTACCATTAAATGATGCGCCTCTTTTTTTATTATAGTCATTTATGTCTTCTAGCCTTTTTTTAAAATAGAGTTATGATACATCTATCCAAATTTTTATCAAGGTTATTTTAAATCAAATGATGTATCATATTATCATTTTTAAGACGTGTACTCGATCACCTTTGAATGAGTGAATTGTCAATCTTTCTTATTTGTTTGGATCAAATTTTTTTTTTGTCAAATTTTGATTATTGAATCTTTTTCTCTTTTAATAGTTAGAAATATTACACATCAATTAGGGTGTGATTATGAATATTATGATGAAAATTATAATAAGAAGAAAACACATCGATCATTTTTATTAAAAATAAGAGTTTGACTGAGTTATAATAAATAAGTGAAAAAATTATTTAACTCAATTTTGTCAATTGATAGTCGTCGTCTGTCTTTTGGAATCTATCACTTTGCTCTCGCTTTTCTTGAGTCAGTCGGAGTCTCTACTGCTTTTTTTAAGCCTGTAAGTGGTCTCGTCAAACACATTATAGAGGTTAAATATAAAAATAGAATGTTTTTTATTGAAAAAATAAAATAAGTATTACTTTAAATTATAATATGATATGGCTCTGATACCATATAGAAAATCTAAATCTAAGATAAATATAAAATAATACAAAGAAGAAAAGAGAAGGAAGAGAAACACTAAATATACTAAATATTCTAATATTCCAAATAATCAGAAAGAGATTAATTACTTAATATTGGATAGAGTCAAATCTCATTATAGTTTTTGTTAATTAAATCATTCATATACTTTAAAAATATTAATAGAATGAACATCTTTTAATTTCTACATATTTATTCTATATCTTAAAAAAAAAACACGGACATTTTAAAAAAGACTACACATAAAATTGTTCGAATATTATCCAATTGAACCTTAATTATTCAAAGAATATTTTTGCATTCGAAGAGCTTATTCATCCCATTAATGAAATTGTTGTTATTGCATCTAAAAAAAAGAGGAGAATCAAACTTTGGTTTATCACAATTCCAATAAATATTGATTGAGTGAACCGGAATTGTTTTATTCGTCCAATAATTATCCCGTCAAATTTATTATTCTGTCTACATATATTATAAACGAACTTGAGAGCATATTCACTTGAAGCTGAACAATTGGAACATGTTCACTTTGAATACAAAAAATAAAAATAAAAAATTTATCTAATGTTCACACACGATAATAATTCCGGTTATATTATATATTAATATATGTTTGTTCATATACTGTTTAAAATTCAATATAATTATCCTGTATGTTTATGATAATACTTAAAATTTAAATTTAAATTTTTTTTTCCATAGAACAATATCTCATCTCTAATATGTGATTTGATCCCATTACTAACTAGAGTACATATATATCATTAGTCATAGGAAATCAAAATCAAAACCTTTGAGAAGTTGAACTAATACCAACTTTTTTTCTTTTTTTTACCAATCAAAAAAAAAATTACCAACTTTTTTAAAAAGAAAAATTACTTGATCTAGTAGGGATAAAGAGAAGGAACGGCTAGGTTTATATAAGGTAAGTCTACTATCCTATGCTATATATATGTAGATTCATAAATGAAACGCTTTTTTATAGGAGACAATAAAAGCCAAAAAACACGCATTTAACATGCATTACCATTGATTGGGACAAACACATGCCCCTGTTTTATACATCCAACAGTTTCCCAATATAACATATGGTACAGGAATTGCTGCTAAGCAGATGGGATTGGGGGTGGGTTCTTTCCAAATTTATAATGTTTTTTTGGTATTAGGTCTCTCCATGTTTTAATAAATGGAAAAAAAATCTTAAATTGCTTGAAATTCATTTAATTCTCTTACTTTTATTTAAATCCATATAATCTATGAAAATATAGATGTAAATTCAATTAACTTACATAGTTAAACCTTTATTAACAAATAAAGAATTTTTTATGAATATTCTATTTAATTAATTCTATATGAAAATACAAGATATCAAAAATCTTATATAATATATTAAAAATTACAAAAAGTCATTCTTAAATAATAAATTTATCTATACGAATAAATTACATAGGTTCATTTGAATTTTTTTATTAATAAACATCCTCTAATTTTTTTTATTAATTTATTTATTTTTTATAAAAGTACACCAGAAATTATGAAATTATAGATTCAAGAATAAAGAACAATTATGAATAAATCCATTTTTTTAATTTATTTAAGCCGACAAAATAAGCGCTGGTACGGACTAGGTTTTTTTTAAGTGGGCCCCACTATATTGACAGCGACTTTGACCTTGTAGTAGAGCACGATTTCCGATACCCGTCCCTCTCCGAGCTTTTGCACCCATGGAAATGACGAGAACACCCTTCGCTTTTTAAAACGACATCCAATCAGAATCCGCCACGTGCACCCGTGACTGGGCATCTCGGACCGGTCAAAAGAGAGGGTGTATATTTATACGGTAAAGCAGTAAAACAAATAATAAAGGAAATCAAAAGCTCAAAATATAAACACAGAACAAGTAACATATGTATAAATACATGATGATCACTTTAATTTTTCATTTTTTTTTGGTTTCTTTTCACTGCTTTTGATGCCCTCCTCATCTATCTGTAAATCCTGTGAAGGCTGCTGCAAAAGGGGGTCTTCTGAAACAAAAAAGCACATTAAAGAGAAGGCAAAGAAGAGAGTGGGGAAAAAAATGAAAAATCAAATTCAACGTATGGTTTTGTCTCTTTTTTGTTTCCAAACTGTACAACATCCCTTATTCCCATGACCATTCCCAGACTTTGAATCTATTTCCTGCCAAACAAGCAAGAAAAAAAAAGAAACTCTCAAACCCCCTCACCCAACATACCCTTCTCAATCTTCTGAAAATAAATTTAAAAAAATGAAAGAAAAAAAAAGATCTAAAACCAATTCCCCCCATCCACATTCACATGTACAAACCTTTTCTCAGGGGCTGATGCTTCAAAATTCAGCCTCACATACCATCATCCTCTTTTCCTGCTTGCCTCGACCACCAATCTTTGATAGTGAATAATTTTACCCCCACCGATGACTTCGTAGAATCCGTGTTTGATCAGTGCAATTCATCCGTCATCATTGCCAATGAAGATACGACTGCATAATCCTTGAAGGGGGTGTGAGTGAGCAGGCTGATCGGGTGAGCAGGTCAAGCAATCCTTTTTAGAGTATCACATGTCTTCCACAAAGATTCTCCCAATGAAATCTCGGAATCTTTTGGAGTAGAGCTTGGGATCCACTGCCGAGATGGAGGTGGGATCAGCTTGAAATGATTTGTAGGCGTGCTCCAGTTTCTTGCTGATGTCGTAGTCTTGGAGGATGTCAATTATCCCAAAGTGTAGGATCACTTCATAGACTTCTCCACCACCGTAGGCAGGAGTTGATCCTCCCCCGCAGCTCGACAGGTAGGAATCGGATCTACTAGTCCTAAAGAACTGCTCTGCCCTTGCTGGCATGTTAGCACCCAGTTGAATTAATGGTTTCCTGGTAAGAATATAAGTATAGAACATATTCGTATCATATGACAAGATCTAGAGTGGTGAAATATTTATTAGTGAAAAACTAATAAAATCTTTAATGATCTTCAATCAGTGATAGATTTCATTATTTTACAGATGATGTTGGGGGGGGGGGGGGGGGGGTGTGGGTACCAGTGAAAGTGCATCAAACTCAAACTCAGAGCATCGCACAATCAATTTATTATTATTCAACTGCTAAAGATATAAACATATAATTCCTTTTAATTCGCTAGACATCAAAATTCATAGAACAATAATTCAACTCGAAGACTTTTAAGCATGCAGTTTCTGTCACGTGCCCATCAAACATGCCCATCAAACATGTTGGGGGGGGGGGGGGGGGGTGTGGGTACCAGTGAAAGTGCATCAAACTCAAACTCAGAGCATCGCACAATCAATTTATTATTATTCAACTGCTAAAGATATAAACATATAATTCCTTTTAATTCGCTAGACATCAAAATTCATAGAACAATAATTCAACTCGAAGACTTTTAAGCATGCAGTTTCTGTCACGTGCCCATCAAACATGGATCCCACACATCCATTCATTGAACTAAATAGATTGTCGTAACAGTTAAGTAGGGATGATATCTGGAATAATTGAGAATTTGGAACATCTTGTCCATGTTCAAGAAAGTAACAAGAGAATCAAATTATTCAGTGATCTTATCTCTAAATAAACTATTCACTCTTCCCTCTAGATGATACAGTCCTTTCAAATGATCCCTAAAATGATTTAATCCAGAAGGATGACAGCTGAAGGGAATATACTATTTTTAAGCAGGCAAATCCTGACAACAAAATATATTTGGAGCTGTTGATAGCAACAATGAGTACATAGATAGTTGACATTGTGGAATATCATGGTTGCTTTCAGACATTATTGCATTGAATAGATCAAACAGACTGATATTAAGTGGTTGCTTTCTGACAACTGCAAGGGCATTGCAATGGAAATGGTTCACACTCCCATAGAAAGGCAGACAAGAGAACATTACATGAATTGAAATGTGAACGGGACTTTACAAAGAACCATACCTGCTGGCAAGAATCAGATCCATATCCTGCCTAAATTCTTCTGGGCAACTGGATTCAGAAATTCTTCCGCCACCATGTAATGATTCCATCTTCACTGGGAGTAACAAAACCACAATTTACACAGAATTAGCTTGATTGAGACATTCTAACAACAGAAAAATTCAGCTTCAACAAAAACAAAATCACTAACATAGTGCCAAACACATGACCAAGGGAGCTGACATACTTGGAGAAGCAACAAATGGTGACAGTCCCATCTTGGCAGTTGGGTGGTCATCTCTGAAATGAAGACCCACCAATAGACTATAATCCATTATACCTTCCCCTTCCAAGAATTCACAGTCTCGATCAATTTGCCTGATGTAATAAGCAAAGAAATATTTATTTGACAATTGACAGTGAAGTCGAAATTATACTCGAAAATGACAAATTGGGAGATCACTACTGAGGCAATAACAGGACAGAAAAATGTCAGGTGTTTTAAAGTACAGATCCTAGTACCTGAGAAGCTCTTGGAACCAAGGACCCTGCAGCCGGAAAACATAATTGAGGTCAAGATCCTTAAGGGTAGTGGTCTCATCAATCTCCTCCTCGGCCTTGTCCGTTGTGCGACCATGTGATGAACCTTTCAGGTCAAATCTTCTGTGAATACGGTACTCTGAGCAGAAGAGATTTCCCATTACAATGAACCTAACCTGATTTGAAGCAAAACATTGGCATAAAATGGGAGTCGCTGTTATATGACGTAGACAAATAGATAGATTGACCACCACAATAAGTAAAATTCTGCAAATAATGTAGATACAGGTAGCAAAATCATGGTTTAAATACCTCTGACCACCCACAGGTTTGACACAATGCACACCATAGAACTTTGTGACCAGGGAATTCTCATATTGACAGACATGTTGGTAATAACTCCGAAGCATCCTGAGAAGAACCTGCACATCAAAGGTAATGAATATATTGTCAATCCAATAAAAGAACATCAATATGATCCATAAGTGATAATCAATAAAAGAACATTGACATTTCCCAGAATCCATTACGAAGAATCAAATCTGATTTACAACAAGTTGTACTCGAATTTAGAATTATATTTCCAAATCAGATGATTCAGCAATTCAGGCATCTAAAGATTAAAAAAATCCAAAAGACAAATATTCTACCTTCATTTCTGACTTCTTCACGGTCTTGATCATGAACCGATCATCCTGGGTGAGGTAGAAGAAGCTCCCACTCTTCCCTGGGGAAGACATCTCCCTCAACGCATCATCCCCACAAATGGCAAGCATGTAATCTGCAGTGTCCACCGCAAACAGCTTCCTCAGATGCCTGAAACCACCACAAAACCCAATGAAAAATCAATCCAAACTAGAAATCAATGAAATCAATCAAGAACCAGAAAAGAAAAACGGCTTCAGATCCACCCAAATATATACCTGAACACAACGGGACAGTAATCCTTCCACCAGAAATCCACCGATTGATGAGGCGGCGTCACCTTTGAACCTTCCGGAGGAAATCTCGTCCAGAACTTCTCCCTCGGGTCAAAATCCGACGCCCTGAGCTCCCGCAACTGCATCGACGCCGGCCTCCCCACCGAATACCTTAAAACCCATCAACAATCAACACCACAATCCAACCCAAATTGAAAAAAAAAAAAAGAACCCACAATGCCCACCTTATACCCAATTGAAGATTAAGCATCAGATCATATTTCTTGTGCCCTTTGGAGATCATCTGCCCCGGCTTCTTATACTCCCCCGTAAAACAATATGGGCTGCTCCTGCTCCGCTTCTGCGCCAAGACCGCCTCGCCGAACTCCGACAATCCCTCCCGATACAGCAACGATGCCCGAACCGTATCGATGATATCGCAAGTGATATCCCCCGCCTCCCCATCCGATTCCCATATACAGATCCTCCTGAACTGCCCGAACCCCTTCTCCCCTTCAGCGGCGGAAGACCTCTTCTCCTTCTCCATCGGATTCGCCGGACTCGACAGCGCCGACCATCTGAGCTGCTGCTTCTTCACGTCACGGCCCCACGCCCCGACGTAGCAGCTCCCGTCCGGCCAGGCGAAGACCCCGCTCCCCTTCGGCACCCCGTTCTCCCACTGCCCGTCGTAACGGTTGCCGTTCCCGGCCCAGATCAGGGTCCCCCTCCCGGAGATCACGCCGCTCCTCCACTCCCCGACGTACTCGTTCCCGTTCCTCCACACGTACCTCCCCTGCCCCTCCTGGAGGTTCCTCCTCCACCACCCCTCGTAGAAGTCGCCGTTCGCGTAGTGCTTCGTCCCGAACCCGTGCTTCCGATCGGCGCACCACGCGCCTCTGTAGGTGTCGCCGTCCGGCCCCGTGAAGACCCCGAACCCCTCCATCCTCCCCGACTTGAACTCCCCCTCGAACGTCGCCCCCGACGGCCACGAGAACTTCCCCTTCCCGGAGGCCTTCCCCTTCCGCCACGACCCCTCGTACATGCACCCGTCCCGCCACAGGTACTTCCCGGCCCCGTGCGGGACGGACCCCAAGAACCCCCCAATGTACACGTCCCCGTTCGGTAAGAGCCTCTCCACCGCCGCGGGCGACCCGGAAGCGGTCGTGGTGGGTGTCACCCGACGAGATCCGGCTGTGTTGGAGCGGCTGGAGGGGTAGGCGAGGAGGAAGTCCATGTCCGATTGTTTGTTGGAGGTGGCGAATCCATCGATATCTTCTCTCATTGTTCGGAAGCTTTTGTTGTTTTTTTTTTCTGTTTTTCAAAATCGATTAGGGTTTCGCCATGACCGGATTTGCGTTTCAGGTTTCTCAGATGTGAAGAAGAGAACGGAAAACTGAGAAAGGAAGGTATAGATGGTCTAGGAATTGTTGATTTATTTATTTAATGACGGTAATACCCTTACCTTTATATCCGAATTGCGATGGTTGCCATTTTTTATCTTTAATTATTATTATTTTATCAACTGTCGTGCCTCGGCGTTGGGACGTGACGAATCCCTTTTTCAAGCCTACCCTTGTTTTGTTTCAAAATTACTACACCATGCCATTATGTGGTCCCATGTCACGATATTATTTATGTCATTTTAATTATTCCAAATGTATGTGATTCGGAGATAACTAAGAAGTCAATAATAAATAAATCAAATAATGACGTTGATTTAACCGTAATCAGTGGAGGCCAAACGGTAAAAATGGACACCTGGTGGTGGGTGAGCTGGCATTGGGGCCCACGGTGGGCCCAAAGGGTAGAGTGTGGGAGCCACCGTGGACACGTTTGAAAAGTCCGAAAACGGGGTTGACACGTCGGATGGTGGGGGAAGAGACAGGTTGGGTGGTGGTGGATGCGCGTCCGTCGGAATATCCCACGTGAACTCTTTTAACCCCACCCCGGGTACTGTAAGTCTGTTGCGTGATTTTTTTATTTTTTATTTTTTTTCACGTGAAAGAGAAGATGTTGATGTAATTTTGCAGAGGTTGGTTGGTTTGGGTTTAAATTTTTTAGATGGCATATGCTTTTGAAGATTCCCTGGTTGAAATCAGAAGTTTGGGATTACTTCTCTCTTTGTATATGAATTTTGATGTTATTTAAATTGTAAATAATATGATTATATAATAAGGGTAAATTTTTTTTTTTTTTTTGCAGAGTTAACACATTGATTATCATTCTGTTTTAAAGTTATTTAGGATATTTAATATCAGATAATTTTTTCATAGGATTTTTCATTGGGATTAATTTTGTGTGAGTGCTTGCTCAATTCACCTATTGAGGGAAGGGGGTGGTGGTTCAAGCATAAGTGTGAGAGATGTTTGTGGTACCTAGTATAAATCTTTTCTATTTGGGATTTACTTTGGATTGTTCGCTTTAATCTTGATTTTATTTATTGTTTGTGCTTCTTGGACGTTTTGTCTTATTAATCGAGCCTAAAAATATCAGATAATTTTTTAATTTGAAAAAATCAAGAGATAAGGAATGGATCATTAATTTCACATGATAAATTTTGAACAGTGTAATTGATCTAAACTCTAAAGCACGAAACAAATTTAACACAAAAATTAAAGAATCTATTTCCTTGCAGATCATATAGCTGATATTGAATTTAATAATGAACATCTTACATCACAAAAAAAAAAAAAATGAACATCAGACTGATTTAATTAAACACTCATATTTGACCTATATAACAACAAAATTATAATTTATAAATATATTGTCCGGAAAAAACTAAAAGAGATCATGAAAAAAAAATGGAATAAGTAATTCTAAGATAGCTAATGATTGAGATCTGGTATTGCATGCTGGATTTTTTTTATAATAGATTAGGAGATACGTGTGCATTTATTTAAAAAGATCATGAGAGGTAGGAAAAAAAGCCTAAGCACAAATGATAAACAAATAAGATCACCTAACTTTCATATATACTTGATTAATTTAAGGAACAACCAACACATACTTTTTCATTTTCAAATATTTAGAACTGGATTTAAAGGAAAGCCAACTTGGTCAGAAAAACACATTAAGAGTACTATTTGTGGATCCCATTGGTAGCATAACTTCGACAAAGATTTTTGTTTCAATACTTTGATTTTCCATGTTTTTCATATCAACACAGTTCACTTTCTCTTGAAACAAGAAGAAATGATATGCATGACCCTGCAAAGGTAAAAAAATATGAGGGCATCTGACTACTTTTGACTGTTTTTTTTTTAAGAACAAAAATTCTATTCTTATCATGGCTCTTACCAAGACATAATTATGTTAAAACTTATAACCCCTAGGGTTGATTTGATATAAGATTAAGATTTTGAAGATAAATTATTTTAATTTTAAAAAATAAAAAATCTATTTATTTTGTTCTTATTTACATTTGCTAAAAAATTTGACAAAAATGAGGATAAATCATATTCAAGTTTTTAGATGAAATAAAAATCATCTTTTTCATTTCAAAGAAGGATAATTATCTGCACTTTATCACGATTATTTTTATACCACACGAAAGAAATTGTCATCCCCCATTTATCCCTACAATTTTATCTCTTTATCTCATCACTTACCCCCTTGTTAAACCAACTCAGTTATCAAAAGCTTTTGATTCTGATTTTTTTGAAGACAAACTATAGGTATTTAAATTAGAGGGCCCAAATAGCTGTTTAACGTGAATAACAAGCAATGATTATATGAATCAAAGAAAGGAAAAATAACCAAAATAATCACTTAAAGATCCAAAATGTCCAAATAAATTCTTTTCGGAGAATTTACCCAAAAATATCATATTTAATAGTATGCCCCCACATAAAAGGACTTTGTTATCATTCCATCATTTAATTATTACTTTTAAGATATTTCACACATTTCACATTAAATTATAATTGTGATTATTATATTTACGATATATATATATAACAATACATAGATTTTTTTATTAATATTTTATTTTGTAATAAATATATGAAATTTTAGATAATAGATAGATGATGATATTTGTGAAAAATAAAACATGTAACAATTTATTATCTTTAATGACCTATAATTTTAAAGATAATACATTAATAATAAATACTATATATCATTATTTATATTGAGCAACATTTTAAAATGAATCAAGAGTGACAATAATTAGATAAGATAAATGTAAATATGTCATTTTAGGTGATAAAATGGTGCAAGAAGTCTGTTTTAGTAAAAAAATTTAAAATGCCTAATTTGGGTATTTTAAATCTTAAAGAGAATTTTTGAGGTATTTTTCCTCAAATAAACACTCAGAGTTATATATCGAGGAGATAGATGTGATTTATTACTATTTATGTATCCAAATTATAACTGAGTCCTAAAAAAAATCACAAAAATGTTATCCAAAAAAATGAATAACGATCAAATAGATAATCATTTGGTTTTCTTGTATCTAATTATTTATTATAAAAAAAATTGTTGCATATAAAATGAAATACATAAAGTTTCGACTATAGAACTAGTTAATCAAGATTTTTTCACCATAAAACTGGGTTTGCAAACTAGCTTCTAAACCATCTAAATGAATTTTAATTTCTCGATTTATCAGCCCAATTCTTGTGTGCAAAATAAAATGTTAACCAATATTTTGGAAAAAAATGTGAGATAATAGGTTTAGTTTTCTTTTCTTTTCCATTTTTTTATAACTAATTTTTCATAGTTGTTTCTACACATTTTTCTTAGTGATAGTTTGACGTTCCTTTTTATTCTCTTTTTATACAGGTAAATGATGTTTAAAATATTTCTATATCCATCCTTAAATATCCCAAACAAATTTCACATCATTGGTATTTTTCCACAGAATTTTCAAGAATTAGATTCTTTGAAATTGAGCAATTCTACTATGGGACTAGAGTAACTAGACTTGTTTTATAGTTAAATTTCAAAAAGGTGAAAATCACCAAAATTTAGGTGTACTGCTTGTTCTACTTTCCATTTTACTATTTAGTAAAGATAATGACACATTAAGCCCATGTGCAACACCCAATCATATTGATTTTTTAAAAAATATATACTCTTCTAACAAAAGACACGCTATTTATAAAAAATGAAGTATATATTTAAATAAATGAGTACATAAATTATTTTAAAAAATCATACAATGCATTAGTGGAGTGTATACTATACTAATACAACATACTCTCCACCAATGTAGTACATAAATTACTGGAGGACCATCTCTAAACTGCCGGAGATGTTCCTGCATTACGGAAGTATCAACTCCCTTTCCTAACAATATTTAATAAAAAAAATCATTCATTATGATACACACAAAACAATGATAAAGTAAGATTTGGAGATTCATAAAATTGAAAACCTCATTGCTGCAAAATGAATCTTCACTTATTTCTAAAATTTGATTTATTAGTTGTTGAGACAGTAACACTAAACACTAAATCCGTATGACCTCGATTTCAGTACACTGAAACTATGAGCATCAAATCATATCATATAAATCAATCTCGAATTACGTGTGATAATCTAGTACCATGTTTTTAAGTCATCAATCATTAACAGCTCCTCCAATGTATACGTTGGGCCTGGCTCAATAAAGCCTGATAATGGTCTGGGCCGTTTCCCCATTAAAAACTCTTTGGGCTCTTTGGGCTGAACCGAGAGTAATAGCAAAACCCATTCCATAAATCACAATAAAGTAAGGAAAATGTTGCCCTCAGTCTTTTTTTTTACAACAGTCCGCCTATGTTTTTATTTTTTAAAATAATACACTTCATTTAATGAAATATATAATTTTATAAGAGATGAATTATATATTTTACTGAATTGAATGATATCATTTATAAGAAACGTGAAAATTTTCTAACAAGATATGTATCTATTACAGTGAATAGAGGGGGGTTAACAAGGTATATGAAATTGTTTTGGGACTATAAAAAAGTTCGATTGTAACAGAGCGCATTACAAAATGTAGGGTTTGAGAGAGTGGTTGTGTGTGTGTGTGTTTTTTTTTCATTAGAGTGCAGATGCACTCAACCCATTTGCAATCTCCTCTGCAGGCCGGAGGTGATCTCCTAATCAATTGTATATACATTTCACTAGTGAAGTATATACTTTTCTAAAATAATATATATTCCATTAGTATAATGTATGCTCGATTATAAGTTTTTTTAATTTTTAGAAGAAAAAAATACACTGATTTAATAAAAATATAATTTCATTTTTCATTATCAAATTAAAAAAAAACTCATTGAAAATTTTATTTTCTAATCATCTCCTCATTCCACATCCCTCTAAAACGGACATTTGAGAACTCAAATATATTATTAATTTGCACGCATCCTATTTGCACACCCCACCCCAATTTGCGCTAACATGCATGCCTCGCCTTGGCGACGAGTCCTTGCGCCCCACCACCGCCTCCCACAACCCTATAACATGCATGTCCTGCCTTTGGAGATCTATAAAACTCTACCTCTCCTCCCCCAACGCCCCATGATCTAAAAATTGTTACTCTCATAATCTGAAGTCTAGGATCTGCACTCCTCATATTGTGTATGAGGTGTATAATAGAGGGCTGTGAGAATCTAAAAAACACAATATAGGTGTAAGCAAAAAGAATGAAAGGGTGCCAATCAAGACACCCAAAGTCCAATTATCCACCCCAACCATGCATTGATGGTTATATAAAGTGCGTTGTTACATACAATTTATTTTTTAACACCAATTTATGTCTTATGTGGCTGTTTGGCTAGAGGAATAGGGGTGGAATAGGTGGGAATATAGGAGAATAAGGAGAAAAAAGTGTTTAGGTAGAGAGAATAAGAAGGTATAGCTATGTAGAATTAGGTGAGAATAAGCTGATATTTGTATTCCAAGTCTCCCTATGGAATTGTGTTATTCCTCCACTGGTATAAGGGAACCCACCTATCAAATCACATGTAATCACATCAAATCATCTGTCATCACTTCTTATACATCAATAGGTTTCACATGTCAAATCAAATTTTTACACCTTATTAATATTTTATTAATCATCAACTAAACACTTCAACATTTATTATTACGTTTTACAACGAGAATAACTGAAAACACAACCAAATACAAAATCACTCATTCCATTGATAAAATCAACAATTCATGGAATATGTATAAATCCAAAATAGCTTATGCATTTATCCAAACGGGCGCTATGTTTTATTCACGCTATACATGAACATTAACAAGATATATCTCTTTTTATAAATGAATTCATATAATTAATGAGAATATATATTTTATATTAATAAAAGCACGTATATATCTTACTGGATAGTGTATATTATTTAAAAAACAATTGAATTGAGGTTTGTAGATTAAAAAATAGATTATATCGGAACACACAAGTGGAGGTATCCAGCTCAACTGAAAGATCACCTAAGGAGTTCATATGATGAGCAAATGTCAACATACAATTTTTTTAGTGGCGTGGCAATCAGTGTATTATAAACACACTCGATAATAGTAACATTAGTGACAAGACACTTGTCACCATATACTCTGATAACCATTCACATTATATAATTTAACCTGGACATTCCCAAAATCTGATACAGATCATGACATCATGAAACAAACAGAACCAATTCTAAAGTTCATCTGATATGAATCTTTGAACAACAACCAAAAACAGAAAAAAGATGGACAATGTTGACAATTAAAGTAATCAAGCATTATATTACAATAAGTTTTATATCAAGGCATCATATTCCTACACACAAATTGGCCGAGCAATATGTTATTCTCACAAAATAATAACAATATTTTAATTGGATCGTTCACCAAAACAGAATGTTGTTTATTTAATTACACAGATCATCTTTATGCAATATTAACATTTGAGGGGAATGCCCTCTCATAGAGAAGGATTTATGCAACCAAAGGTGGGAATTGATTTATTTCCCACAAACATATTTGTGTAGTATAAATAAATTAACTATAAGCTACTGCAAAACTATTACTCTAACTTGCGGCATAACATAGAGTTATTTGTCACTAATAGCTATAATGGGATAAATAATTAACAATCCATGCAGTAATTTTTTTTGTTTAGTTGATTTTTAGATTATTCTTATAAGGAAATGAAACAATGATTTTTTTATTATCGATTTACCTTAAATAAAGTGAGGATATTTGTGGATAACCGTTTATAATTTTTTAAATGATAATTATACCCCTTGCATAAATTATTTGTGTTTGAAAATAAGTGTAAGAGATGTGTATGTGATATCATAGCTAGATGTAACGTATTTTTGAGATGTGTGTGAGAGTGTAATGTGATATATAATTTTTTTAAGGAATTTTTTTTTTTAAGTATCTGTATACATGCTTATTTAGGGATCGATCCCTTCATTCTTCATATTTCTTTTCAAGTCCCCATATTCAACCGTTTATTTGGTTTTTAGTCCTTCTGTCAAACATCCGTCCATACACCATTAATTTGTGAAATGTGATTTATTTTTAAATCCTTGTAAACTATGATATTTAGTGATTAGTCCCTCCCTTCTTCATATTTTATAAGGATTGATCACTGGATAACATAGTTTACAGATTCTTAAAATTAAATAACATAGTTTAAAAGGACTTTAAAATAAAATCATATTTCAGAAATTAACGGTATATGGACGGACGTTTGACGGAGGGACTAAAAATTAAATAAACGGTTGAATATGTGAACTTAAAAAGAAATATAAAGAAGTGAGGGACCGATCACTAAATAGACATGTTTACAGGTACTTAAATCTAAAAATCCCTTTTTTAAGTAACACAAAATAAAATATTTTTATCAATTGATATTAATAAACTATGATAAGAAATTATAGCACCTCTTAAAAAGTTATTAGATCTATTTTTGGTTTATCAGAACATAACCATAAGAATTTACTATTATATCAAAACAAACAATTTCTTTCTTATTTTCCACCATTCGTGTCTTATTCCATATGTATATCTCATCCCGAAGATGGGATAAGTGACTCGTTTCAAGTGACAGTGATTGATTGCAAATTTGCAACCCTTGAAACACTCAAACATTGCCATTGATGTATCAATGAAAAAGATACAGCTACTCATTGCAGCCCCAACAACCGTTCAAATCATTTTAAAAAAAATTAAATTAAAAATATTGTTATATAAAATCATGTATATATTGAGATATAATAATATATATTTTTTTAGTTGAAAATAATAAAAAAATCGTGTCAGCTCTACGATTTCACAAATTCAAACAGATTGTAAATCGTATCACAGTGTTTTTTTCAAGTTCTTATATTCAACCATTTATTTTTTTCATGATAAAAGCTATATATATTGTGCTATTAAAATATATTGAATTGTAAATCGGACTACATGTATCAGCTCCCATGTATTAAAGGGGAACACCCCCCCCCCCCTGCTAACATCATGCTTTTCTCACAAAGACATATATAACCGATTTAGACCCTGTATAGAAACAAATTGTGTGTTTTTCGGTTTGCAAGGAAACTTAATTTTTCACACACATTTCGAAAAGGATAAAAAACCCGCACATACTATTTTTTGTAAAAAAAAAAATGCTCAAACATAACTCATCGATACAGAAATAGCTTCCTCCAATTTAACTTTAAACCAAGGTTTTTAGAAAAGACTAATACCCAAATTCCTCCTCAAACGATACATTACTCCAAACTAGATCTCATCAGTTTTTCTAAAAAATAAAATTAAATCCAAACACATGTATAACATGTAAATTGATAAACCACACCCTGTTCATACTCAGCACGATACAGATGCACGTGAACAATAAAGGGCGCGGATATCCGTACCCCGAGTTTCTAGAAACCCATCCCTTTTTTTTAAAAAAAATAATTTATTTACTGTAGCAGTAAACGGAAACCCACCCATAGGTCGGCAATCTCTTTGACGACGGTGGTGAATCATGGTCGTCAGAGGTTTCGGCGAGTGTACTAATTCTGATCGGCATGCCCTCTGGCGACGGTGGTGAAGTGTGGTTGCCCAAAGGCCTGACGAACTAAAGTAAGAGAGAATCAATTCACATTTTTACAAGTTTCAAACCAAATATACAAATTTTACATTTAAACACATATGCAAGACAGTCATAGCAGCATTTAAAACACATCAAAATATGATGTTAACATTTATAATACATCAAAATATGATGTTAGCATTTTATAACGAATCATTCATATACTACACTACAAAATACATGTTCAAATTATTTTTATGTTTATTTTTATTTTTTGAAAAAAGGAGTAATTGTTTTTATTGGATATGTTATTTATTTTTATATATGAAAAAATCAATATAGTCACATGGATGATTGTTGAATTTGAACATGTATTTTGTTGTGTAGTCACGTGAATGATTGGTTATGGAATGCGAACGTCATATTTTGATGTGTTTTAAATGCTGCTATGACTGTCTGTTATATGTGTTTAAATGTGAAATTTATCTATTTGGTTTAAAACTTGTAAAAATGTGAATTTATTCTCTTTTACTTTAGCTCGCCGGGCCTTCGGACGACCACATTTCACCACCGTGGCCAGAGAGCATGTCGACCTGGGTTGGTACACTCGCCGAAACCTCTGACAACTATCATTCACCATCGTCGTTAGATGGATTGCCAACATCGGGATGGGTTTACTCCTACTGCTACAGTACACAATTTTTTTAAATTTTTTTTAAAAGGTAGGTTTCTTGCTATGTGGGGTACCGATATCCACGCCCAACAATAAATAATTAAACAAAAAATCCTAACCTTTCCCAATACACACATAAATATCAACCCCCATCTCCAACACTAACAACACCCCCCACCCCCCTCCACCCCAAACCCCCCACCATGGAAGAACAACAACAACAACAAACGACAACCCAACAGAGACAACAAACCCAGCAGCAGCAGAGGTGGCGGTCCTCGTCACTTTCACTCGTCCTACTAAACCTCGCCTTGATCTCCACGGGCATCATCGGCGGCCCTCTCCTCGCTCGCCTCTACTTCACCCACGGCGGCTCGCGCCGTTGGCTCTCCGGCCTCCTCCAGACTGTCGCCTTCCCCCTCCTCCTCCCCCCTCTCTTCTTCCTCCACCTCCGCTCACGCGCGCGCGTGCGCGCGCTCGCGCCCAAAGCCTGCGCCGAGTGCGCGCTCATCGGCGCCCTCTTAGGCCTCGACAACTTCCTGTACGCGCTCGGCCTCTCCTACCTCCCCGTCTCCACCTCTTCCATCCTCCTCTCCACCCAACTCGCCTTCACTGCCCTCTTCGCGCGCCTCATCGTCGGCCAACGCTTCACCCCCTTCTCCATCAACTGCGTCATCCTCATGATCATCGGATCCGCCATGCTCGGCGTCCGCACCGACGGAGACCGTCCGTTGGGGGTGTCGCGTGGACAGTACATGGCGGGTTTCGTCGCCACGCTCGGCGGCGCCGCTCTGCTTGGCCTTGTGATCCCCGCCACTGAGATGGCGTTCAGGAGGTTGTCCGGCGGTGGGGTCGTGTCGCCTGCTTCTGTTTTGCAGTTCCAGCTTGGCGTCGGCGCATCCGCCTCCGCCGTCTGCCTTATTGGCATGGCCTTCAATGACGACTTTAAGGTGAATATTGACCACACAAATCATGTGCATATATATAAATTTAAAAAAATAAACCAAAATAGCATATCGTCTTTAACCTGCATACTGTAAAATTGATTGAGTGTATAAACAGGCGATCCCAAGAGAAGCGAGGGAGTACGGGCTGGGAGAACGGAAGTACTACATGGTGCTGGCGGCGACAGCGATCATGTGGCAGATGGCGTTGGTCGGATTCCTCGGCCTCATATTCTGCACCACCTCGCTCTTCACCGGCATTTGTGGGAGTTTCCTCCTCCCATTCACGGAGGTTGGGGCGGTCATCGTCTACCACGATAAGTTCTCCGGCGAGAAGGGCATGTCCCTTGTGCTGTGCCTGTGGGGGCTCACCTCTTATTTTTATGGGGAATGGAAAGAATCCAAAGCCTTATCCAAGAACGATATCAACCACGCTGTCGGGGATGGTGACATCACCACCGTCGCATCCGTTTAACGGCTACAATTAATATCTGTGTGTCATGGATGAAGTGGTGTATAGTATGCAAACAAAGTCTACATGCATTTTGAATTTTTAAAATAAATAAAATGTATCCTATAAAATATATATATTTATGAAAAATGTATATATTTTAATAATGTATTGTATGGAACTATTAAATAAAAAATATAAATAATAGTTAATGTTGTATGGTCATTGAGGTACACAGGCTGTCCCCAAAAACTGAGTGTAACTGTGCTTTCTTGAAAATGTGGGACATCTACACCATCCCAACATCTTGAAAATGTCAAGGTACTAAGGTTCGTGGTGGTGAGTGGTCCAGACTCACTGGCCTGGTGTGCGCACGTGGACACCGTATACTTCATACATATATATGTACCTAGTGTTGAGCCATGTCTTCAGGCAATCCACGCTGTGATCCCCAGACAATGAAAGTGGAATATTAGGTGAATTGTTGGTGTTGAAAATTATTTATTCGATCAGTACGGATCACAATCTCATTCAGTCGTTTACATCTCACATTTTTTTTAAATATATACTTAGTTAATGGATAATGTTATATATAGTTTTTTTTAGTTTAATTATAGTCTATAGAATATTTTAAAAATAATGTACATCATCTAATGAAATACATGTCTTTATAAAAATTAAAACATATACTTTAATTAATTATATTTATATATTTATAGAAAATGTAAAAAATTTCTATTAAAATATATATCTCGTCAATGTGAGTATATGCTCTTTTAATTTTCTATAGACGCATATGGGAGTGGAATGTGGGAGGATAATTAAGCTGCGTAACAACACTCTTAGCTAATTAAGTAATTATGCTCATAAAAATTAAGTACATACTCGTATAAATTAAATACACATATTTTGATTATATTTTTTGATATCTGCCTCTTGGATTTGGTGGTTGAAATATCACAGTTTTTTTTGTTTTTTAATGTTTTTTTTGTTTTTTCATGAATGCTTATTTGAATCTCTTGGATTTTTCTTGGAAGTTAATTTTTAACATGCTATCAATTATTTTTTTCATATTTTTTTTAGTTTTTGTGATGATAAATAATGTGATTTCAAGTTTTTTTTTAAATTACAAATAAAATTTTCAAATTTTATAAATATTGAAAAAGTATTAAAAAATAACTTTCTATTTAAAATTGTCAATTACTTCAAATACTTGGTTTTTATTTGTCAATTTTAATTATCTTGAATTATCATACAATTATATTATTTTAAAAATGCATTTTTTTTGCTCTAAGTCTATTGGCTTTCCGACCCCTTATTCTAATTCCTAGCTCCGCACTTGATTCTTTTGAACATATAGCATAAGCCTGTCGAGGCCTTTTACATGTTAAAAAAAAACATTAATATCAAGTTCTTAATGGGACAACTAAAATCATTCCACTGGGTGAGAATCTCACCCCCGAAATTTTTTTTATAGTAATATCAAGTTATTAACTGGGTGACTAAAGTCACTCCACCGATCATCCAATGAAGAGTGTTGTAAAAATGATAGAAGTAAATCATCTCTTTATCTCCATAACCCCCTCACCTCTTGAATTATAAACCCCCCACCACTTCAATACTCACTCTCTATTTCTTAATGTAACTCTTGAAACCCCATCCTCTTGGCTTTCTTCCATGCCTATGGGGCTTATCAATTGAGGAGTTTTATCATGTATTCATACACCAACAATTGAAGAACAAACGTACATATTTGCTATATTTGTGTGTTCTTAGTCTTGTGTAATTTTTACTTCAATTTACAACAAAAAAGGAAAATTCTGCCATCCATAAAAACAGAATACTAGTGGAATGAATGATGTGGTGGTTGTGGATCTGGATATGGTAGTGGGATTGGCTATGGGTTTGGCCATGCCTTGAAAAGGAAAATGCGGTACGGGCTTAACACTGTCTTCTATTTATTTATATATTATTTATTTTAAAATAATGAAAATGTAAAACCAATTTTTTTTTATAGATATATTAAATAAAGATAGATGAATATAAAGTCTTGATTCAATTTGATATGCTCTCAAGTCTCAACTTCAACGAGTGGCTCATCATTCAGTGCTGGACAGAGTATTTGGTTTGGTTACCCGGTTGGTTGAGTACTTGAGTGCTGTTAAAGAGAATAATAATTCACTATTTTTAACAATAGGTCTCAAAAGTCTGCGTATTACTACATTAGAGATAATAATAATTCACTATTTTTCTTGGTTCATCTTGCTGTTGGCTTATTGCTCTAGGTCTACATATAACTACATTGATATTTTTGGAACCTATGTTTCCATTTCTTATGTTTTTTTGTGTATTTTGAACCTTTTATAACCGTTTGATCTACAATATCAAAGGTTTACCGTTTGATTCAAAAAAACAGAAAACTACATTGATCTTAGCAAATGGTGCCTTTTTTTTTGGGTAGGTAAAGGCGGGTTCAACTCCGTGATCTCTCATTTGAGAATGTGCATCTCAACCACTCCGTTGGGGGGTCTGTTGCATAAATGATACTTTAAATGCATGCGATTCGAAGCTAATACCACCTACAAAAAATTTCAGTTTTTTTTTTAACTTGTCCAAGAGAATCAAGATTAAAAAAAAAAGGTGATTCCCTAGCTATCAAAACTAAAATGCATAGATAGAGGTAAACACAAATAATGTAATTTAATACGAAAAGATAATTTTTTTGTTTTTATAAATATCAATTACAAAATATCTTAAGTAATAGTTTGATATTTTTCTCTAAAATTTGTAGCTCTGCCCAGCTTATATGTAAAATTTGTAGCTTTGCCCAGCTTATATGTAGAGTTTAAAAAGTAGTTTAACAATGATTTTTTTAATTAAACTTGCTTTTGAAATTAAATTTTAGAAAAATCATACTTTTTATGGTTCATTACTTTTTATATAAACTATTTTTTTTAAATTAATTTTTTTTATATCAAAGTGATCCATGTGGCTGACTATATAGTTAAGTTAGGAAGACTACATCCGTTTATTTCCTTTGGTCTCATAAAAAATTATTTCGAATAATTGTCAACAAATAAATGGATAAGTCAGCGTCAATACTCGAATTCAAGACCTACCCATAACACAAGTAAACCCTGAATTGTTGTGTTATAGTCCTTGGGACTTGAAATCAAATTTTAGAAAAAACATATTTTATATAATATAATTTTAACGAAAATCATGAATCTTATGTTTTTCTTAAAAAAATAAAATATCCGTATTTCATTAAATAAATATGTATAACATTAAAATAATATAAATAAGATGGGGAGATACATCAATTTTTTCTATTTTATTGGATCAAACTGTAATTGATGTAAAACTTTACTTGGCCAGTAAGAAATCAATCTCGATTAACGGACGGTCTTGATTTATACACAATGAAACTGGGAAGATTTCGTCTCAACGGCTATATGATCCCCGTCGCGTTTTTACTTCTCTCTCTAAACACAAACCCTAATTGCAAAGTCCCAATCTTTGCCATCTCTGACGAATCCCCCTCCCTCCAGCGCCGGCGACGTCGTCGACGGAGCGATCTCTGTCTCCATCGTCTTCTCCGGCAACCCTCCCCCACCTCCGACGCCTTTATCGTCTTCTCCGTCGACGGAGCGATCTAGGGTTTTTTCTCTCCTTTTTTTTTGAAAGTCTCCTCCTCCGATGACTTCCCGAGCGTGATCTCTTCCTCCCCCTTTCAGGTATCACTTTGAGTACTTTTTTCTTTGTTTAATTTGGTTCCGCGGTTGTTGAATATCTGTTTTTATTTTTATTTTTTCAGAATCGATGGGTTTCTTGAATTCCACAGAGAGAGATGGAGGTCGGTTTTGAACACAATAATATTACTGTGAGAGTTTTGGAGGTTAGTTTTGCTGATATTCTGTTGCTTTTGAAGTATCTCAGTCTAATACAAACACAACATTCTGTTTCTCCCCCAAAATATAAATACTTGTATATTCTGGATGTCACATAAACAAGTCTATCTTTCATTCTTTCGTATTTCTACTCCTTTTCTATGCAACTAAACCACCAATAATCTCCATTGAGAGTAATGAACATAATTTATTTTTGCTGGATGGCTTTGAGCATGTCTTATTCAGCAATGTTTATATTTTAAATACATCATTTAACATAATTTGAATGGTAGCATAAAATATTAGTATTGCCTGTCTATTGTTATGGAATGATTGTATGGTTGTGGATTGATTTTTGTTGTTTCTCATTTTTCTGCCTTAATCATATGGATGCATATAATATATATGTATTTCCTTTAAAAAAAAAAAATTGTCGGTCATCGTGTTCATGATGCATATGTGACATGGTATTGTATCCTTTCTTTTCCTTGATTGCAATTTTTTTTTAAGAGGAGGGTGGACACATTATGGCTGAAATCCACAATGCCATTCCATTCGTAAAATTCTTTTGCACTTGTATTGTAAAGCACACGTCCTCATGAGCTATGGACCATATTGTTGGATTTTGATGTACTTTCACTAGATAGTACCAGTAGTATTATGAATTTAAAACTTTATTTTGCATCTCAACACCTTTGTTTATAGATAGCATTGTTTTCTCCTTCAATTCGTATTCAAAATAGCATTGATCTAAATCATCTTTCGAAATTTGTGGCTTGAATCTTAGAGGTGGCGACCAAGGTACGAAAAACTTGATGGAACCATGCTATAATCATCGATTTTTCTCCTTGGATGTGCTGCTTAGGATCACCGTTGTCTCCTACATTCCAAGTGATTTAAACTTTTTTTTTTGGTAGCTCATCACTTTCAATTTTTATAAATAGCATTGTTTTCAACTTCATTTCTAATTCTAAATAGCATTGATTTCTAAAGCAACTATCAAGTCTTCAACTCAAATCCTAGAGGTGGCGTCCTCAAACTTTGTGGGACCCAGACTAGACTTTTTCTTCTTGAGTGCGCCGCTGAGGATAATAGCAGTGGATCATGTTTGTCTATTATATTTTGAGTGATTTAAATCTTCTTTTTTTTATTTGCGTCTGAACACCTTTGGTTATAAAGACCATTGTTTTCTTCTTCAATTCTCGTTTAAAATAGCACTAATCCAAAGCATCTTTTGAAATTTGTGGCTTGAATCCTAGAAGTGGCGACCTAGGTAAGGAAAACTTGATGGAACATAGGTCCCATGTTAGTTCGTATAAGATCCACCAAGTTACAACACTCACCTCCTATTATCAAAGGCAATACGTTCTCTTATGTTTTGCAAGGTTAACCAAACTTTTGGATAGTTTGGCTTGCTTCTCCTAGTTTTTCATAAAATTTTAGCCGCCTCCTTCCATTTTTCTTATTTTTATATGATCATCCAAAGTGATGATGAAAATTTACTTATTCTTGTTCCTTGTCACCTTAAGATATGGATGGCATTTGTTGGTTACTTGGCAGGTAGTGTCAAAGTAGCATTCAATTTACTTTTTTTTTATCACCTATGATTTATAAATATTGATGTTTTCTCATCCTAAATAACCTTGATTTGTAAAGCAACATTGAGGTTTGTGGCTTGAATCCTGAATGTGGCGACCTAGAGAAAATAACTATAGTGGAAATCAAACAATAGTAGAGCCACTGGGGATGATGGCCATGGATAATGTTTTTCCATTACATTCTAAATTACTTTTGTTATTTCTAAATGGTATTATTTTCTCATTCGTATAATTTCAGAAGGAGCTTTCATGTTTGTATCTTTGACATCGGAAGGAAAACTCGGTGGAAACAAAACTATAGCCATCTTTTTTCCTTCATATTTGTCTCCTACATTTTAAGTGATTTAAAACATTATTTTTTGCATCTCAACACCTTTGATTATAGATAGCATTGTTTTCTCCTTCAATTCTTATTCAAAATAGCATTGATCTAAAGTATCCTTTGAAATTTGTGGCTTGAATCCTAGAGGTGGTGACCAAGGTACGGAAAACTGGACGGAACCATACTATACTTTCCTCCTTGGATGTGCCGCTGAGGATGACAATTGCCTCCAATAGGCCAAGTGATTTAAAATTTATTTTTTGTAGCTCATCGCATTTGATTTTTCCAAATAACATCATTTTCCTTGTCATTTGTAATTCTAAAGAGCATTGATTTCTAAAGCAATTTGCATCTCGAATCCTAGAGGTGGCGTCCTCAAGATAGAAAACTTTGTGGGACCCAGACTATAACTTTCAACTTTTTTCTTCTTGAGTGCGCCGCTGAGGATAATAGACGTGGATCATGTTTTTCTATTATATTTTGAGTGATTTAAAACTTTTCTTTTTGCAAAGTATCATTCGAAATTTGTGGCTTGAATCCTAGAGGTGGCGAACAAGGTACGGAAAACTTGACGGAACCATACTATACTTTCCTCCTTGGATGCGCCGCTGAGGATGACGGTTGTCTCCTACATGAAGTGATTTAAACTTTATTTTTTGTAGCTCATCACATTTGATTTTTCAAATAGCATCATTTTCTCTGTCATTTGTATTTCTAAAGAGCATTGATTTCTAAAGCAATTTGCAGCTCGAATCCTAGAGGTGGTGTCCTCAACATGGAAAACTTTGTGGGACCCAGACAACTTTCGAATTTTTCTTCTTGAGTGCGCCGCTGAGGATAATAGCTGTGGATCATGTTTGTCTATTATATTTTGAGTGATTTAAAACTTTATTTTTTGCAAAGTATCTAGAGGTGGCGACCAAGGAACGGAAAACTTCACGGAGCCATGCTATGCTTTCCTCCTTGGATGCACCTCATAGGATGACAGCCGTCTCCTACGGTCCAAGTGATTTAAACTTTATTTTTTTGTAGCTCATCGCATTTGATTTTTACAAATAGCATCATTTTCTCTGTCATTTGTAATTCTAAGAGCATTGATTTCTAAAGCAATTTGCAGCTTGAATCCTAGAGGTGGCGTCCTCAAGATGGAAAACTTTGTGAGACCTAGACAACTTTCGAATTTTTCTTCTTGAGTGTGCCGCTGAGGATAATAGCTGTGGACCATGTTTGTCTATTATATTTTGAGTGATATAAAACTTTATTTTTGCAAAGTATCCTTTGAAATTTGTGGCTTGAATCCTAGAGGTGGCAACCAAGGTACGGAAAACTTGACGGAACCTACTATACTTTCCTCCTTGGATGCGCCGCTGAGGATGACAGCTGTCTCCTACAGTCCAAGTGATTTGAACTTTATTTTTTGTAGCTCATCACATTTTATTTTTACAAATAGCATCGTTTTCTCTGTCATTTGTAATTCTAAGGAGCATTGATTTCTAAAGCAATCTACAACTCGAATCCTAGAGGTGGCGTCCTCAAGATGGAAAACTTTGTGGGACCCAGACTATAACTTTCGACTTTAATTTCTTGAGTGTGCCGCTGAGGATAATAGCTGTGGATCATGTTTGTCTATTATATTTTGAGTGATTTGAAACTTTATTTTTTGCAACTGAACACCTTTGGTTATAATACCATTGTCTTCTTCTTCAATTCTCGTTCAAAGTATTTTTTTGATCTAAAGCATCTTTTGAAATATGTGGCTTGAATCCTAGAAGTGGCAACCTAGGTAAGGAAAACTTGATGGAATATAGGTCTCATGTTAGTTCTCATAAGATCCACCAAGTTACAACACTCACCTTCTATTGTCAAAGACAATACATTGTCTCCTCTATTTTGCGAGTTTAACCAAACTTTTGCACAATTTGGCTTGCATCATCTAGTTTTTTTATAAAATTTTAGCCTCCTCCCATTTTTCTTAATTTTTAAGATCATCCAAAGTGATGAAAATTTATCTTTTTCCTTATCACCTTAAGATTTTGGATGGCATCTGTTACTTGGCATTTAGTGTCAAAGTAGCTTTCAATTTTTTTATTTTTTTTATCACCCATGATTTATAAATATCATTGTTTTCTCATCCTAGATAACCTTGATTTGTAAAGCAACATTTCGGTTTGTTGCTTGAATCCTGTGGCGACCTAGAGAAGGAAAACATAGTGGAAACCAAACAATAGTAGAGCCACTGGGGATGATGATCGCGGATCACGTTTGTCCACTACATTCTAATTGACTTAATTTTTTTTATTTCTTAATGGTATTTTTTTCTCATTCGTGTAATTTCTAAAGGAGCTTTCATGTTTGTATCTTGAATCTTTTTTCCTCCATACTTGTCTCCTACATTTTAAGTGACTTAGAACATTATTTTTTGCATCTCAACGCCTTTGATTATAGATAGCATTGTCTTCTCCTTCAATTCTTATTCAAAATAGCATTGATCTAAAGCATCCTTCGAAATATGTGTGGCTTGAATCTTAGAGGTGACGACAAAGGTACGAAAAACTTGATGGAACCATACTATACTTTCCTACTTGGATGCGCCACTGAGGATGACGGCTGTGTCCTACATTCCAAGTGATTCAAATTTATTTTTTTGTAGCTCATCACATTTGATTTTTACAAATAACATCTAAAGCAATTTGTAGCTCGAATCGTAGAGGTGGCGTCCTCAAGATGGAAAACTTTGTGGGACCCAGACTGTAACTTTAGACTTTTTCTTCTTGAGTGCGTCACTGAGGATAATAGCCGTAGATCATGTTTGTCTATTATATTTTGAGTCATTTAAAACTTTGTTTTTGCATCTGAATACCTTTGGTTATAAATACCACTGTTTTCTTCTTCAATTCTCATTCAAAATAGCATTGATATAAAGCATCTTTCGAAATATGTGGCTTGAATCTTAGAAGTGGCGACTTAGGTAAGGAAAACTTGATGGAACGTAGGTTTCATGTTTTCTTGTAAGATCCACCAATTTACAACACTCACCTCCGATTGCCAAAGGCATTACATTGTCTCTTCTGTTTTGCAAGTTTAACCAAACTTTTGCATAGATTGGCTTGCTTCATCTAGTTTCTCTTAAAATTTTAGCCGCCGTCTCCCATTTTTCTTAATTTTTAAGATCATCCAAAGTGATGAAAATTTACTTATTCTTGTTTCTTATCACCTTAAGATTTTGGATGGCATTTGTTGGTTACTTGGCAGTTAATGTCAAAGTAGCTTTCAATTTTATTGATTCTCTTTTAATCTTTGTTTTACTTATTTTTATCACCTTTGATTTATAAATATCATTATTTTCTCATCCATTTCTCATTCTAAATAATTTTGATTTGTAAAGCAACCTTTAGGTTTGTTGTTTAAATCCTCAATGCGGCGACGTAGAGAAAGAAAACATTGTGGAAGAAACCAAACAATAGTTGAGCCACTAGGGATGATGGCCATGGATCATGTTTGTCTACTACATTCTAAATGCTTAAAAAAATTTATTTCTAAATGGCTTTATTTTCTCATGCGTTTAATTTCTAAAGCAGCTTTCATTTTTATAACTTGAATCTTGGATGTGGGAGGGAAAAATCGGTGGAAACAGAACTATAGCCATCTTTTTTCTTTCATGTTTGTCTCTTACATTACAATTATTTAGAACTTTATTTTTTGCATCTCAACACCTTTGACTATAGATAAAATTGTCTTCTCCTTCAATTCTCATCTAAAATAGCATTGATCTAAGGGGTGGCGTCATCAAGATGGAAAACTTTGCGGGACCCAGATTGTGTATCGATCCTTCTTCTTGTGTGCGCCGCTGAGGATAATAGTCTTGGATCTTGTTTGATGTATGTTATATTTCAAGTGATTTGAGTGATTTGAAACTTTATTTTTGCATCACCTTTGATTATAAATAGCACTGTTTTCTTCTTCAATTGTCATGCAAAGTAGTATTAATATAAAGCATCTTTCAAAATATGTGGCTTGAATCCTAGAGGTGGCGACCTAGGTTAGGAAAACTTGATGGAACATAGGTCCCATGTTAGTTCTCGTAAGATCCATCAAGTTACAACAGTCACCTCCTATTGTCAAAGGCAATACATTGTCTCATTTCCATTGGAGTTTAACCAAGCTTTTGCATAATTTGGCTTGCTTCTTCTAGTTTTTTCATAAATTTTTATCCTCTTTCCATTTTTTCTTATTTTCTAAGATCATCCAAAGTGATGAAAATTTATTATTCTTGTTCCTTGTCAACTTAGATTTTCGATGGCATTTGTTGGTTACTTGGTATTTAGTGTCAAAGTATCTTTCAATTTTATTAATCCTCTTTTAATCTTTTTTTTTTTTTTTCTTATCACCTTTGATTTATAAATCTCGATGTTTTCTCATCCATTTCTCATTCAAAATAATCTTGATTTGTAAAGCAACCTTTAAATTTGTGTCTTGAATTTTGAATGTGGCGACCTAGAGAAAGAAAACAAGCGAAACCAAACAATAGTTGAGCTTCTAGGGATGGTCGTGGATCGTGTTTGTATCCTACATTTCAGGTGATTTAGAACTGTATTTTTAGCATCTCAACACCTTTGATTATAGCATTGTTTTCTCTTTCAATTCTTATTCAAAATATCATTAATCTATAGCATTTTTTGAAATGTGGCTTGAATCTTAGAGGTGGTGACCAAGGTAATGAAAACTTGATGAAACTGTACTGTAGTCGACTTTCCTCCTTGGATACGCTCTCCTACGTTCCAAGTTATTTAAACTTTATTTTTCATAGCTCATCACATTTGATTTTTATAAAAAACATTGTTTTCTCCCACATTTCTAATTCTAAATAGCATAATTCTAAATAGCATTATATGTTTTATTTTTATAAAAACATATATCTCATTAGATAAGATATATTATTTTAAAAAAATTTAAAACACTTGTAGATTAGATTTAAGGTTGAAAAATGGATTGGACGATCCTTCATGTTTTTATATTTTCTTCATTCTTGGGCTGTTTTTTATATATAAAAAAAAAGTATCAACTAAAAACATCATCTTCATTGTTTTTTTTAATTTAAAAATTAAAAAAATATAATTGAATTGACATGTGAGCTCTCTTATACCAGTAGAAAAGATATAAAATACGAATATCAATTTTCATTTATTTTAATATAATTATATTCATTTATTTCTTCAATTTAAACACCTTTTTAGGCTTATTCTCCCCCTATTTTCTCTTATTCTCCCTTTACTTCACTATCCAAAAGGAACCTATAAATGTAATCATATATACATTCGTCACATGTTAACAAAGCTTGCGATATAGTGTCTTAGTGTCTTTTTGGGTAGCATAATAGGGAGGGAATAGATTGGAATAAAGATTAATAAACACAAAAATATGTTTATTTATAAAGAATATATAGGTACATATCTGTCAGAATTAGGTGTGCAACTTTGATTAATTAAATCAAATCCGAACATGGTTAAACCGATTTTTTCAGTTTGGGTTTATAGTTTTTTTTATATTTGGTTTGGGTATGAATTGAAAAAATAATAGCCGACTATTTTGGTTTGTGTTCGGTTTTCTTTTAAAAATAGTGAATTAATCGAATTGAATTAAATTTAAACACATGATTATTCATAATCAATATTTTTTAAGTCATTTGTTTATAATAAAAACTTAATTGTTGTTATAACATTAATATTAAAAAAATAATACATTAATTTATACCATCAATCCTAGCATTTTAAATATTTATTTAAAGTTGTATACTAACCCCAAAAAGAATTGTAATCAATCTAAATTGATAGGAAGAAAAAAAGTAATTGGTATATATATATATAAATGAATGGTGGGAGTATCCATTTAAAACCTATTCTATTATCTCTGTCATTAGTTATTAAAGGAAAATAACAGCCTCAAGTGCAATAAGGATCGTATATGGATAAAAAATTTAATCTTGCTTTGAGCTTTCAAAAAATTGATTAATTTTACACAGTTTTATAATCTCCAATGTTTTGCATGTGGATGTAATGCCTCTTCCCAAACCACCTGTTTAAAGATGGGTAGACTTGATCCTCTTCATTGGGCATCTTAGGTTGTAGTATATCTGCTGCTGATAAAAAAAATTTAAGCCAGAAAAAAAAATGCTGTCATTGTATTTCTCCATATAAAAGAAAACTTAACCAAATAAAAATGATTACTAATTTTTGTTATACAGAAGAATAGCAAAAAAAAAAAAATTTGTTTGTTTTATTAGAATAAATCTTGAAAGCTATACTTAAATAAACTGAAATAAGACTTGATAACTATTATAAGAAAAAACTGAAATTGTTTATCAAAGCTTAATTATGTCAATCGATAAAATATATCATTCTCTATCATTTAAAAAAATTATCTCACTTAATACTCTCATACACATTCCAAAAACAGTTACATCTATCATATCACAAGCACATCTTTCACATATATTCCCAAATACAAGAATTTATGCAGAGATAAAGTTGTCATTTAAAAAACATAAAACTCTTATCTACTAATCTTCACTTTATTCAAAGTGGACCAAGCAACAAAAAGAAGAAGTTATTTTTAACCTTTTCAAAGAGAATAACATAAAAGAAAATTAAACAAAAATTATACTTATTCAACATAGATTGTTATCTATCACAATATAGCTATAAAAGACGAATAATCTTGTGTTACACTCTAGAAGGAGAGGGAAGGCTTGGCCCACCGTATCATAATAAAATGCATTATTGCATTGAGCACTGCTAAACAATGCCTCTTGTCAAACACCTCTTAAGGCACTTATAAAACTATGATAAATAAAAAGCCTCTCCCACTATATCCCCAGTGGCCATAGCACAATGATTTAGAATTTACCTATGTTAAGAGTAAGCCTTGAATTCGAATCTTGATATTGACTTTTCCACCTGCTTGTTGACGATTATTCGAAAGAATATTCCGTGGGACTAAAACAAATAGACTGAGGTAATCTTCCCCGCTTGACTATGCTTTCCACATTACATTGAGTGGGTGCATCATGGCATTGTTGCAAAAATACACAGCCCTTCATGCAAACTTACACATCCATATTACAAGGCAGTGTGCATGTATAAAAATGTACAAAAACATTTCAGACTATATTAATCAGTGTACATTCTGTCATTTATGTTGCACAAAAAGGTGGAATTCGAAGGAATTATTTTTTTCTCCCATAGTCTTAAGAAGGGATTTAGGTGAATCTAAGATCCTGAAAGGATTTTGGTTAGGGAGTTCTGCAGTGAAGCCACGGAATCCACGGCAGATTTTGTAAACCAACTGATCCCCACCTTTAGTCTGTGTTCATCTGTTGGTAATCTCAGCAGGTATGCAAATTTTCTTGCTGTCATTGCAACAAGCAAATGAATAGATTAGATGATTACATAAAGCAGTGATGGATTTATCATCATAACTACCATGAACTGTCACTTGGCCATTGTTGGGGAAGGCTTTTATGCAGGAGGAGTTAGAAAGGTGCATACCTGCATGACCTATGGGACCATCCAATGTCAGGCCTTCGACAAAACTTGGTGAAATTGCAGCATCGTTCCTCCCGAGGATCATCATCTCACCCAAATTTTGAAATCTGGCAGTTGAATAGGGTACCATTTTGCATTTGTTAAAGGACAGAGAAGTAACATACTAATATAGGCTTTGAAAATAACAGAAAACTACTTTGACACTTGGCATATCGTATATGCTAATTAATTCAATTACGGGACACACATCCATGCTGTCCGGAGATACCCAAATCTTGGTCAAGGCTATATTAAACAACCATAAGAATTCTCCATTTCCTGATACACCAACAAATAAATAATTTCTTGAACTGATAATATTAGAATACGGCTTAATCTTCTCATGGTCCAGACTCCCAGTTACCACTCTTCTACACTAAAATATTAAAAGGATTAAAACATGGTCTAAAGACGAGAGATCTAAGTAACTGCCAACCTGACCTTTGAAGTTCAGAAATATTGTAATGTGTAAATACTCTCTATTCCATTGCCACATCATTTTTATGGGGAAAAAACGAAAGTTTAGAATTTTATGAGTTACAATATTGAACTTTATATTGGTTATTGCTCTTCCTCGTATCACAATAGTTGATTGTAAATTTAACCTTCAGGCAGGATTTTCCTCGTAAGTAAGATCCAGGAAATTACTAACTTATAACTCTTCTTGTTTTCGCATTCCTTTAAATTTGAAAACTATCTTCTGTAATTGAAACCTTCAGTTCCCATTTAACATCACTATGTGACTTAATTTGTCCTTAAAACTGTTTATATTGGATAATGACAAAATTTGATGATTAATAGCGCATCAATGGACAAGCCATATAATTTTCCAACCTGAATGGTAATAAAGGCCGGTCAGTGATAGCCGCCCAAATATTCCAACCGGCAAAGTCTGCTTGCTGAAATGCCACCTGCCATTGATAGAAAAGCATGTTGTCATATTCAATACAAACAGTAGATGGATATATAAATCAACAAATGCAAAACTATATTTGTTTGGTAAATGGGATGCCAAGAAAACTTTTGTGTTTACTGATGAATGTACTATTATATTTTCACCTGTGCAGTAGCAGGTACAAGCCTGCCAGAGGAGTCCCTCAAAGCTGCAGAGTCTCCAATAGCAAATATTCGCGGATAGCCTTTGACGCGAAGGGTTTCATCTGTTTCAGCCTGCCCCTTGCCATTCAAGGGCAGCATATAGCCCCTATCAGAGGGTTCCAGTTGTGAAACTAAGGGCTTGATGCCAACAGTCCACAATACTAAGTCTGCTTCCAAAACTTGACTTTGCAGACCCTTTTCAGCTGGCTGGAGTTCCACATTATATCTCCTATTGATTGATGTCACCTTCTCTGAATCCTCCTCCATGGCGGCTTCTCTTATACACCGCACAAAATAACCCAAGAAAAGCTGAACATTCCTAGATGAGAGAACCTGATGGCAGAAAAGACGGCCTGAGAGTCATTAAGTACACATCCAATAATTTACGATAAACACCATAACTTAAGCTAAGATAAGCTAGTATGGCCAGTTATATTGTATAGTCATTCTTAGGAAATCAGAAATCTACAATAGCATGAGCTGCACACAGCCCTCCACCAATAAACATTAGCATGCCCGTCACAAATTAGTAATTAGCAGCTGACAATGAAGAAATAAAAGATGTGGTACCTAATCAATCATATAACGAATTTGTTTATTTAGCTAAATTATTGCACGTAAGCTTTATAGAGGATGAGAAGATGAGTTTAAGATCCAAGTTAACCACTACATACTAACGCATAACAAAAATTTTCAGTCATGAAAATAAGAGACTATCCTTCCACAAAAAAAAAAAAAAAAACAGAGAGAATGAGAGATACAAGCATAAATTATTGTAGCCATAACATTCAGAATCATAAAACAGGAAAACCTATATCTTGCTAAATTTTAACATTATCTTTTAAAGATAGTATATGAGTGTCTATTATTATATTTTAATATTACCTTGTAAAGCAATCAAATTCTACCCTTAATGCTTTTCCACCATGCATCTGGGATAATCAAGGTTTGTGGTAAAATCACATTATAAGTGAACTTATCCAGGCAGAGAGAAATTTTCCTCACAATATTCACCCTATGACCAAGCCAAATGAGGTATGTGCCTCCACCCTATCATTGCAGTGTATTGATTGTAATAATTAATTCACTCATACCAAAGAAACATATTACGTCTTTCGACAGCCCCCTTTCATTGTCCATGCATTTAACCAAATTCTGATCTGTGGTTCATTAAGAGAAAATCATATTTCAAGTGGCCATTCTTCAAAATATAGTCAGTTAATAAGCATTGTTGCCAACTTGCCATCATTGACTGAAAATCCTATCTATTTTATGATGAATGATGCTAATCATCTTCTATAGGTCAGAGAACCTCCAGATGAATGATGCTAGTCATCTCCAGTAGGCCACAAAACCTACAAATGTATCATGCTAGTGATCTTCTACAGGACAAAGAAACTACATGTGCAATTCATGAGGAAATATCCCTATTTGCTATCCTAATATCCATATCATCAGAAGCTTAAAGTCGAGGAAATATCCCTATTTGCTATCCTAATATCCATATCATCAGAAGCTTAAAGTCTCTCCAGCATCCGAAAAACCCATTTACGGTTTCTTCTTTTTGATGAAAATCTCTTTTGACTCTCTGCTATAGAATTTCTTCTCAAATTTTAATTTCCATTTTGGTAAGGAAAGCAAATTTCAATAGGATGTATTTAAATAGAGATGGCATGTAGCTAGGGGAATTTAAGATGAAAATGCAAAATGCAATAGTCAATCCATATACCAAAATCTCAAAAATGGAGGCATTCAGTCAGACAGAGAGATCTAGAGTATAAAAACAAAAACACACGATTTCAAAATGCACAATAGATGAGAATTCTTACTTTGAGTGCAGCTTCTCTGTTTCCATCTGGAGCAGTTGGACATATCACTGTGTTTACATTAACTGCTTGAACTATACCATTGGAACTCAATCTTTCAGATATTGTAGCAGCCAATTCTACTCCGGAATAACCACAACCAACGATAGCCACTCGTATTGGGGATGAATTACCAAACCTATCTCGCTCCAAAATTTTAAGACGGTTATCGACCTTCTGCAAACATTTGAATGATGCAATAGATTTTAGGAACCAATACAGCTATAATAAAAAAGCTATTTCTTATTTGTAACACATAAAACATGATAAGAAACAAGAGATCGTCCAAAGATGGGCATATTTAGATTTCTTAAAAAATAGAGTACTGAACTTCAAGATCAAAAGCATAAAGGAAGATTATTTATAAACAACAGGTAAAAACATAATCAACCTGAAATTAAAAATATGCATTCCTTTTCTTCCTTTTTTTTTTTTTTTTTGGAAAATAAAAATGTATGCTGGCTTTGGCACTTTTAATTTGCAATATATGACTGTGCATCATTAAACATTCGTGAGTTGTGTGTGCGTTTTATGTTGTTCTTATTTATTTTGGAGGATCATTTTCAAACATTTGTCTAGTGGAAGAACATAAAACAACATAGTAAAACCCTTGATTTAATTCACTATTATGTAAGCATAGTCGTGGCCTTACAGCAGTGCATCTCAATTACTGGACACCAGCAAATATAACAAAAATGTATAGAGAAAGAGTAGCCTTGACAAATATTGGCCAGTTGGCCACAGGGAATCACGGTTTCTTAGATAAGTGGGAAGCGGTAGAGTGAGAAAAAAAAACGAATAAAGGATATACTGAAACATTTTTTTTACAATATGTAGGATGCACAGTTCAAATTCAACCATCCTGCCCCAAATGGCGTCACACTCCTCCCCCCCTCCCCCCCTCTCTCAATTGATATGAAAATATGGGTACCCATCCTGTTTCCATTATTCTCTGTTCTCCTTGGCTCAAATCTTGTTCAATTAGACAATATGAAAACTGGTTTTCAAAACATGGTAGACTAGCTACCAAGATATATTAATCCGGAACTGGTCCAAAATAAAGAACATACAAAGTAAATAATCCTTCCAGTATGGGCAATACTCAGTAGGCAAGAAGGCTACTTCCCGCCCAGATCCACACCACACCTCACTCCTCAATAGACAACACCCCATTTACAAACTCCACCCGCCCTTCCCTCGCAATTCACATTCCCCATTCTTTAATGAACCGCTCCACAGCTTCCCAAATGTTTGCCGCCACGGGAGTGACTCCATTGAATACTGCTTGATTGCGCGCCAACCACAAAGACCACACTATCGTTGGCACCAAAATTTGAGATATCTTCGCCTTCTTGCTTCAATCACCTTTCTACCTAAGACTTTTCCCCGACTCCATAGCTGATCCAGAGAATCCGGACTGCCATTAAAGATAGATGCCTTCTTTAAACATTCCCACACATCTTTTGGCAAAGGACATTCGCAAAACAGATGTGTCAGTCTCCCTTCCGCATTGCAAAATATGGATGTCATAGACTCTCCATGAGCCCATCTGGAACAATATACTTTAGTGAGGATTCTTCATTGATACATGAGCCACAGGAAGTCTTGGACATTCAGCGGGATTTTGACTCCCCAAACTTCCTTCGACTTCCTTTTCATGCCCTCGATGACTCCTCTTTCTTCTCTAAGCCAATCATATCCTCTCTTTACCGAGTAACTTTCCCTCGGTCTCAAACCCCAAACAACCTTGTCCAACAACTCCGGTCGGACTTGATACACATATAAGGCTGCCAATAACTACAGAAAATTCTCCACCTCCCAATCCTCCATATTTCGTCTCAACTGAATCTCCCAAGTCTCCTGGCCCTCCACTCCACCCCAAAACTCTCTCACCAGCCTCTCTCCTTTCTAACACCCAAGTCATGAATCCGAGGGAACCTCCTTGCCAGCGGCATAACCCCACACCAAGTATCCCCCCAACCAAAAATGTAATGAATCCCCTCTGCGACCTCCCATGCAATCAAAGAGACAAACTCCCCAGTCAATGCCAAAATGTCTTTCAATAACCAAGAGGAGTGTCTATCCGGAATTGGAAAGGTCTCTCCATGCGCATTGAAGAAACCATATCTTGGACCCACGATTCTACACCAATGCAGGTTTTTATTCACCAACATCAGCCAAAGCCGTTTAAAAAAAAGAGATTTATTCATATCTCTAATGCTAAAAATACCCGTGCCACCCAACCTCTTCTTCGCGCACACCTTCTCCCAACACGCCATATGAGCCTTGTTCATCCTTCCTTCCGCCCCGCACCATAAGAAACACCTTTAGATCTATCTTGTCTAAAACTAAACTTCATGTGGGACTACACTGTGCATATATCTCTTTTATTCGGGGAACTATCTAGTTCACTTCCCCATAATTGATTGTGTACCAATCTTTATAAGTTTAATATGCTTTCTTACTATTTAAAAGAGACAAACATGTTTGATATGGTGAAAAATCTCTATCTATATAACATATAATTAACACAGCAATCATGCAGGTTTAATAATTCCCTATTTACAACTAGTCCTTCATTGAATAATTAACTGACTAATTTTTGGGAAATCTCATTTTTTGAGAGAACATGTACCAGGATAGGATTGGAACTCTCGAGCTTGTCACACTTTTATGACAAGGATTATTAATCACTTGACCATTTCAAGGATTGTGTAGTCTTTGAAATGCATGTATAGAAGAAACATGAATGCATGAAATAATCCACAGATAAGCTATATTTAAAAATCTCAATCAATCTATGTACAGGGGAAGGAAAAGAAACTACACAGAGAGAAAAAAAAAACTGCTCTACTATGTTATACTGAAGAAGCTCAATTACCATGCCTCTGGTTTCACTCAATGAGAATATACAAGTTTTCAGGAGTAGTAGTAGAATGCATAAAAGGCTAAAAATGATTTAACTGACAATCCTTACGCGTGCATCATCCAAAGTTGAGAAAGGTAACGCATATTCTGCAGCACCTGGTACAGTATCTAGTTTGGCTTCAGCTCCCAAAGCTAGAACCAACCTGGCTGGCCAGTTGATGAACAGTATATCAGAAGGCATATGAGTCTAAAGGATCCAATATCTCAAAAACAGAATTTTTATTCCGTGTATGAAATCTCTTACTATATTCGTTCAACCGCTGATAAGTTATCGATAATAAAATATCAATTTTGTTAAAAACACAAGAGCAATACATCAAACATTCATAGGAGCACAATACTGTTTCTTTCAAAGAATGATTTATACAGAACGTGATAGAGGCTAAATCTCATTCAATGATAATTTCATTTTTCAAAACTCATCAGCTTTTATCAACGATATAGTTTGCAGACATTTATTGATTTGAATAAGAACAAATTTACCAGTCGTATTCGATGATAAGACCACTTTCAAGATGCACTTTCCCAGCAGAACGGTCTTTTTCACCGCGGCCATTTATTTCTGAATAATCGGAAGGGCATAACAGTTTCACTCTGTCTTTGACAAATTGTATTTTGGTGTTTGCCAATAATTCTGAGAAAGTGGGAGCAATCTCCCAGTCATCTACTTCTGCATTTGATTTACAACAATAAGTACAAAAGAAAAGCATATGAAAATCATAGACAAGCCCACAACAGCAAATCAAGCAACAAGGATACCTCCAGAGAGAAGCTCATACAGCATTGGCTTAAAAACAAAACGATCAGACTGATCTACAAGAAGCACCTGAAATATTTTCTCTGTCAGAATCAGGAGCCATGTAGTTAATTTCAGATCTCTGCCAAAATGCAAGCCAATAAGTTTGTTTTTGGGAAAAAATTCCTATAAACCATGAGGTCACAAGAGAACTTCAGAGGCAATAGTGACATTTGCTAATTCTATGATTATTATGTAGAAACCATCAATTTTCTTATATGAACATAAGGGCATTGATACACATACTCATTCGTGCAATCCTAATTCAGTATATGAAATCTCTAATAAACCATCAATTTTCCTATATATATAAACATAAGGGCGCTGATACACTATAGTCATTCCTGCAATCCTAATTCAATATACGAAATCTCTAATAGAGTATATGGAAAATGTAAAAAGATATGAATAACTTTTTCTTCTTCTTCTTCAAAACTTTGTACTTTATTAGACCAAATGCATGCTTAAAAATATTCAAAACATGTTTGGACTGCAAAGTTGACTGCTGGAATGACCGAGTGTAACATTTTCCTAAACATAATTGTCTTGTGACAACTTAAGTATCTTTGTACCAAGATTTCCCTATAAAACAAATATTTTCATAAAGTATGACAAGTACCATGACCATGGTTCGATAGATCAATAAAAACAAATCAAGGAAATGATAAAACTCCACAATCAAATAATTTTACCTGAGGTTCCTTGTCTCTGGGCCATACTAGGGATTCGAGTCTAAGAGCAGTGTATAAACCTCCAAATCCACCGCCTAGTATGCACACCCGTGGTTTCTGCGAACCATTCGTTACACAACGATATAATAGCAAGCATCAACTGACGTATCCAATCAAAAAAAGATCTCACCTTATTGTCTGACCAAGTATATAATGGCAGCACCGCCTCTTGTTCAGACACTTGTGCAACTGATCCATTGTTTCCGTTTGTACCAGAAGCAGCAGAGCAGAAGAACCGGTGAGGACGACCGCCAGAGATAGATGAGTAAGTCGCGTTTCCTGGTGACTGTGGACGTGATTTCTTCCAAAAATTGGCTCCTCCTGCAAAAACAAATGGCGTAAAATCGTTATGAGTGATGGATTTTGGCGAATTACAGGGAGAGGGGGATGGAAGTGCTCACTTGAGAAGGGAACGAGTTTTGAAGAGGCGGCCATTGCGAGGGAAGCCATTGCAGGATAGCGAGGTTTGTTGGCGCTGCTGCGCTATTTTAGGGTTTTCGGGAACCCGGCGACATCTGTGGCCCTCGATGTCCCGCGCGTTCGCACTGTCGTCGTAAAGTCTGTGTGAGTGAGTTCTGCTCTTCCAAACGGACACAGCTCACTCGGCACGGACGGTCTGGATGAGATGTTCAATAAATCTGAGATGAGATGGGATAAGAAGAGCGAGTCTGGTGAAACACCGATCTTTAAAAAAGAAAATATGGAAAATGATACACTCAATTACATTCACTAATCAAAACTCAGACTTTACATATTTTTTATTTAAAAAATAATAATAAACATTATTTAATGAGTTATATGATTTGATAAAAAATATATATCTCGAGTTGAATGGACTCATTTTTAATAAGTGTAAGAAAAAAATTAGTGAGTTATATATATCATCTAACGAGGTATATGTTTCACTGAATCTGTAACGATGTATACAGATGTATACAGGCTTGTGTTCTGGACTGAGAAAAAAAACTGAATGTAGCAACACTCAAAAAAAGATTGTATAGCAGGGGCTCACTGTGTTTTTGAGTATCACAATCACCCTCTTAACGGGCCAGAAGGCCGCTTTAGGTTTACACAACAAGATGCATTATATGTGTTGGATACCTTGGGCGTTATTACATTTAGTTTTTTTACCGTTTAAAATGTAGTCATATATACATTGATAGAATTCTAGTAAAAAAACATGCATCATTAAACTAGGTATAAACTTTTTAAACTAGGTATACCTCGTTAATTTTTTTTAACATTGACTAAAAATAAGTTAATTCAACTAAAAAATTGAGCGATATAAACTTTTCATCAAATCATATACTTCGTTAAATGATATTATTTATATGTGTGTGTGTGTGCGCGCGCGGTCTATATTTTAAATTATAAAATGCATGAGTAACATTTTCTTATGTGATTATATATAAGCACGGCTCTTACACATTAAGATATGTTTTAACGGTGTGAATCAACTGTGGGATCAAAAAATGATTCAAAATAAAAAGAAAGTGTGATAGAAATTAAAGTCCTACTAATTTGGTGAGATCTTAAGAATCTTGTTGGAATTTTCTTTTTAATGACCATTATGTTTTACAATTAATAACATATTAATACAAAATTTACTCATTGTTAATTACATATGTTTATTTTATTTAGTTTCACTTATTCTATTGCCCGTGTCTGAGTTTACAATGTATTTTTGCATAGATCCACTAACGCTTCAAAACAATGCTTTTGAGAACGCAATACAACTGATTTGGTGTCTAGACAAAAATATTACCAGTTTACCCATACTTGTCCCCCTAATTCCCATCCTCTATCTCATAAATTTTTTACTTGGACTTTATATCATGTAATGGGTGAGGGTTTTTATTAAGGGTGTTTTGGTAAAAGGGTTGACAACATCAAAAAACGTCACAAAGGTTGCTAAACTGTCAAATTAAACTAATAGAGAGCTTCACACATGCATCCCAATTTGGGTATTTTCTTCAATCGTCATGTATTACAAACGCGGGCTTTGACATTTCCAATCCAAACGCACCCTGCGTCGGTGGTGCGTTTGCAATGGAGGACACGGTGGAATGCCACTTCTAAATCAATCAAAAAATTCGTGTTGGTGTTTTGGCTAGATGGTAGCATTAAAAATGTTTTTTTTCTCACATTTGAAACACTTCAAAATATCAGTTTTCCAACTCATTCTCACTTCTCATAATGCGATGTTTGACACGATAGTAGACTGGAATTAGGTCTAGAAGAAGGAGTGTTCTAAACTTTTTATCCTTAAATAATAATAATAATAATTTTAGAAGCTGTTGTAATTGAAAATAACATGTTTCCAAACGCGGCCTCGTAATCAAATCACACATGTGATGATACCCTCTCTAAAAAAAAGGTGGCTCTATTTGAGCCCCTCTGATTTATAAGCAAACTCCATTTAAATAGATTTTATTGTTAAAAATCTATTTAGATTTTTCTCACAAGTACGCCCTCTAATAAATAAGTTTATTTTTTTTTAAATTTTTTTTAATTAACATTATTTTAATATGCATACTTCCTATCTCGTGTAAATGTAGGGTTTAATTTTAATTTTATTTTTAGGGTTTAGGATTTTGAAAAAACAATGAATTTTCATATTCTTTTTGTATTTATATTAATTTTTTATTAAAATATGTTAATTAGGGTTTTGTAGGGGGAGATAGACAGGGGTAGGGAAGAGATTTTAATGTGAAAGAGATTTGTTTATTGTTTACCCATGAGATTAATATATAAGGGTTTTTATATTAATATTAAATAATTAAAATGTGAAGGACTTACTCGTGAGAGGGGATTAATTGTAATTTAGAGGGCTGAGCCAAAAAAAAAACCACCACAGTTTTGCATCCCCTCCCCCAAAAACCCGGCCGAAAAACGAAGGATGGGCGACGGCGGTAGGGGCTCGGCGGGGAAGCCGGCGTGGCTTCAGCAGTACGACCTGATGGGGAAGATCGGGGAGGGTACGTACGGCCTCGTCTTCCTCGCGCGGAGCAAGCTCCAGTCCAACCGTGGCAAGTTCATCGCCATCAAGAAGTTCAAGCAGTCCAAAGACGGCGATGGCGTCTCCCCCACCGCCATACGCGAAATCATGGTCCCTCCCGACCTTCTCTCTCTCTCTCTCTCTCTCCTTTCATCCGTGTTTGTTCGTTTTTTTTTGTGTTTATTTTCGATTGATTGATGAAAAATATCGAGATCTTGTATCGGAATTCATGCCTGGTCATTGATTTTCTGTTTGCCGACAATCTGTTATTCTTTGGTTTTCGATTTTTTTAGGTTGATCGAGGTTTTTTTTATTAATAAGGAAAGAATTTTGTGTTTCTAACGTATATAATATTTGATTTTTACACATATATGTTTTTGGTCTGTGAATGAGAATTTTGAAAGATTTTCCCATCACCACTGCTTATGATGACTGAGGGGGATTATTGTGAAACCATTATGCACGATTATACACGTTCATATGCTGCAGTAGTGTGGTTTTATCTGCAGTAGAGGGTGTTTGGTTCACGTTGTAGAGGGTGAATTTGCCCATCGTGTCTGCTTATGATTTTCAATCAACACTGACCCTCCTTGCGAGGTGTTTAATTTGGATATCATAAATAAGCAGCACACCAATTGCGCTTATTCTACTATTACATGTTGGATTTGTTTCTCTGAATAAAATTTAAATTGTTGAATCAGTATATAAGTAGCCTGAAATCACAAATATACATTCTACATTTGTCGGACCCTTTTTTCTCTGACATTGAGGAATATTAATTAAGGAAGATAAATTGTTTGATATACCATTTTTATTCTTTCAAGTTTAATACCTCTGGAACGTGTTTGTATAGATATGTCAATGTTCAATTCATTGAAATAAGAGCATTGAACATGGACGTGTATAAACCCTAGTGGCCTAGTGTTTGTTTTGCACATCAACATGCACATCCATCTCCATGATGTAGGTTACTCTCATTTGATGTATCATGTTTTCATCTGATCTGACTCATCACTGCAGTTACTTCGAGAAATCTCTCATGAAAACGTCGTCAAGCTTGTGAATGTGCACATTAACCATGCGGACATGTCACTTTATCTTGCATTTGACTATGCTGAGCATGACCTTTATGTAAGTATACATCATATTCAAATATCTAATCTGCTTGAGTTTTAATGCGTTTTATCATTTGATTATCTAGTCACTTCGATTGAGAAACATTGAAATTTTAACTTGAATTATACTAGTAAGTAGTAAAAAAACTGATTTGTGGGGAAAAAGGAAGTTTTTGGATAAATATGATATCATCAGGGACTGATGTGACCAGAAGGTTGTCCATACCAGAAGGTTGTCCATAATCTGTTAATACGTCTGAGGGCTTAGGAGTAATCCTTGCATATTTATTGTTTGGAAATTTGGTTTGTCTATGAATGTTCCGAATCAATGTAGGTTTGTTATTGAGAGAGTCATGCAAGTGGATTAGACTAGACTGATGGTTGTAAGAGAAGGGGATACCCAAGAGGAGTTTTGATGGCTGTAGTGAAAAACAGAATGTATCTAGTGATTTATATCATCTTGAGTATGAATATGCAGGAAAGGGGTTTAGCAATTCAAATGAATCTGTCAGGATATGATATTTTTCTGAATGATGATGATAATGTCCATCAGATGTTAAAATTTCAATTATTATTGTCATTGCAATATAGGAGCCTTCAAAAATTACAATTGTGAGTTCCTGGGATATTATAAGGTGAATGTCATTGTCTTTAAATGAGTAATCTTTAGACTATTTTGATTTGTCATGATTGAACTCCAGTTCCAGGATTGCTTTTGTCAGGCACTTTATTGTATAGGATCAAGCCAAGTTTGGTTGATTGGACCATGATCTGACTGTCTTTCTACACTCAAATGGTTTGAAGTGACTTTATTTTAGACTTTTGACAATCTGAAGATTAGATTAAAAGTGTAAATATCAGAATCTGTGAATTCTGTAACTACTTGTTATGAGTTTCTCATTAACAGAGAGTTATTGCTCTTACATATGAACTTTAGTTTTGAGATATTTGATGTCTTTTTTCTCTCCATGTCATTAAATATCATTAACCTACATAATGCTGATTTCTACACTACTGAAATTATTTGCACCCAATTTTTCAAACATGTCACCTATGAAGATGGATTGCCTTGAAATGTTAGCTTTGGTGTCCTCGCTGATTTTGTTTTCCTTCCTTGGTTCCCTCAGGAAATTATTAGACACCACAGAGAAAAACTTAACCATCCTATCAATCAGTACACAGTGAAGTCATTGCTCTGGCAGTTGCTTAATGGACTGAACTACCTTCATAGGTAAGTTTTATCCTTGCTTCACTTATAATAGTCCATTTTGAGTGTGTCTGCATCAACTTAGTTTTATTGCTAACTTGCATGCAGCACAGGCTCTTTTTCATGACATCGGTTTCATGTTTTTGGAACTCTCATGTATGTTATTAGCAGTGATTAACTGAACCATGTTGAATTTTTTTTGTTGCAGTAATTGGATTATACATCGAGATCTGAAGCCATCCAACATTCTGGTATGCCTATGATGTATGAGGATCTGAACCCCAACAACATTCCTTAGATCCTTGTATAATTACTCTGTTTAATATGTCATGCTATAGGTTATGGGAGAAGGAGACGAACAAGGAGTTGTGAAAATCGCTGATTTTGGGCTTGCTAGGATATACCAATCTCCATTGAAGCCTTTATCTGAAAATGGGGTAGGGGTTTTCTATTTTATCTTTCTTAAGAATATGGTTTAACCTTGAATTTTATGTTATTTCCTCCTGATCTAGTGGCCTTGTGATTTAACTCAGGTGGTGGAATGCAAATTTTCTTTTTTTTTTTGAAAGAAATTTAAGCTATGTTGATAAAAAGAATATTGTTCTCATGCCAAAGCAGTAGTGAGAAGAAATTACTCATGGTTTTCAGAATACTTGATCTTTAGTATTCTGTTTGTTATCCCCACATTCACTTGGAAAAACATTTTAGATAGAGCTGTTGAGAGGGAGTTTAATGTTCAATCAATATTTATATGGAATTTATCGTTTGCATATACTGCACTCAAGATATGAAAACATGCTCTGTGATCTTGTTTTGATGGTGTTGCAGTCATTATTTTAGCTTCCTCATCGCACCTCTGCTGTTTATCCAGTTTTAATACATCAACGCCATCCTTTTCCAATAAACAAATAAATTTATCTAGGCCTGTCGTTATAGCTTCAAGGTTGTTTTGCTTAATGGCACACTTTAATAATGATTTTTCTTAAAACTTGACATTCATTACTTTTGATCTGCATTTCTAGCTTTTCCATGTCTTCTGTGGCTCAGGGATATTAAATGAAGAGACAAGTTACATAGAAGTGAATGAAGGTCAGAGATTTGCATTAGCGCAATGGAGTGAGACTAGCATGAACCAAGAAAGCCGCAATGGCTTCCTTGATCGATCAGGTAGATCAAGAAAGCAGCAGTAGCAGCTGCCATTGGAACTGAGGAACAATCCAAGGAAGCCAAGATAGTAACCAAATTCACACTCATGACCCATGTAGAAAGCTAGATCAAGTAAGAAGTGTACAACAATTAGCTCATAACGGCCGCCATTTATAACCAAAAATCAACAGATGCTGCTTCCCATATCTAGTCAAAATGCAAACCTATAGCTGCAGAAGTAGGCACAATGGCACTGGAGAGAATATTGTTTCCATTAATGAAGAGGCCTAGAAAGAGGTTCATGAATATCGTTAATATCTACTGGAGGTGAATGCACACTGTTAAAATTCCAATACTGTGCCTGGGGTGGTCTATGACAGCCTTGCCTTCCTGTCTTCTATAGATAGCTATAAAAGCTAGAGATGAAGCAAATTCTGTATTTGAACCAGAACTATTAGAAAAAGTGTCAATCATCTACTCATTATTTTGTTTCACCTTTTCTGGTGCTTTTTGGTTAGGATGTTTTTGGGCATGTAGGTTGGATATATAATTATTTTGCAGGTATGCAATTGTTTAAATTAGCATGCTATGCAGTTAGAAGCTAGAGGCGTTCACTGCATAATTTTCTTTGCCATGCAAACATACATTGCTGTCTAAGATTCTTTGGAAAGTTTCTACTAATGCATTTATACAGATATTTTGAAAAATTGATGTAGGATTGGTCGAAACAACTTCTTGTCATTCCTTTCAAAAGAAAAGAAAAGAAAAAACCTCGTCATCTTTTTTCAGTTTGCTTTATCATTTTTTAATATGCCCTATTGTCATCTTTTTTTCTTTCTTTGATGTATTTTTATTGTCCATTTCTTCTTAATCATTTTCATGCCCAGTGGAAAGGTTGTTGCGATCTTTTCTTTTGCTATTTTTTTCTTTATTCTTCTTTTCATCTTCTGATTTCTCTCCTTTGCGTCTGTTTTGTTGTTTTTGTGGAACTTCTTTATCTTTTTCTTTCCTATCAAGATTAGTCATCTATCTTGTTCTACATCAAGTTGTTGTTTGTTCCATGCTACTACGCTAGTTGTAAAAACTAATCTTAAATTATGATGATGGTCATGCTTTTATCCATAAATGGATTTTAACTAAATAGGATAAAGCATATTGGTTGCGATGTAGGAGCTGTTCATGATATGTTCCTTGTCAGCTATCAGTTGTTAAAAAGCATTTGTTCTTGGAATTATGGTTTACCCTAAATGTATGTTGTTTATGTTCATTGGAAAATTTTATGCTTTTGATGAAGCTCCACCATAGTTGTCGGGGCGGCTAGGCGAGCCTAGGCGGTGGCCAACCGCCTAGCCGCCTAGGCGTGCCTAGGCGGCGTTTAATTAAGATTTTATTATTTAAATTAGTATTATATTAAAGTTATTTATCTGTTTATCCATTCTTTAATTTTTTTCAAGAATACTACTTAAAATGAAGAAATGTTATTTATAAATAAAGAACATATGAAAGTAATTTATTGGTGCATGTCCATTTCAACAAAACTAATATAATCTAACCCTAGTAGCATTAAAGAAGGAGAAAAGGGGAAAGAGATTGAGGGAGAATGAGATAAGAGTTCATAAATTTTGAAGAGAGATAGGAGGGAGAGATAAAAAAGACTCACTTGGGACTGGGAGAATTCGCTGCACCGTTGACCGCAGGGTAGGTGATGTTTCAATCCTTTGATCGTGTGTTTTTTATTTTGTCTTTTATTTTTAAGGTTAGGCGAGGGATTGGGCGGGCTAGGCGTGATTAAGGCGGGCTAGGCATGATTTAGAGGGGTAGGCAGGCCTAGGCGCCCGCTTAATTAACATGCTATTAGGCGGGCGGTCGCCTAGGTCTATCTGGACCGCCTAGGCGGTGGCTCCATCACCCAAGATCAGACATCAGGGTGGTTTCTAGCAATGTTAGAGAGATGAATATGCAATTAACATATTTTCACTGTGTTAATGGTCACTATAAATTCAAGTTTTTTTGTACTGTAGTATTATTAGATACCTGCAATAGAGCTTCAGAGAGAGTAAAAAACTATGCTAGTTACCAACACCTGGCTGTTGTATGCCAACATATGACAGTTTATTAGATAATTTAAAAGATATACTTTCTGGAATAGTGTGTAGGAGCTTTCTGATTTCTAGTATTAACTCTATCAATTTCATACAATTTTCTATCGCATGCTGCCATTGTGATCTATAGATTTTAATTTTATGTTCATGTGACTTGAGTGGCGTGGAACTGTGTGTATTTTCCTGAAGCTCTGAGTAGTGTGAGAGAGATTTATAGCTGTTGATATATACTTATCGCACAAATAATAATATTATGTAAGCTTATCATGAGAATACTTGATGACAGGTTGTAGTAACCATTTGGTATCGTGCACCTGAGCTACTCCTTGGGGCAAAACACTATACGAGTGCTGTTGGTATCCTGGTACAACAAATTGGTTGTTTAGGGCACGTTTGGATGCAGTGATTATTTGTACGTGTTTTTTTGCACAGGCAAATTTTACATTGCACGTGCAAGGAAACTTTGTACATTATTTGCATATGTTTGTCTGTTTTCATGTTGTGTTATCATTTACACATATGTTTTTATTAGTAATTGTTTGTCTCACATATGTGAAACTGTTTGTATATGTCCCAATTTATAAATAGATAAAATATTTTTTTTAAATGATTACCAAATATATTATTTTCTTAAAACCCGAAAAATTTATGAAAATATATTATATATAAAAAATTTAAATTTAAATATTGCATATAATAGTTTTTTAATTTATATATAAGTCAATGTGGTTAAAAAAAAGTTCTAATATAATAGAATATAAATAAAAAAATATTCTAATTTCAACTAACAAATAATCATACAAGGTTTTTTTATATTTTATAAATAACAATTTTGTTGGATAATATATATGATAGTTAGTTAAGATTTCTTGATATATTTTAATATTTTCATACCACGTTAATATTTATTATCCACACAATTATATCATTGTAAGTTATATAAATTTATAAAATATAATTATCTATTTTATACTTAAGATAAGATTAGGAGATGAAATATGTGTTTTAGATAATATAGAGTTTAATAAATTTGTTCGATGGTAAAAATGTAAAATTGTTTTACATACACTTGAGAGGTGTGAAAATAAAATCTGTTACAAATGAAAACACATGGGTTGGTTGGGATTTTGTTTCCCCATATATTGGGGGCAAATGAAAACCTTGGATTTTATTTGTCACACTTTAAATATCATAACCAAACAAAATATTATGTTTGAACATGTGCAAATGAAAACTCACCCCTATTTGCACAGTATCCAAACATGCCCTTAGTGTTTACTTTTTTAAAAGTAGTAATTTATTTTTGAAAGACTAAGAAAAGTAACCCTTTACAACATTTTTTTTTTGCGTGCGCGCACGCGCGCGCGTGTGAGTGTGCTGGTATTAACTGATTCTATCACCAGCTTAATCACCTTCATCTCTTTCATTTTGTGAGACTTTCAGTTTCTTGTAGTTTGCTCTTTAAACTGTTCTGTCTTCTGTTCAATCCAATTAATTCAAGTCATTTCCGGTAGCAGCTGATTCTAGCACCATCTTAATCACCTTCATCTCTTTCATCTTCTGACGCTTTCAGTTTCTTGTAGTTTGCTCTTTAAACTGTTCTGTCTTCTGTTCAATCCAATTAATTTAAGTCATTTCCGGTAGCAGCTGATTCTATCACCATCTTAATCACCTTCATCTCTTTCATCTTGTGAGACTTTCAGCTTCCTGGATTATGTAGACTGACTCCTATAATTCAACTTGGGTATATAAGGATTTTTTATTCACCTTTCCATAAACAAGTTGATCATATGGAGTGATGGAGTTGGATGCATTTGAGTGTTTGTTCCCTCCTTAAAATTGCAATCAGATATGTGGGCAGTTGGATGCATTTTCGCTGAGTTACTGACTCTAAAACCACTATTTCAAGGGTTGGAAGTCAAAAACCCGCCTAATCCCTTTCAGGTACATTACTAGTGTCCCTTTTCCTTTTTCTCTAAATATTTTTCTATTAAAAAAATTAATTATTACGAGTTGCATTGTAAGATTGTGTCTTCCTCAACAGTAGATATGGCATTTTATATATTATTCCTAACATTTCCTTATTTGCTTGTCAGCTTGATCAACTTGACAAGATATTTAAGGTCCTAGGTGGGAAGACATCTGTTTCATGTTTCTTCTTTGTCTCCTCTTCCTGCTTTTTTTTTTCTTCCGTATTTATGTATTTCCTTTATCTCACAGGGCATCCTACACCAGAGAAGTGGCCAACTCTCGTAAATCTTCCCCACTGGCAGAATGACCAACAACATATCCAGGCGCATAAGTAGTATGTTATTTTATTTTTGATGTCCCAAACCATTGTTGCCAACAACAATTATCTGGATTTATTTATTTAGACTAATGTGCTGTATCTGTGGTTATAAATATGTGGCAGTGATAACCCCGGGCTCAACACTGTTGTGCATCTTCCTCTAAAAAGCCCTGCATATGACCTCCTCTCTAAAATGCTAGAGTACGTACTAAGTTACAAGAGGTTATTGCCAGGCATGCATTGGAAAAATACTTGTTTCATGATATAAGTGTCTCTTAAAGGTGCAATGGTCTTGGTCAATTATGTGCAGTTCTTTTTTGATAACTAGCAGAAACTGGAATTTTAATTATATATTTTCACATGAGGAGTCAATTTTTGCTGAATATTTTACAGGAACGGGAAATTTTCTCTATGGTTTGAACATGGGTGGTCTCTATTTTTTTTAAGGAAAATATAGTAGCAATTTTATTAGAAAAAGATGCCCCAAACAAAGGAGTTGAGGGATCTCTTTACAAAAATTAACAAGGTGAGAGTAGGAGAGAAAAGAGAGAGAAATGATGGGGGACCCCTCTAGAAACGCCGATAACACTTCACCTCTCCAATCAAATATTTCCCATAATTGTTGATGGAGTGTCGACACCCAAGTTTGTAGTCACCTAATCTCTCAAGGATTGAGAAAATAATCACCCATGTGTTCACCAAATAGAACCTTTTTTTGTTGAAATATGTGTTCATTGCGGGTGATCTAAACATTCCAAAATATCGCATGTTGAACTAGTCATATGAATTTGGCAAATTTGCTATGATCCCATCATTTGCGTATTTTTTGAAACTATTGCCACGTATCTTCAAGATTCTTGAAAGAGCAATGTGGTCGAAGAGCCGTACCCACCTTTCTCAAATCATCCGGCTAAACGAGCAACCAAAGAAAAAGTAGTATCTTATTTCTTCTTCCAAACCACAAAGTTCACAAGTGATATTGTCATTGTTCACCCATTTTGATCAATTTAATCCTGGTAAGCACTTTATGCTCCACATGAAACCCCTAATTTTATAATGGGGTGAGGGCTCCCAAATAAGGCAATTGAAACAAATGTTGGTAGGCTTCAGGATGGGTTCTTATTGATCATCCTGTAGAAGGAACTCACGGAGAACCCAAAACGAGATAACTTTCATGCCACCGAATCTTCATCCTCCAAATTCAATTCAATCTCTTGTAAAGTCGTAAGGAGAGAGGTCAACTCATTTGCTTGAACATCGTTAAGACTACGACACAATCGCGGGATCCATATGATGCAGTTCTTACCACATGTGAAGGAATCACATATGAGGTCTTTCTCATTAAATGCCTCCTGGAATAAGTTGGGAAAGAGGGATGATGTAGAAGCACCTCAATCCAATCGCCTCTTTGATCATTGTGGCCAACTCAAGGATGTCCTTCGACACCTTTGGGAGGGACACACTAGGATGAGGAGTCATTGACAATCTTGTACACCCTGAATTATATTTTCTTGTGATTGACTCCAATACAAAAGGAATTCGGATCGGCCACCATTCTCCAAAGACATTTCTTGAAAAGAGCATTATTCATATTGTGGAGGTCGAGCACTACCATGCCGCTTTCCTTCTTCGCTTTCAACCTTCAAGCTTTTTATAATCTTTGGAGAAGAGGATCCTAATCGCTCTTACTTGACAACTAATGGGGAGGGGGAGCCTAAGGTACTTGATAGGAAACTCCGAGAATGCAATTCAATCTCGAAGAAAGGGCGACCACCTCATTCATTAATATCCACCAAATGACATTTTGAGAAATTCACTTTTTGGTTGGACACCATTTCAAAGTATTTGATGATGAGCGTGTAGCTCTCCAAGTTGCAATCTCTTTCATCACACAAGAGAATGGTATCACCGACATATTGAATGTGGGAAATTCCAGAACTGCCTCTTGTGACTTCTAAATTGTTTATCCATCTGCTTTCCACGTCCTTGTCGATCATATTAAGAATAGAGTTGGTCTTATTAGAATTAAAATTAGTAGATTATGGAATAGAATCATGGTTGGAGATGATCATCTGAGTCTTAAACTAGAAGTTACCATCTTCGACCATTAGGAAGAAAGTGCTTCAATTGAGGTTCCATTGTGGTTATTCCTTTGGATGATTTCTAGATCATCATGGGATTAGACTTCTTGGTGAGTGTGGAGGTTGTAGCCCCGCCTCATCTACGTGGGATCTTCCTCATGGAGGGTGAATGTCCAAACTTTGTCCATGTGGTGATGGGGGCACTACAAATCTAGGAAGGATTAAGCGAGGGCCAAATTATTGTTCCTTAAGTTGTGGGGAAAATCAGAGCCTCTCTGTGTTCCATAGTCACTCGGGGGGGGGGGGGGGGAGTGCCCAATTGAAGCTTAGTTTGATGAGGGCGTCAGATTTAATAGGTGGGGAATGTTTATATAATATAATTGATCACCAAGCACATGGGGACATGTGTGTGTGTGTGTAGGGATGATATGGTGCAACCATATCCCTTATGTGGCACAAATCTAGGCCATCAAGATCTGATCGGACAGTTCAGATTCGTTTCTTTCTTTTTAATGGGTCTTAGTAAATCTGGATCGTCAAGATCTGTGAAATCAAATCTGGCCGTCCAAATTAGGGTTAGGGATCTTAGGTTGCCTCTCCTCTTTCTCCTCCTCACACTTCTGAAGGGGAAAAAAAAGGGGCGGCTGATTCGGTGGCCTCTCCAAAAAAAAAAATCACCACCACCTGTGGCATCACTCAAGCCACCATCACGGGTGACTCGGGTGGATGGGGTCAAGTGGTGCTCGGGTGGTGGACTTGGTAGTGGCTCGGGCGGTGCCGTAGGTGGTGGTGGTGGTGGTTTTCTTTTATTTTTGAGGAGAGGCCACCCAAACCAGCCATCCTTTTTTCCCCCTCTTTGAAAGTGAGGAGAGAGAGGAGAGGCAACCCAAGATCCCTCACCCTAATTTGGACGGCCAAATTTGATTTCACAAACCTGGTTCAGTTTTACCAAGTCCCACTAAAAAGAAAGAAACGAATCTGAGTCATCTGGTCAGATCTGAATAGTTCAGATTCGTGCCACACATAAGGGATATGGTTGCACCATATCATCCCTATATATGGCAACGATATGTAGCGACCAACATTCCCCTCGAATAAGCTGTAGTCACCCCTTTTTTGCTGTCCATTTTTGGCTCACCAGATTATATTTTGTTTTTTTAGAAAGCAGGTAACCGTGTCACCCGATCAATGAGTCACCTAAAAAAACTCACGTTTTTCCGTTTTTTTCCTCTCTCCGTCATTTATTCTCTCCCACTCATGAATCTTATCCCCTCTGTTTTTCACTCTCCTTTCCCACTAATCGCCCCTCCTAACCCCCCCCCCCCTTCTCATAAATATCCCTCCCAACCCCCTTTTTCACCAGATAATCACCCCCACCCGCCCCCTTTTTTTCTTTCTCGCTCCATTAACCAGAGAGGACGCCTCAATCAGCGGAGAGGATCCGATCTTATGAGCTCATCCTTGATTTGTATGCATTAGGGTTTATGTGATTTAGTGGTGTTTGATCATTTCAATGATGTTAGGGTTTTCAAATCATGATTTGTAATGTTAGGGTTTATGTGATTAGTGTGTTTGGGGTTTATGTGAACATTTTTGAGAAACTCAAATCTACACCAGATTGATTTATGAGAAGGGAGAGTGAAAAACAGAGAAGCGAGAAGACTCATGAGTGGGAGAGAAAAAATGACAGAGAGAGAAGAAAAAAAGGGAACTTGAGTTTTTTAGATGACTTGTTGGCCGACTAGGTAACATAGTTACCTATTTTTTCAAAAAAATAAAACATCATCTCCATGATCTGATGAGCAAAAATGGACGGCAAAAAAGGGGTGACCGCAACTTATTCAGGGGAAATGTTGGTTGCAGCATATCGTTGCCTTATGTATATACATATGGAAATAAGATGGGTCAATGGGTGTCTACCACCATGAAAATTTTATTAAGGTGTTTTTACTATTATTATTTGATTTTCTTTTGAGCTTCTATTTCATCATTGCTGATTCCTTGTCTCTGTTGTTGAAGGGCATCATTTCAATTAATATCAATGCTCCAATCCTATTTGGAAAAAAAAACTCCATGGAAACATAAGCATGACAGCAGACTGGGTTCTAACAATGTAATCAGGAGAAGGGGAAGTAGTGAATAGATTCAGTCTACCACTACCACTTTCTCTTGAGAAAGAAATAGAAACTGCCCAACACAATTACAACTCTTTTTCTTTATAAACATGGATGCTAATTCCTATGCATTCCCAAAAGAATGATTGCATCCCCTGAAAGTCATTTAATTTCTTGTCAGCCATATTGTCCAGCTACCCGCGGTTAAAATAAGCTTGGCAACATCATGGAAAGACTTCAATTGCCTTTATAATCTTAGCACTACCCCCTTTCCCGTTAATTCGTCAAGGAGGTGCAGTCCTTATTTATCATTCTTCTTCTCCCACTCCTGTCCACATGATCTTGAAAAAGGAACAAGATATGCATATATGCAATATTGATTTATCCTCCTGGTTATAGTAGTATCAGCCACCCATTTTGCTCTATGAGATTCTTGTATTATATGTAGTTTATATATAGAAATTAAATATGGAGGTCATTTCTTGATCAGGCAACTGATGAACAAGTTTATAGAGAAGAGGATACATGTTTGTTTGATATGGAAAAAGTAAATGTTAGCTTTAAAACTAAAATATATATTTGTTTTCTTGTTACAATCTGTTTTTGATTTTGCATCCTGCATGTGCAGGTATGATCCTCGGAAGCGTTTAACTGCAGCACAAGCTCTAGAGCACGAGTAATATCTTAACTTTGCAATTGGTTTGTGTTGGACTTTCTTTTTTAGTGTTAACTATAAACTTGGAAATTAGTTGAAAGTTTATATGCATGTTTCTCATCATTATTTAGTTTTTGTAATTTTTACAATCGGTGAGTCTATATCCATAAATTTTATGATCCCTACTTGTTTTGTACTGCAGCTTCTTGTTGCCTTTATCCCACCAAAGTTTCAATGATGAAGAATACAATAATTAATTATCACAAATGGTTGTTTCGTTTTATTTTATTAGAAACAAACAATATAAGTTAGAACTATTTACTTAAGCTAACTCGAGAGTTGCTGGAACAAACATAAGACATCAAGCCGGTTTTTATAGACATCTAATTATTCTCAGATGGGAGGGGTTTAAGCCCCTGCTTGGATTTTCAGGGAGAATTATGGTGTGGTTAATGCAACCCCCCCCCCCCCCCCCAAAAAAAAAAATAAAAAATAGAGGTGCAGCAACGGCTACAAAATGGCTGGTTTTCTGGCTATAGCTGCTATGTGCGGTGCAGCGTGCATGTGTCGCACATCGACACGTGCTGCCAGACATGCAGCAATTGCAATATGCTTGAAATTTGATTTTATGTTCTGTTATGCATTATGTTGATACATTCAGCCCATCCATCCATCCATCCATCATGCCTGTCAAATACCTTCCGGCATCTGAATTCTAGATTAGTTTATTCAAAATTTGTGCTCAAGGTCTTTGTTAGATGGAAGATGTGCTTTTGTTGACCTCCCAAGTTAAGTTGCAGTTGATTTTATTGAACTACACAAAGTCTCTTAGGAAATTTAAATATTTTTTGGTGGAATTATGTATTCCCCCCATGTACACACCCACCCACTCACACAGCAGTTGTTTTTTTGTTCTCCAGGTACTTTCGGATCGATCCTATACCAGGCCGCAAGTAAGACCATACTTTTGGATTTTATATAACTGCAATTTGAGACTTTACTTTTCCAGCGGAATATATAAAAAGGAATCGCTATGAGTTTATATATTCTGGCATCTCTCTATGATGCACACTAAGAAATCATGGTAAATAAAACATGCACTCTGCATTATGTACTTCATTTGACTGGGTAAGTCATCAATTTCAGCACGCTGGTAACTAGCCAACCGGGAGAAAAGATTGTTCCTTACCCTGCTCGTCCAGTGGACAGCTCAACAGATTTTGAAGGATCGACAAGTGTCCAACCCTCTCAGCCGGTACAGACTTGAAACTACCAACTCTCATTTTTTATTGTCTTGTTATATGGTGGTTGTAACTTTGCCGACTGCCAAGATACAAGAAATTATCTGGGGACATATCAGTCAGTGCATAAATAATAATATGATTATACATTAGCAATAAATATCGTCCATTTCGGTCGAGGTTCAAGACTCTGGCAGTGTCTCACATGTTTGCCATCTGATACCCATGAGAATCTAGGAAAGTGATATGGTGTTTACATGCCATCCCATATGGTAAAAGGAGTTGTATCATTATTAGATCGTAACTATAATGCTACAGGTATTGCATCATTTGTATGAAATTTTCAAACTAGAGAGAACAAAACCATCCTCCAATCAATCAGATAAGCAAGAGTCTTAACTTTTTTCTTATTCCTTTTCCTTTTCTTTTGGTGCTTTCTTTGAATGAAAAAAGAAGGATATAGTCCTGGGTGAGTCATTTTAGCTCATCACATGATGAAGAAGAAAGATGACTTTAATTTGATTGTCCCTTATCCTGATATTATTTTTCTTATGGTGCTCTAAATTTATTTGTTTCGATACACAATTTTCAGATGTTTTTGGTTTTTCTATGTTGTCATCAGTTTCCTCTTCTTTAAATAATGTTTAGAGTTTTTTTTGTAATTTTCATCGTTTGAGAGGATAGTTTTTAATTATTTTATTTTTTATTGATATATTAGGTGATAAGCGCTAGGAAGTGAATAAGTTAAGATTGAGGAAAAAAATATTGAACCGAAATAGTAGGTTGGCTAAATTAAGAAAGTCAAATAATTTCGAAAGATTTCAGTACTGCGGTGGTGATATGAGTCCTAAATTTTTTGATGTGTGATCCATATATCACATGATTTGACTTCTAAATTTGTTTGTAAAATTCAATGTTTAGTTATTGTGGTGCTCTTCACATCACAAATTCACAATCACCAAAGACTCATCTCATCTTGTGATTCCTCTGAATTATGACGAAATGGTTGCCTGATTAATCATAAAAAAGGAAAAAAAAACTATATTCTAAATTATGGTACATATATTTTATCATATTTTGCAAAATGAGATGACCACAATTACATCTAATTTGTGTATTGTTCAACACTGCCAGATTAGTAGTGCATCTATGATTTGCAAGCATACATATGTGTTATGCTTTGATACAGATTAGTCGGTCAAAAAATTCTAGTGAAGCGTAGACTCTCTATTAATTATCCCTTGCTAAAGTAGAATATATGAATTATTCTGCTTGCTAATTTTTATTTTCGAAGGTGTTCCTTTGGAGCAATTTGCTCCAATATTTTTCCATGTTTTTTTCACAAAGAAAACTTTGAATCTTGGCCTGCTGCATTAGAAAATGTAACTTTGATGATATGCCATTCTATCCCGTAGTAACATTAATGCATGTGATATTTCTATAGGCATAAATTAAATTTAGATCAAATGGTGTGATGTGCCTTACCCAAAATTGATATTCTTTGCAAAATCTGGACTTCTAGTTGAGATGAAATTACTTTCCTCTTATACAGGCATGTTGCACTAACTGATCTTCTATATGAGCTTCTTCTTCTCCAATCAATTCCTTTGAAATGAATATATATGTTATTAAGTCTTCTATGAATCACTATAGTAAGTGGTGCCCTTAATGATAAAGGAAAATAAAGATGTTTTTCCCCTCAAGAAGAACAAGAACGGTGACTTGATCTTTAATGACCCAAAATCTTTGTTTGTAGGGAAAGAAATTGATGATATATGCTAATTGAGTTTGCGTAGCTGCATTCTAGGAAACTTTAGTTTTGTTTATTATTAATTGGACTTCCTGTTAAGGGGTCTGTATTCACATGCATGGGTTTTCATTTTGGTCTAGGGCAGTTTATATAAAAGAAATAACAAATTAAGTAGCATATGGTATTTCACTTTCCATTCGGACGTCTTTTTCTCCCTCTATGAACTATAATTAGTGTGGTGCTTTATGAGACTGCAAATTTTTCTCACATGGTGATTGCTCAAATCAGGTGTCATCTGGAAATTTAGTTTCTGGAGGTGTACCACCGGGCAGTATTATGAATCAAAGACCTGTCCCTCGCCAAATGGCAGGCAACATTCCCAGAATGCCAGTTCCTAATGTGGGGTCTTTTGGCATTGGGCCTCAGGCTGTCATGGGTAACATGAATCCTGGTGGCATTCCTATTCAAAGGGGTGCATCTGCTCAGGCTCATCAACAGCAGGTACATCGTTAAGAATTTGACATATTTTTTTAAAAGATGCCACCAAATACTGACTGACTGTTTGAATTGCAATTTTCACAGTTGAGGAGAAAGGATCTTGGAGCAGGAATGCAGAATCCTGGGTACACGCCCCAGCAGAAATCACGCCGATTCTGAGGTGACTTTTTAGGTTTGGTGATGTTCCAGTGTATAGTTCTATATGTGTGTATGCTTGTATATATGTATTTTTATTTATTCATTTATTACAACCAATGATCAATGTGGCTCTCTATATATATGTGCATTATGCCATTATATTTCTCTCGAACGAAGGGAAACTGAACAAGCACTTTTACAATACTTTCTATTTTCCACTGGAACTATGGGATGAATTTGTCTTTAATGCTTTACATTCTCATGTGAACCAAATCGTCTCTACTAAATGTCTTTAAATGACTAATAAATTTCAACAGATTCGTCTTTGGTTGAAAGGTAACAATCTTATTGAAACACTTAAGATATCAAGAGTGTGAACTCACATGCCTAATACATAGGAGTGATGGTTGTTTTTTTTATATTTCATGTCATTTGTTTCAGAATTTGATTTATCATCTCTTTTCTTTTAATTCTGTAAAATTTGCAGTCAATCCTCAATTGGCCCGACATGAGCTTTGATCGTCAGTCAAGCTGAATGCGAATTCTCGTTGATACTGGATGAAAAGTCTGAAAATGCAATGACTGCCGGGCATGAATCATCTTCACTGTTGAAGTGGTAGGCGGTAGATTCATTGAGCACCAAATGCAATTGACCACCCTCTTTGTGTTTGCTGATCAGGTTACAAGGAAATTTCCAGTTCAAGTTGTATATATGCCCGCCGCATATGCATACACAAAATTGGAGCATAGCATGGTGTATGCTTCTGGATAATGATAAACTGGTAAAGTATCTCAAAAATGGATGGTGATACCTTTGGCAGTACCATCAATGAGGTTTATACCTTCATTTGTTTGCATTCATATAAATTGCTCTCCAACGTAGTGGGTTTATGGATAGAAGTGAATTAGAACACTATGAATGTAGAGAGAGGTTTTTTTTTGTCTTTCCCAAATAGAGAATGCTTGTTTTATAATCAAAATTAAATTGTTACCTTGGATGCCAATAATGCACACATTTATTGGTGATCCACAACAGATTCTGATTTAACATCTATCATCAACGAATTATTTGTGCATCAGCTGTGATATTCTAATTCTTAAAAGGTTGTCATTTCTTCGACCTCATCTTCAATTAGTTTCTAATTGAGTTAAGTTGTTTCTCAGTTACTCAAATTGTTTCATAATTTGTATTTCCCTACAGGATTTACTTAGAAGTTTATTCAATGTTAGATATGGTTGATATGATGATGAAAATTATTTGTTCCCTAGTATGGACTATATTTATCCAAATTCAGAAACAGAGCATGTAAAATACCGTAGACATTTCTAATGTGCAGTTTTATTAAATAAAAAAAACTTTTGAAAATTTTTATTTGCTTAGTCTGGAATTCATCACATTACATTCTTTTAACCGTTTATTCACCGTGATGTATTTTTTTCCTGTATGCAATTCATCACTCGCATTCTCCTGTACTGTCCAGATTGCATTTGAAATGAAAATAATTCCAAAATTTTATGTGCCAATATAGCATATCCCAGTTTGGTCATATCATTTCATACTGCCCAGGGTAAACATAGGGTGTTGTGAAATTTTCAGATTTGCTTTTATCTAATTTTGTGATTTATCAACCAAGATTATATACCCTGGAGAGAATAATTCAGTTGGTTTGCACTTTTTTCAGATTGCATAAAGGGGATCCTTTCAAACTTTACACACATATAGTGATATTTTTTTTCATTTTATGTGGAAGTAATCTTATTTTAAATTTGTTAAATGTTTGAAAGAATGAAACACGTTCTTGGAAATGTTAGGAACAAGTCCACCTGTAGTTATCACAAGTTTTGATCTTTTTTTTGTTGTACATGTTTGTTTCATCTAATGAAATATATATAGAAACTATATACTTGAGTGAATTAGTATATAAAACCTTTTTGTATTATATATATACTACATTAGAAAATGCAAATGAGATTGTAAAATAAACTGTGCATCATCATTCCTATTTTGGAAGTGAATTTTGGATTGCCATTCTCTTCAGCTTTTCCTGCTGAAGAACAAATTTTATTTGGATTGCCTGGAATTGGATATGTTAATGTGAATCCTATCGGGGGCAGTGGTCCAATCCAATCTGGCAATTACGTATGATCTAGGTTTATTTTTCTTATTTTTTCCTTAAAAAAATTACATGAAAAGTAAAAACAAATTGTTTCAAGTGATTTTGTCATTTTTATTCTTGTTGTTTGCATGTCTATGGTTTTACTGAATTTATGCTCCTCAGAATTAGAATACCGCCATAAGCCACCATTGGCGATGAAAATGGCGGGAATATGTTATCAGTCCCAATCATTGGATCCTGTTGGAAATTTTAATTCCATGATTTGCATGTAATTCTTAGATTTTTTAAATTATATATTTATGTAACAAAGTATTTGCATATATACAAAATAAAGTATGTACTCATGCATAGTACATACCATTAAGTAAAAAATTACATGCAACATGTACCTAGTTATGAAATGTACTGGAGGCATCGACCATCTAAAAAATGTTCCTCCAGTCAAATCTTAACCAGAATTAAATCATTATGAGGCTTATGACTATTGTAGTATAGTTAAGATAAAGTCATTTTTGTTTTTTAGAAATCGTAATAATAAAATTTTTGTTATTTGTATAAAATGTGAATATAGGTGTGGATAATGATTTATAAAAAGTGAAAAAATGATAACAGTTGATTTATAAGAGGTAACAACAGTCCACGGAGGCGTGCTTGCGGTCGCTCCTTAGACATCCACGGATTTTGCTCCCATGGGATTGCGGGTCGATCCCTTGTCTACCCCGATACCCAATAGGAGGAGGTTGTCTTTTTTTTTTTTTTTTTATCATGTCTCATTTACATGCATTATCTATATCTTTTCACCCCCCCTTCGGACTTGTACTAATCTTTTCTTAAATGAAAGTGATTGATAGAGTGAGTCTACCTTTTTCAAAAAAAGAAGAATAGATAATAACAGTTGATTTGATAGTCGGTTCACATATTCATTTAGGTTGAATAACCTGTAATAATTTAATTCCAATGGTTGGTTGGAATCTATATATCATTTTATACCAGTTAATTTTGTTATACAGATTTTTATTTATTTCAGTATTTCAAACATTCATTTTAAAACTATTCTGACTAATTCTCGTTTATTCCGGGTCATATTCTCAAATCAAACGGAGACTTATATCTAATATTATCATAGACATTTCAAATTTCAATCTATATTGCACCTTTTGACAATTTTTTTCCATTGGTATGATAGCCTAGATGGGTTAAGCTTTGAATGGGGTGGGGGGGAGTGTAAAATAAATTTTCTTTCAGATAGCTGATCCTAAATTTTAACAGGGACAGTAAAAAAAATAAAAATAAAGAGCCTGAACGATAATTTTTAATAAAAAAATTTGGACAATGATGACAACCCAAAAAAAAAAAATCCGTGACTGTTTAGACACGAGGTCCTTGTCATCATGTCATGATATCTTAATTTTATTTCGTCACATGTAAAATGAGAATGGAAAAATCATAATGTGACACTGTGACAGTACTATCTGTGGATCCAAACACCAGACAGTGTTTACCCTCACGTATTAGCTGTACAATACCTTTTTTAAGATTTGGGACTTGGGAGTGGGGGACCAACAGTGTATTAATGGCACGTGAAAATGTATTTTAACAAGGGTACAGTTTTGGTACATGTCATAATTTTGGGTTGTTTTTCTGTTTTGGAGTGGGGGATTCATGTGATGTGTGATAATTTGGATGTTGGAATAATGGTTTTAAACCAATTAAAAAAAAAGTAGTTGTACCAGGATCAAAACCAACTAAAGGATCATACAAGGATATGGATTTGATGTTGAAAAATCTGAAAGTTTTCTAGGATCTAAGCAGAGTCAGGTGTTTGGAATGTTAGAATTTTAAATAGCTTTCAAAACAATAATTTTCTATTGCAGAGTTTTAAATTTCAACTCTTAGATTTTTGAAAGCCGCATCCTTATCACACTTCAAAACAAACCTTAAGATAAGGTCCCAAATGGACTCTTACAATGGAATCCTATATGCATGCATTTATATATATATATATAAATTGATGTGTATTGACTCTAAATTCTTTTAGATAGTTTAAATAATTATTCCTTAAAAACGTACAAGAAGAAAGAAAAATAGAAAATATAACAAAATAAAAAAATAAAAATAACATATAACACATAAAGGATTAAATTTATCAAATTTTCTTTTTAAGATATAAAACAATAAAAACTTCTTAGTTTGTGGGGTTCTTTCGTTGACATCTTCTTCATAAAATCAAACAACAATCAATAAATATTAAAGAAAAAATTCAAAGAGAATAAAATCAAATTTAATTTTCTATTAAACATAAATTAAAGAAGTAGATTTGGTTATGTTTTCGTGGAACAAAAAATTAAAAACAAATGGGAGGGCATGGTTAGATTTGCACATATATAATGCTCTTGCTGGGGTAACATTTAGTGTAGTATCCAGGATTTACAAAATAAAAAGATAAGAAAATTAAATTGAGTGGCTCCACATACAGTAGTATCCTCAACCACTTGTATTGTGGTCTCATATATAATAATTAAATTGTTGTCATCAACTAGTACATATATATTTATTATGAAGAAGATGATCCTTTGATTCCTAGTAGATTATAAATTTATGATAAAACACACGTCATACTCCAACGGAAATAACAACTGATATCTAATAATCATTCATAACAACTGTAATTGGACCCAGTCATTACATCTAGACAAAAATGTAGCTGCATAAACGACCAGGTGCTCACCTAATACACAGGCTGACTAGGTGCATGAACTATGGATAGAATTCAACTTACAATGAAATTCAAATAGAGTTTTCAACTTTGTGAAACAGCAAAAAAATCGTGGAAAATCTTTAACAGCTCAATATGTACAAATGTTTGGTTGTTTGTGGACCTTTAAAATAATTATTAAATAAAAAAAAGGAGGGAAGGGTTGGAGCACGTGCAATACAGTTGCATGTACACTGATTTTAAACTGGAAAGAGAGAGTGAGAAAAGACTTTTCCCTGAATTTTATCAACATGTGTGAATGCAATAAAAGTAACAAATAAAAAGTCGGGTAAAATGAGTTTGAACCCTCTTAAGTTTTCAAAACCTGTAAAAACACCCTCTATAATTTAAAAATATGCAATTACACCCCTTTACAATTTGATTTTATATTAAAATAAGATAAAAGTACGATTTTACCATTTTAATTAAATCTTTGTCATGTTTTCACTTTTTTATGGGTTATTTTTACCATTTAATTAACTATTATATAACTTAACTCTTAGAAAAATGCATCAAGATATATTTTAAGAATTAATTATTGTATAAGTTAATATTCATAAATCATGTCTAAAATTAATTAATTAATTTTTTTTATAGATATTTATATAATTAAGGATAAAATTGTAATTTTAAATTATTTTTATTTCATCTAATGAAAAAATAAAATGACAAGGATGTAATGCATGTTTTTAAATTTTAAGGAGTGTTTCTGTGTGCTTTAAAAATTTCAAGAGGTTGAAATGCATTTTACCCTAAAAAGTATATTATATTGTTGGGGTTAGGATACGATCTTCGCCCACTGAAACCTAAAAAATCCACTCATTCAAAAGTCTGTTGAAAATGAAATGGCTGTCAATGATCAGTGATTGAGACTGAGTTTTACTGTTACGTGGTTCATGTTGATAACACGTATTATTTTAGACTGATGTATATTGATAGCTGATTGAATAGTATCTGATTAAAAGAAAATAGAAAAAGAATGAAAAGTTTACATAGATAAGGATAAAAGAATATTTCTTTTGTTGTTCCATTAGGATATGAAAAAATGTTAAAAAGAAAGAAAAATGCTCCTTTTGTCCACTGTACTTTGATTTTTTTTAAGGGCATAAACTTGAGATTCATAATAATATTCTAAATATATATTTTTAAATTTTATTAAATGGCTGTAGAACAGTTGAAGTATAATGTAAGTGCCTGTGTTTTTAATTATTATTTTAACAATGTAATTAATATTTATATAACAAAATATTAAACCATAATATTAAAGAAAGAACCTCCACTGCAATGAATTGTACATGTATATTTGTTTTCATAAGAAAAAAGAAGAATTATATAATATAACCTCTGAAGTACAACCGGATAATAAAATCATACATGAAGTTTTTTTTTTTTTTGAAAAAGAGATCATACATGAAATTACAAATAAAAATTGTGTATTAGTCTCCAAGGACACGTTCACCCCTAGTTTAAAACCTTAGGTCTGGTCTAGTCAGCTTTAACTCATAATTTATTCAAGATCATATTAGTTCAAACCTCTTCATCACTGCATATTAGGATTTCATAACATGTTAAGATTCATTGTATACCAAAAATTAATCCTACCCAATGAACAGTTACACAGTTGATCCATTGCGGGAAGCTTTTCTTTTTCTGATAGTAGTAAATTATTAATAAAAACAAATGTGACCGTAACACAGTCTTTTTTACAATTTTAAATGTAGCTTTATATATTTTATTACTTATTAGTTATTAGTTATCTAATAAGATATTACATATCAAAAATAGATCTATTAAATTTAAATGGAACAATATATATATCTTTCTTTAAAAAAAAATTAATCTACTTAAAAAAAAAATTTAAATATACATGGATTGAGTAATGTTATCCAAAATAAATACATGCATCTAAATAAAACTGTTTGATTGGATTCGAATATAATAATAAAGTCCATTTGAATGCGTGGACTGACAATTGCAGACGTGGTTGGCCAACCTCTTGTCGGCCCACATCGTGTCAAAAAACATTTCAACACGTGTTGGCTTAGTTGGCCCTCTTTGTGATTTTATATTTTTATAAGGAGTTGCAGTGGATTTATATTCTATCTATTTATTGGCAACCCTACTGTCCTTAGTGCGCTCCAACAAAACTATATTACGTAAATTATATTATTTAGTATCGGTCTCTTTTTTATATTTTATTTTAAGTTTTCAATTTTTAACCTTTTCTTTTATTTTTAGTCCTACATCAAATATCCTTTAGAAACTCTAAGAGTATTCCAGTTTCATATTAATTTTTTTAAAATACCAAAACTGCTTTTAAATTTTTTTAAAGATTTTATAAACTATGTTATTTAGTTATTGATCTCTCCTTTCTTTTTATTGTAATTAAAATCTCCTAACATCAAATGGCTTTTCGTTATTAGTCACTGGATAAAATGTTTATCTCATTTTGTAAGTATTTTAATATTTGAAATTTATATACAAAATATTCAGAGAAATGTCTAAAACAAAATGCATTTGCATCAAAAATATATTTTTCTGATCTCCTCTCTGATTATATCTTTACAAAATTAAAAAAAATCATATTTTTATTTTGTTAATCTATATATTTCATCCATTGAATCAAGATAGTGTCTTGCTTTTATAGTACTGACAACATGACTAAATAATATATAAACATGTCATTTCTCATCTTAATTAGAGTTTAGATGATGCTTTTATTTTTTTAATTTTAATATTTATTTTGATTTCTATTATCTTTTTTCTGTATTTCAGAATGATTACAAAAACAGATTTTGAGAATTTTTGAATTTTGATTTAAATGATTTTTCCTTGGTTGAAATATGTGAAATATCGAAATAGATATTTTTAGAATTTTAAATTAAAAAATTTAGATGTCATAAAAAAATTTGTATGCAATCAATGAAAAATTTATTTTGCATGATTCTAAATTTTTATTTATTTAGAGATATAGTGATTTTATGAAATCAAACATATTTATATTGTTTTATTTTTTTATATTTAAGGTACTATTTTTTAAGTTTTTATTTATTTATTTATTTTTGAAATCTCATTTATGAAAGTTCATGTTTTTTTTCCTCACTTTTATGGAATTTTGGATATGACATTGCACATAATCATTTATTTGAAGTAGCAAATGATGGAAATTGGAGAGAGGTCGAATAAAAAAATTGATATCCTGATTATAAAAATGTCGAAGAGGGTTTTGTTTGAGATTTCTTTCATTTTGAGGATGATTAGTTTAAGAATTTCAATCATTTGTTAATCCCAAATAGATGGATGTTTTGTACATGACTAATGACGAAAAAAATGATTGAAGCTGGGGATTTAAAATGCAATATGAAAGGGGGAGGGATCAATCACTACACAACATAGTTTATAGAGACTTAAAAATAAAAATATCAAAGGGTAGTTTAGGAATTTCAATTATCCATCAACCCTAAACAGACATACGTTTTTCATTGGAACTAAAAACAAAAAAAAACATTAGAAGTTAGAGACTTAAAAAAAAAAAAGATCGATCACTAAATAACATAGTTTATAGAGACTTAAAAATAAAAATTCTTAAAAATAAATATATTTAACAGTGAGAGAGTCATGCTTCCAATGGCAGCCCGCCACGTATCCCCGAGTGACCGATTGGGGATTACACATGGCACCTCTATCATAGAGACACATGTAGTTGATGACCCAACCCAATTGTGATGGTATCTTATTGCATTCCCTGGGTCACATGAAATTCTACTATATCCTCTTTGATGTCTTCCCCATCAAAGTGTAGACGACATATCCAGATTAGGATCCGGTATATTGAAGACGTGTGACAGTATAAATAGGAGGGGAAACCCCGGAGGAAGAGAGATGTAAAATTTGCTTTAAGGAAAAAAAATCCTATATCTTATACTCTATTAGGTTGAGTGTTTGGTGGAGGACCTTTTGCCGGTCACCTCCCTCCTCACCAGTCTTACCTGAAGGAATGTTCATCGGAGGATCATCCCAACAACTAGAGTAGTAGGGGAGAGCAGATCCAGATACTCAATCCGTTCCAAATCCGTATATAGCCAGATTTTGTCCCCTCCTTATACCAAAAAATATGATTAAATATCCAATATAAATCAATAAAAAATGACAACTTATATTTCAAGTCTCGCATCAAAATGATAGAATGACATCTCATTTTTATTAGATGAAAATCCGAATAATGCCTAGTAATTGACAATGAAATAAAATTTGTTATGTTTTGAGTGTAAATGTGAATGATAGAACTTGTAACCTAATTAATTGATGTGGGTGAGCAATAAAACGACAATCAATGCTATCGAATATGACAAGACAATGAGTTTTATAATCTTTCAAAAAAAGAGAGAGGATCACATCACTGGAGTAGGAGTGAGTGATGATATATTGGGATAGCATTATACCAATTGGCTTTGAAAAAAACCATACATGTTTTAGTGCCCTGGGTACTTTATATAACAGTAAACCTAAAAAGGAGAAGATATAAATCCTAATGTCATATCTCTCAAAAGACTGATGATGATTAACAAGTGGGTACGATATGTGAGGATGATGTAAGATCTAACTTTATTGCTTTAACAGAGAATAATTGCACAAAACTGAATTAGCAACCTCAAAGAGATTCCACATCGCATGTGATTTTTTTCTGAAATGATAACACTAACTAAACTTGTCTGCAAAAATTGTATTTCAAACCCCGTGAAAACAAATTCTATCAAAAAAGGGCCTCTGCTCTTGCGTTTCGTCCGGGCAAAGTATGCTTGGATACTTGTAGAAACAATTGCTCATTTAAAGAATTTTTTTTTTTTTAAAATGTTAAATTATATAACACATCGATATGTTACAATAGTATGAATCTCATCTAAAAAACAATAAAAACGGGAGAGAATATAAATTTAGAAGGATAAAAGAAATAAAAAGAAAAAGGTATACCACAAGACGTGAAAAGCAACCCGATCTCTTAGCAAATATGGCGTAAAAAAACAAAACATCCATCACCGGAGTTTTGAATTTTCGTCTATCGAAAGGTCCTTGTCTTGTTCTTTATTTTTGTGGAAAATTAATTCTTTATATATTTTTTAATTTTTTTTTAGGTTCATCTATTTTCTAGCATGCGAAGACACTACATATGTAGGTTATATAACAGGGAAAAATCCATATAATCCCCTGAAATCTTGTCTAAATCCATATCACCCCCTGTAATCTTCATATATCCATATAATCCCCTGTAATCATACCCAAAATCCATATAACCCCCTCCATCCGCCTTCCGTCAGCCGAGTTAACGGCGAAATTGAAAAAAATCCATATAACCCCCTGTAATCTTAGAAAAAATCCATATAACCCCATGTAATCTAAAATTTTTTTTCTAAAAATTCAAAAAAAAAAAAATTCCTCTTGGCATTTTTGAATTTTTAAAAATATTTTTTTAAAAAAAAACTGTCACATCTATCACATCACACACACATCTCTCATATTTATTCTCAAACACAAATAATTTATGCAGGGGTATAGTTGTCATTTTAAAAGTCATAAACTTTTATCCATCTCTTATCTACCATTTATCTTTATTTTATCCAAGGTGAATCAAACAACAAAAATATGAATATATCAGGGTACTGGTTATGAAAATAACAAAATAAAGATTTACAATCCATTAGATGTTAATGCATGTAAATGTTAATTTACTCTCTTATGAATATATCAGGGTACTGGTTATGAAATCACACGTCATTTATAATTCAAAAATTAGGAATAAAAAATAAAATAAATAAAAAATTACTCTATTATTAATTAAAAAATTATTTTTTTTATTTTTAAATTTTTAGAAATATTTTTTCTAGATTACAGGGGGTTATATGGATATATGAATATTGCAGGGGGTTATATGAATTTAGGTCAGATTACAGGGGGGTTATATGAATTTTTTCAATTTCGCCCGTTAACTCGGCTGACGGCGGACGAAGGAGGTTATATGGATTTTGAGTATGATTACAGGGGGTTATATAGATATATGAAGATTGCAGGGGGTTATATGGATTTAGACAAGATTTTAGGGGGTTATATGGATTTTTCCCTATATAATAATGTACAAAAATGAATATTAGCGTATGAGTTAATAATGTACAGAGAATGTATAAACATAGGCAATGAAAAAAGATGGAATTTAAGGATCCAGATAAATATAATTGCTGACTTGAAGATGTTTTTACATGTTAAAACAATTATGGGACCAAAAACATAAAGAGGTTATAAAAACACTATAATTAAATGTTTACTTTTTTAATGTGTATTTCAAAGCTGTGCATGTCACTATCTTTGGCATTAATGAGTATGAAATATTCTTTTCTACGCGAAGAAGTTAAAAAAAATAGTTTTTCAAAAAACATTATAATTTTATTGGACATTTGGAAAGCTTTCTTCAAAGGTTAGGATCATCATAGACGTCTAAAGACATGTTTAAATTAGATATGGTTTCTCTAATAAGAGATATCAAATAATTAATAATAATAATACCTGCCGAAACTATATGTGACAGCGCTCAAGACAATAGATGCCAACCAATTATTTATCTTGAGCGCTGTCACACATAGTTTCATTTAAAGTCTGGCCTACAATTATATTCCTCGATGGGTATCCAATTACATATATATTTAGTTAACTAAGTGTATACCATGTAAAGAAATTTTTTTTTTTTAAATGGCTCTATACAATTTTTTATAATTCGTTAGCTAATGTTGTATATGCTATTTTAAAAAAAATTCACAACATGTGCGAATTATACGCGGATATTGTATCTATGATATCTTATTTTATTGATTTTTTTCTTCTATTTATAAAAATACAAATGAAGACAAAATAGTTATACTTAAAATCTCATCCTTTTATCAAAATCGTTAATTTATATCCCACGTTTACAAAAACATAAAAAATCATTTTTAACAAGAAAAAAAAAACTTCGACAACTAGCACCATCTCAGCATCTTAACCAAATTTAATAGATTCATCCGCTGCCAAAACTGGTTCTGGTGAAGGAAGTATCATATCAACCACATCCATCTTCATATTTGTTTCAATTTTTTTATTAATATAAAATAATATAATTATATAAAAAAAATGTTTTGCTCGATTAGGGTCTGTTTAGCTTGGCGGCCTAGAACATTGCGGTTGGAAACTCGACGCAGCGGTTGAGAAACTCATACGTCTGGAGATGCAAAATAAGGCCACCATATATCGCCATCACAACCTTTGAAATGTCAATGTTAAAATTTTATTTGGATGTGAGGTAGCGTTTCGTCATGTTTTTAACACAAACTCGACTCTAACGTAATCCTAAATGGAACACAATCTATTTTATAATCCAAAACATATATTATACATGTTTTTATTATTTAAGAATCATATATCACATTATTTACTGAAGTATGCATTTTTATAAAGAAAAAAAATCCAAATAACCCCTTATAAACTCTATGAAATCCATGTAACATTTGAAAACATTTTTATAAATCCAAATAACCCCCTGAATTAAACTTCAATTGACAAATGAAAAATATTCTATAAACATTTCATTTGGTTAATTTTTACTGAAAACACGATATATAAAAAAACTCTTACAATTTATTAAAAATGCGAAAACCCTATGTAAATAACGATTTACCCCTCTTAATTGTCATTTATAAATGATTTTTCTTTTTTTAAAACACATTGTATATGATTTTTTATAAACGGTAATTTCAGCCAGGGTTAACTAAACAAAATATTCGTAAAATGTTCCTCATCAGAGGCGAAGGCAGCATTTAAAATGGGGGGGGGGGGGGCAATGAGACTTGGAGTAAAAAGTATTTATAAAAAATATAAATATACAGAAACATGATAATCTGAATTTAAAAAAATGTAAGAAAATGATAAGGTTTTTGTACTAAAACTGTAATTTTTTTGATTCCTCAAAACTTTGAGATAAAAAATCCCTTGTAAACATAGCTTTTCTCAAAATTAAAATAAAAAAACTCTAAATCCATAGTTTCAAGTCTCAAAAATTTCAATAGATGTTGATATACTCAATTTTTTTGGTAGCCCTTTGCAGACATTATAATTAATACAATATATAAAATTGGTTAACATAGTATATAGTTTTCTATCTTGATATACAATATACTAAAAAAAAGTATATACATAGGATGTTGTTATACATAATCTCTTTTACAACCTAAATGTAGTCTCATATGCCTTTTTAGCCATTTATAAATATATCTATACCTCCTTACATGATATATATATCTCGTTATTTTTTTTATTTTTATTTTTTGTACTTACTAAAAATAAATTCATTTAATTCAGAATGGAGGATTATACATTTTTTATCAACACATATACTTCATCAGATGATATTTATTTTTATTATATATCAAAATATGTGAGGATTGTATTTGAAGCTATACTCAACATTATCCATAAATATATGAATATGCATTTCATTTTTTTATTAATCAGCAAAATATATATTTTACCAAAATTTAAATGTGTACGAACTACATACAAAACCAAACACATGCAACATTTTCAAGTTCCATACACATGCATTATATTCATTCCATTATCAACAACTTAGCTTTATTTGAATAATTTAACAAAAATAAAACACATGAGGCTTGTGGGGCCCGAGCCCAACCCGTCCACACTTTTCCGCCTCCTGTTCCTCGTTTTTTTTTATTTTATTTTAAATAATATAATAATTGTTACTATCACTTCTATTATTAAAAAGAGTAATTACAACACTGAATTGGAAGACGAGGGGCTTATATAGATTTGTGTTAGTTCACAGTACTTTCATTTATAGAAAACAGGGTGTATAATACATCCATAAAATGAGTGAAAGGGGATAACGATGCATTCGATGTGTTGGAGACGGTAAACAAAGCTCCAAAAAGAAAATTCCATCCAGCTTCATATACAGCTCTCACCACCACCTCCCTATGACACTATCCGATGTGGGTCCCCGGGAAGAAGCGTTTGTATGACCAAAGAACCGATTTTTCCGATTCACCTCTTTGAATAAACATGGTGGTGTCCATGGCGATGGCCCCTCCTCGTGCCAGTGTTGGTGGGGACCCCCCACCTCCCCCAATATCATCTTCTGGGGCAGACTTCATTCATGGTTATCATTTCCCCTTTTGAATTACCCCACGTGATTCCCTCCCCCGAAAAAGCAAGTCAGAGAGAGAGAGAGAGAGAGAGAAAACAATGAAACTGAGGGAAGGATGTACCCGACTGTGGGTGCTGATCAAGGCGTTCCGTTTCCCAATTGCGCGATGTGATGTGGACATGCCATCCTTTTTTTTCTTCTGATTTTTTTTTATATGTACACGCACGCACACACGAGTTAAAGGTGCGTCGATGAATCCGATACCCACTTCTCTCTCTCTTTTGACATGTAAATAAATACCCAACATGTTCTTGATCTGTATGATTCAATTCCCACGAGAAAGATCGGTTCTTTAGCACAAATGGGGATTTGGGTCTTGTTGATCGTGCTCACCTCTCTCATACTTGGCTCTTCTTCCCCGTTCGACGTTGTTGTGGATCGCTCTCCTTCAATCTTTGATGTGTCCTCCCCTGTTCACAAGCAGAGGAGCAATGGGAGCTCGCCGCGGCCGAAGCACCAAGCGCGGGTCGATGGGTTGGATGGGATTCTGTCGTTCGCGAGGCGGGTGGAGGTTGGGGAGTGGTTGAAGGGGCTCCGGAGGAGGATTCACGCGCACCCAGAGCTCGCTTACGAGGAGGTCGAGACGAGCAGGTTGATTAGGGAGGAACTGACAGCTTTGGGGATTGGGTTTCGGTACCCGTTGGCAAAGACCGGTATTGTTGCTTCTATCGGATCGGGACAGGCTCCTTTTGTCGCGTTACGTGCTGATATGGATGCTCTTCCAATTCAGGTTGTTCTGCGGATAGTTTTTGGTCTTATGTTTGATCTTATGTTAGTCCCCCTTTTTGTAACTTTTTGTCTGTCGAAGGAGATCTTTTTGATTGAATGTATAATGAATTGTTGGGTATTGGCAGGAAGCTGTGGAATGGGAGCACAAGAGTAAGATTCCTGGTAAAATGCATGCGTGTGGGCATGACGCGCACGTGGCTATGCTGATGGGGGCTGCAAAGATACTCAAGATGCGAGAACACCGTTTGAAGGTTGGTGAGATCTCAGTTTCCCCATTAATGTGTTCGAAACACGTTTTTAGGGAACAATGAATATATGGTGCACCTAGATTTCCATTGATGAGCCTCTACTTGTTTGGTGTGGATTTTTCTTTAACATCAATGCGAGATGATTCACATGGCTTGTTGTGATTATAATTTTTCTTTAACATCTATTTGTGTTTGTTGGATGTTTCTATTGCAATTGCGTGTTGTGCATTGAGCTGAGAATGATTCAGTAGCATAGACTAGATTGATTATATATTGATTAGTCTGTGCCAGTGCATGGGAGTAGATCATTTTTAAATTTGAAACCGCCTCCAAGTTAGACTGGGGTAGTTAAAGATGACCAGTCAGACTTTTCAAAGCTGCACGTTTTAAGTGGGGCCTTGCGAAGTATTGACGTTTGTTAATAGTGTTGATACACAAGAAAAATAACACGAAACTGGAACTAAAATCTACAATTTGTTCGTGTTTATTAGATCCCAGAGAATAAAAAAAAAAAACGGATATTAAGGATTACGATGCAGATGGGGAGAAACAGACTAACCCCTCCCCCTCCCCGTTAAAATAACAAATTAATTTTTTACCACTAATGCATTATCTCATGGCAGATATTAATATATATGAAATTGAAGCTTGTATTTCAATGATTTTCTTCTGTTCACAAATTTTTTAGTTGCCAATTTTGTTTCTTGTCTTCTTCATATGCCATCATTTGAACAAAAAATGAAATCTCATTGTTGCAACGACATGTACTATAATATAGGATGTGTACTATACTATGAAACCTCGTTATTTCCCTCTATATTGTTTTTTCTATGTCAAATAGTGATCTTCAAATGTTGTGGTGACAGGGAACAGTTAAGTTACTCTTCCAACCGGCAGAAGAATCTGGGATAGGTGCCAAGAGAATGATTGAAGATGGTGCGCTGGATGATGTTGAAGCCATCTTTGCTGCGCACGTGTCCCACGAGCGCCCTACAGGGGTCATCGGCTCTCGTCCTGGTCCTTTGCTTGCTGGATGTGGTTTCTTCAAGGCAGTAATAAGCGGTAAAAAGGGGCATGCCAGTGAACCTCACCAGTCTATTGACCCCATCTTGGCCGCTTCTGCTGCAGTAATCAGTTTGCAGAACATTGTGTCTCGTGAAGCAAACCCACTAGATTCGCAGGTGCGTCTTTGTTGCATGTTTTGGCATTCATAGCCTTCAAAGTTGAAGGACTAGTGATAGTGTCGATAAAAAAAAAACCATGATACAATCTGACCAGTCTGATTGATACCTAGGCTTCACCATGTAAGTTTAACATATGCATGTGGTGAAAAAATGGGACAGAAATTTTTTCTTTGAGAATGTTGCTATAAGGCCAAAGGCATCAACAACAGTTTGGGCTGAAACTCTGAATCCTATCTTCGAGTTTACCTAATTCTCAAATCATATTTTTTATATATTCAGTCTGACATACTCCTACCATTTCTATCCATTTCTTATCCATTCTTACTAGGGTTGTCCCGTTGCACTTCTCTGAACCTCTTTTGATATATTTATTTTTATCGTATTTTGCATGATATTATGCTATTTGCATTTGGTCCTCTCACGTCCTCTTTATCTTTTTTTCTTGAAAGCAGAGAAGAAAAGAAGTGAAGGTAAAAAATATTAGCAAATCATCATCCATAGAATGGTTACAATGTAGCAGACTTGACTACCCAATCAGGCAAGCACACAAATGGATACAAACAAAAGAATAGAAATATACATCAAATTATATCTCTGAAGTTTAGGTTGCTTTAGAATTCTGGTCATGCAAAATTCCTGATAAAGACCATTTCCATTGTTTCCTATAGTTTAGTGAATCTGCCTACGCTGTGAATCCCGTTCTGTCCTACGATACATTCATTTGTCCTACCTAAATTGAAAATATATATTCCACTCTGATCTATTTTCCATCATTCAATGAACCAGCTTACAGAGGAGTTTATTGAGTTTCACCCACATCTGTATTCAACTTCTTTCTTGTATTGTGATTTAACCATATTTCATGATTAGCCAAATGCACCTGTGCTGTTATCTTGAATGTCACAGGTTGAAGACAGTTTAGTCAAAGTTTAAGAAAATAACTGACTTCATTATTGGTCAAGAAAAACTTAGGCGGTGTACACAACAAGCTTAAAAAGATATTTCCAATTTTATTAGTATATTTCCATCTCTAAACACCTCTTCATGGGCACTTACCAGGTGAATTTTTCCCAATGAATTCATCATCAGATTTTATTTTCCAAATAAGTGATTGCTATTTGAAGTCTTCTGTTTGAAATATCTGCATTGATTGGTGAAGTAGGAAATTGATCTTTCAGGTCCCGTTTCATACACATTAATTCAAACCTCCCAGATTACTGTTTTCCAAATCAGTGTCCATCAGCTTTCTCCTTTACAATTTTGCATGTTGTTCACCACAAAATCATTTCAAGTTCTCTTGGTGAATCACTGAAACTTTAATGAATCACTTGTATTCCTAAATTCAAACTCAGTAGCTGTTGTAAGGATGGTTTGGTGTTCCAAAATTTTCCCCATCCACACATCGTATGCATGTTTTGTTTTGCATGTGGCTGAAAATGCTTCAACTTCATCAAAACTAGTTGACTCAGTAAGCGCAAGGAATAGAATGGTTATTAAACTCCTTTAGCCTAATATACATTGTACCTAGAAGAAGCTTCACAAAAATGCTTCCTCAAGATGCAGGTTTTTTTTCATCATCTAAAACTGCAGTGTTTTTACCTTTTCAATTTCTGGTGGTTCAATTGTGGTGTTCCCAACTTGTCATGTAAAAATTGTCAGGTAGTTTCAGTTGCTTCATTCGATGGAGGTAATGATTTCGATGTGATACCTGGATCTGTCGCCTTTGGTGGCACCTTCAGAGATTTCTCTAACACAAGCTTCTACCAACTCCGACAGCGAATAGAAGAGGTTGGTTGGTCAAATAAACATCATAATAGTTGCTTGGTGGACACCCAATCATAGAATATATCTTAAAAGACCAACTTTCATCGCACAGATAATTGTAGAGCAGGCGAGCGTATACCGATGCGTGGCTTCAGTTGATTTCTTTGAGAAGGATAGGTTCTACCCTCCTATGGTGAACCATGAACACATGTATGAGCACGTGAAAAAGGTCGCCACCGAATTGTTGGGTCCCCAGAATTACATGGTGGTTCCACCGATGATGGGCGCGGAGGACTTCTCATTCTACTCAGAAGTAGTACCTGCGGCCTTCTTCTACATAGGCGTGAGGAACGAGACGTTGGGTTCAATCCACACGGGGCATTCACCGTATTTCATGATAGATGAGGAAGTGCTTCCATATGGAGCTGCAATGCATGCTGCGATCGCAGAGAGATACCTCAACAAGCACGGCTAGAGAACTCGTGTTCTGTTTTGGAGGACCGATGTTAGATTGTTTTTTGGGGGAGCTTGAACTGGAATTTTTTTGTACCATGTATTCTATTTCTTAAGGCTTTGTTCATGTAATTATATTGTGCAGCTTAGTAATTGAGTTTTTAGTGAAATATTGAATCTTTTACCAATTTAATATAATTGAGCATAGTGTTTCTTGGTACACTTTTAACATACAGTACTGCTGCATTCAGGAGGATCATTTTCAGTTATCAGGATTTATTGTCTTGAACAGTCACTGAAACTTCATGAAAACTGCAGCTATGCCATGTGCACATGTGCATCAGGAAACACAGTGTCAAGGCAAATGGAGGGGCCATTGCATAATGGTCCACACTTTGGCAGAACTCCTACCTTATTCATTGATGAGATGATGTGAATCATCACGTGTTATTCAATTGAAATCATAATTGTAAACTTTAAGACCTGTTTGGAGCACCAATGTTTTGGAATGGATAGCTACGGTGGTAGTTTCCATGTGTACATTTATTCCATCATTGTTATTTTTGTTTATATTTTTATTGAGAATGCTGATATTTGTGTTATAATTCCATTTGTAATCGTCACATCATTAATACAGTGCATAAAATCTTTTAACAAAATATATTACACTATCATAGTATGTTTGAAACTAACCTTTTAAAAATTTCTTATGGGGGCTACTTTAAAAAGAAATCATCACATTGTTTATATGCTCTCCACAACTTTATAAAATGTTAAATGTAGTGGTTGTCCCCCTCACCTTTTGGGACTATCCCATTATTAGAGTAAACGATCATATTCAATGTAAATAATGGGATCCAAATGCCCCTTCACCTAACCAACAACTACAACTACAACACTTCTCAAAAATAAAATAAAAAGAACAACAATCAACAACTACAAATAATTGTACCCAAATAAACATTGAAGCACACAAACAAATTTTGAGGCTACTACACAGTCCCAATTATAATTCCGTCTCGTGATATAACTTGAAAGTTGTCTATATATTTTGCTTCCTTATTAGAATTTATTTTTAAAATTTTTAAAAATTGAATTCATATCAGTATAAATTTCATCTTTTAAAAAAACATATATCCTACCTGCAAGTAAATCCTTAGGAGAAAAAGAAATTCTTCATTCATAATTTATCCATAATTTAAATGACCACAAAATATAAAAATTATAAGTTCATACTTCACTTGTGACAATGGAATTTATTAATAAAGTAACATCATATTAATTTGAAACTATATGGAAAGTGGGAAATGAATATTCACTTACATTATTAATAATCAATTATCTAAACAAAGATTAACTATCATTACAAATATTACTAAGATTATTTTTGTCATTTCTTTCAATTAGTTTGGGAATAAATCTAGTTAAATTAAATTTTAATCAGAATAAGTTATGAAAATAATCTATTAACAAAAAATTGATCAATTCTGTAGCTCAACAGCAAGATCAGGACTTCATAAGTTATCATTAAATAAGATTAGTATGATACATAAATTCATTATATAAGATTTCCATAATAAATTATTAATATTTATTAATAGTGATATAAAAATAATTAATATGCATTTGAAAGGTAAGTGTGCAATAAAAATACATATACTTTAAACAAATTACGTTAAAAAAAGGAAAAAATTAAAATAAACCCTTGTAAACTGACCCAAATTTCATATATCTCCTACTTTTCCCGAAGTCCATATAACCCCTCTGAAAATACCTATGTAAATCTTATTACCTTACTGAGTTAACTTCCGTATAATGAATATTATATGAATATTTCGTTTGGTTAACCTTGACTGAAACACACACATACCACAAACCCTCTACAATGTGTTAAAAATGTGAAAAAACCCCTCAATAAACGATGATTTTATTCTTCAGAATAAATTAGAAAATCAATCTGAAGGATAAAATTGTCATTACAAAATATTCTTCACATATTTAATACATTACAGGTTTTTTTTTATATACTATATGTTCAGTCAATGTTAATCAAATAAAATTTTCTCAATGAAAATTTAACTTAAATGCTATTTACATCAAACAATGAAGCTTTATGCAGATATTTTTAGAGGGTCATATATGATTTCGGGCAGGTTACAGGGGTTACATGGATTTTTCTCTCTAATTATGTTACGTCAAACAAAGAAAACCCAATCAGACGGCCCAACCGAACCACTGAACAGCGGACCTCGACCATCAGACGGTCCAAATAGATTTGGGGAACGTATCGCGTGTTCGAGACCGGTCGGACCGACGTCTTTTGACGGGTCCACCTACTCCTCACATGCCAAGTTTGACCCGTAAAAATAATACAAGCCTCCACAATTGCAAACAACGCATATCATGATTTTCAATAATTAAAAAAAAAATTCACAAAATCAATCGTTATATTGAATCCCAATAGATCTCCTCTTCAGCAATCCGTGATTTCTGGTATTGGATCTCTCTTTTTCTTTGCTGCTTTGATTACTCTGATTACTGATTGCGTTTGATTCTTCGATCTGTTGTAGGATTTGCTTTTGTGGGTTTCTGTTGTTTGGTTTATTTTGTACTGAAGTTTTTGTTATATTCGTTCAGTGTTAATTGTTCTTTGATTTTTTTTATATTTATTTTGTGATTCAATGAGAAATAAAAGATGGGTTTTTTATTTACTGCTTCTTTACCTATTCTGATGTTGTTTGCTTTCAATTCTTTTGTGTCTGTTGCCGGATTTGATTATGTGGGTTTCTCTATTTTTGTTGGTATTGTTTATTTTGTTTGGTTGGCTTTATTTATTTATTGGAGTTTGTGATCTATTCAGTCACTTTGAATTTTTTTCTCTATGATTTTTTATTTATTTAGGGTGCGTTTGGATGTGAGGTTGAAACTTTGAGATTCTTAAAATCTTATGTTTCAAACTCAGCTTTTGAAAAGTTATATTTTATCAGATTTTTAACTGCAAGATTTTTTAGCCTGAAAATGAAGATTGTGGTTTGAAAAGTTAAACACTGAAAATGTGTTTGGATCTGAGTTTCAGAATTTTTAGCTTTTCAAACAGAATCTACCTAAACTCATATCCAAACGGATCCTTAATGAGAATTAAAAGATTGTGGTACATGAAATCTATCGATACATTCTGTAAAGATCTGTCCTTTTTAGTGCCCAAGATCCTGCTTTTAGTTTTTTTATTTTTTGCATGGGATTCATGTAGCTTGTCTCGCATCTGTGAATTGGTGGTTGGTTTTAAAAATTCTCCTGTTTAAAAGCTGAATTGTTAAGATTTTGATTCGATGTGTTATAAACAAGGAAGTCCAGGTAAAGCTACAGGGAATTGATTAATATGGTCTACATTCCTTTTGTCATAAAGCATGACAGTTTTTTCTGTTTTTTTAGTTGACGAGTCATCAACTTGTTCGTCAATGACTAAAAGGGCTTAATTTTTCATCAAGAGTGGCCAAAATTATTATATAGTTTCTTGCATTGGGAAGAAAATTTTGTGTATCAAGAAGAATAACTATTTAAGAAACAGGCTACAGGGAATCTAAATTTTAGATGTTATGCTTTAGTCAACTAAGAAATCTGTCTTAATTTCTCACGTTGTTGTTCTTGTTTCGTTCTTTGAATGTTTCCTTATTTTTATATAATCTCAAGAAACTCTGAACATCCTCTGGTTACGAAAGACCCACCAATCTAGTTATATTTGTTGTATTTTTATGTTGCAGTTGTGGTTGTTGTAATATGTTCTTTTTTTATGTAATGGATGCTTTATTTTTATTTCCATCCTTTATAGGCACTTTTTGTTGCTTTTAATTTTAAACCAAATTATTTTAAACAATGAAATCTGATTTGTTTGCTGTATATTCATGTTACTCATGCCTTTGAATTATTCCTGTGTGTCCAATGAGCATTCTCAACCGAATCAAGGTTCAAATTTCTCAGGATTATTGGAAATTCCATGAGTTATAAAGCCTATATAGGGAAGTATGTTGTGTTTAGATTTCTATAGATTGTACTGCAAATCACTATGTGTCACCTTGTTAATCTTTAATTGGTCAAGAATTCCACCACACATGTATTGTACTAGAATCCCGTGCACAAACTCTTCTAAAAGTATATTACACAATATTATTGAACCACAAGACTTTTTTCATTTCCTGTTTATAAGTCTGATTGAAGAATAACTTAACAAGCATGTTTTGGGATGTTTGATTTGAGCACTGCTCTTTGTGGAATTGGAAAATATCCATTTTCAAGTATGATTACATGTTTTTCCTACTTAAATACTGATGTTATTTGATTTTTGTATCTTTGATGGGAAACTTTGAATAGAATATCAACTGGTTGTTCCACAATGATTTACTTGACATTGAGTTTTAAAGTAGCCATGTTTTTAACCCAACATATTTAAACATGTTCACTGTTGGCCTGAACAGAGGCTTAGCCTTTCACCAAAAAATTAAATTCCTATTAAATGGAAGTTCCATCCCATTGTTGTGCTCAACAACACAAGCAACACATTTTTTTCCAAATGTGTATGTTGCTCCTCCCACTGGCTGATGGAATTTTTGAGTTTCCATACATCAATTTTTTTTCATTTTCATTTTTGTATGTTTGATTTATATTTAAACAGCTTCTTTGGGTTAAGACAGTCATCACATAGTTTCGAGAGTTCTATTCTCTTTTTTTCAGTTGCTATATCCAAATAAATCCAAATGTTTTTTTTGCAGGTACAGGATGGCACAAACACCCACAAGAATTGGCCTTGCTGGCCTTGCTGTTATGGGCCAAAATCTCGCTCTTAACATTGCCGAAAAAGGCTTCCCAATTTCTGTATACAACCGGACAGCCTCGAAAGTGGATGAGACTGTTGAACGCGCCAAAGTTGAAGGGAATCTCCCTCTGTTTGGCTTCCACCATCCGGAGGCTTTCGTTCACTCCATACAGAAGCCCCGCGTCATCATAATGCTCGTCAAGGCCGGATCACCTGTTGACCAGACCATTCAAACCCTCTCTGTATACCTGGAGAAGGGTGACTGCATCATTGATGGAGGGAATGAATGGTACGAGAATACTGAGAGGAGGGAGAAAGCCGTGGCCGAGAAGGGCTTTCTGTATCTTGGAATGGGTGTCTCTGGTGGTGAAGAAGGAGCACGTAATGGACCATCTTTGATGCCTGGAGGTTCATTCGAAGCTTACAAATACATTGAAGATATCCTCCTCAAGGTGGCTGCCCAGGTACCTGACAGTGGGCCTTGTGTTACATATATTGGGAAGGGAGGGTCGGGCAATTTTGTGAAGATGGTTCACAATGGGATAGAATATGGCGATATGCAGCTGATTGCAGAGGCTTACGATGTCTTGAAGTCGGTTGGAAAGCTTACCAATGAGGAATTGAAAAATGTGTTTGAGGAGTGGAACAAAGGGGAGCTCCTCAGTTTCTTGATTGAAATCACGGCTGATATTTTTGGAATCAAGGACGACAAGGGAGATGGGTATTTGGTGGACAAGGTCCTCGACAAAACGGGGATGAAAGGCACAGGGAAGTGGACTGTCCAACAGGCTGCTGATCTTTCTGTGGCTGCCCCAACCATTGCAGCATCATTAGATTCGAGGTTCCTCAGTGGTTTGAAGGAAGAGAGGGTCCAAGCTGCCAAAGTATTCAAAGAGGGTGGCTTTGGTGACATTTTGACCAGCCCACCCGTCAACAAGGAGAAGTTGATCCATGATGTCAGGCAGGCTCTCTATGCTTCAAAGATCTGCAGCTACGCCCAAGGCATGAATCTCATTCGCGCCAAGAGCAATGAAAAAGGATGGGACCTTAAACTTGGCGAGCTTGCTAGGATCTGGAAGGGAGGTTGCATTATTCGTGCGATCTTCCTTGATAGGATCAAGAAGGCATACGACAGGAACCCTGAGCTATCCAACCTTCTTGTGGATCCCGAGTTTGCGACAGAGATCATCGAGAGGCAGTCTGCATGGCGGAGGGTTGTCTGCCTTGCAATCAACTCAGGCATCAGTACTCCAGGCATGTCTACCAGTTTGGCCTACTTCGACACTTATAGGAGGGAAAGGCTTCCCGCGAACTTGGTCCAGTCTCAAAGAGACTACTTTGGTGCGCACACTTATGAGAGGACTGATGTGCCTGGATCCTTCCACACCGAATGGTTCAAGATTGCAAGGCAATCGAAGATATGAACCCTTGTGATCGGTAAGCCTTGTCTTTGTGAGGGAGTAATAATGTTGGTCTTGTTAGGCCTGCTGAATTTCTGCATTTTGATTTTATGATAATGTTTACGTTTGTGCCTACTGAATCCTGTATTGCTATTTTTATCATTTTTAGACCGAGCAACTGAACTTGTGATGGAATTTACAGGGAGAAATGGTTTCGATCATTTCTTGGAAAATTTCCATGAGAGAATATGTATTTCAATAATCTTGTTTGAAAGGATTATTTCGTGGGGATGCTTGGAATCTCTGTATTATCTATTTCTGTTATTTCTTGCTGATTATTTACAAGATGGATCATGAACTGAATTACGCATTATCGATGTAACTGTCATGACAAGTTTTTGCAAATTCTGTTTGCCTAACGATGGAGGTCATGCGAAAGTTCATATTTCTTTACAGGTTTTTATTCGCACAGTCTTTCTTCTGATTGCGTGTAGTGTCTATATTGTTCTGCTAGGTTGTGTTGTTGATGTATCTGGGAAATTCATGCATTCTTTCCTGTTAATATATTAACATCTTGCTTTTCTGTGTCTGTTTATTGTATGTTTTTGGAATCTGTGATTGTCTGTGTGACTCTGGGTATTGTTTTTTTTTCTTCTTAAAACTTAGTTTTATAATGATCTCATACATTATATTCCAGAAGAAGACAATGTATTATAATTATGTACATTGATCAGATTTACCACCCCTCATTATATCCATGAGAGAATGTGTGGTTTACCTCCGCTTTTTTTTGGTTTGTTTTGTGGATACAAATTTGTTCTCTCTACTAACTTTGACAATGTAGCCATAGTTTTTCATTTGAGCGATGATGATACACTCAGCTTGTTTGCAGCCTCATACACTATGATAGCGTAGTACAATATATGATGTTCTATCATAGTATATGGAGTAAACAAAATTATTTTTTAAAGAGAAAAAATATATCATTGTATCTTAATAGTATGTACTTCAATGGAAGAGCGTATAATTTTTAAAAAATATAAAAAACAGTGTGGAGTGCAAAATGGAGCTAAAAATAAATACTTATTTGATTTATCACTTAAGATAAACATTTATTTCTTATTTGGGTATTTATTTTAAGTGCTTATTATAAGTATTTATTAACGAATAAGTATTTTTTAATAAGTAAACAAATTGATGCTTATTTAAAAATATTTTACTCATTGATTGTTGAAAGACCATTTTGCCCTAAATATTTCCATTTTATAAAAAATGGTGAATCAAATATCAATATTTTTTTTCTTCATAAAATGAACATAAATACACTTTTTTAAGCACTACAAATAAGAATTTATTTTTCTTATTGAACTAAATAATTTTTCACTTAAAATATCAACACTTAAAATCAACCATCTCCCGGACCAAAGGCGCCCATCCTCTTCTTATAAGAGATGATTCAATTAGGAAAAATAAATTAAAAAGAACACCATCTACCAGACAAAATGTGTGACATCAGAGTGTGGAGGGGTCCACTTGAAACTCCTAAGAAGCATATGTTGTAGAGATGGCTAGGTAGCTCATACAAAACATCATGTAACCAAGTCATGGTTAGCTCTTCACATGGTCTATCTTTTCTTAACCTAATTTGTTTAAAACATTGACATTGTGACTGATTTTTAATTTTTAAGAAATCCCATGGGTTGATAAAAATTGGCACGAACTACTTCTTTAATCAATGAAAAATGTAGGAAAGATTTGGGGAGAACTCATTGGAGGAGATATGGTTTAAGAGTTCTATAAGGATCACCGTCTATTAGTGAAATGTGAATTTCAGCTTTTAGGATATTATTTAAGATTTTTAGGATTTTAATTTTTTTTTTATTTGCAGTAGATATCAATAAGTGCAATTATAATTGTGTCTACTATTTTAGTAGAGTCATAATTAACATTAAAATTTTGTATTTAATGTGTATGACTTATAAAAGAAGTGCTAACAAATATTGTGAAGGCATGAAAATAATTTTTTGAATCAATAAAATTTTTTATTTTGAGTTTTTATTTCTTTGGGATTCAAGGTGTGCCTTTCAATGTGTATCTTAATTAGATGAGATTCCTTATCATTCAACATTGTGTTATGGACTCTATCCACGTCCTTTGTTGTACTCGGCCTATGGGCATGTAGAAGAAATAGATGGAATAATAATGTTGTATTGAGTAATGGTGTCCGAAAGGTCCCTTTTATAGTTACAAGATGTACAAACCCTAAAATAAAAAAATAATCAAAATACCCATTACAAAAATTCGAGTCGGGGGCGCTGCCCCCGAACTCCCGTACGCCCAATCGGCGATCTCCCACATGGGCCTGTTGTCGGACCTATTCCCTCCGGCCCGAGGGGGGGGGGGGCCTGCGGCCCATGGGGGGCGTTGTCCCCCAACCCCCGGGCCTCCGGGAATAGACCCGACAACAGACCTATTCCATGACTCTAATACATATAACATGTAATTGCCCTACGGGCCTACGTACCAAAAATAAATAAATAAATAAATAAAACATTGTGTTATATGTTGTAGAAGTTGCCACTGCACTACCTTGTTAGTGTTTTTATGTGTTAAAAAAAATTTTGTCCTAAAAAAAATAAGTGGTTGAAAAAAAAATTGAAATTTGTTAAAGTTAGTTGTAAATTTTTTTTGAGGATTAATTTAATAATTTTTTAAAAATTAGGTTTTTTTTTGTACCATAAAAAATGTAAATACAAGCCCATTTTAGAAGTTCATCGAGGGCCTTAGTTTGACTAGGCGTTTTTGGGCCAACCCTGGTACTACCAGCAGCATTGCAAGTAAATTCTACTTGAGTGCTATTACCTGCAATGAGCACCGATTATGCGGCGGCCGCATGCGGCGTCGACCACGGGCCGTATATATCTCGTTAATCTTTTGGACCCGCGATCAGACGGCTGACGGTGCGGCCGCCGCATTTTGTTAATTTTTTTAACATTTTGAAAAATGAGTTCGTTAAATTCGTGATGGAATGATACATACATTTTATCAAAGCATATATTTCATTAAATGAGATTTATTATTTTTAAAAACTTAAATTGTGGACTGTCGGCGGGACTGTTCCTAACTTTATTTTTCAACTTTTATGTGAAAGGAGTTTCTCTAATCAAAATGTTTAAAACCTTCACTTTGCTTAAAATTGCTTTGCCCCCCAAATTGGCCCTGGTCTGCTATAGATGCTAAACAAAAGAAATGTAAAATCAGGGGAACTTAATTCTATGTATGATCACAAAACAAAGTTGTATGTGTGGAAAAGGCTGTGTTAAATACCACAAATTTTAAATCTGTCCGTGTCCAGATCTATTTACTAAATTGATACTTTTTTTTTGTTGAAAAAAGATAGATATTTGCTATTCGATTCATTAGATAAAAATCGAATTATAAACTTCGAATAGGTATGGGGGGGGGGGGGGTGTCGAGGATGGGGGATAAATAGAACACACATAAAAAAAAAAAAAACCAAAACCATAGACCTCTCTACTCAAATGTCGGCCAAATTGGGTTAGAAGAGGTATCGGGTTGACGCCACTTATATATTGATTTAAACAAAAATATTGCCAAAATAAACTTCCCATATTAAGACACACAACTCACATTTTGCACCAACCACCCACTCAATGTTTGTGAGTTGTGCACTTACAAATATGGGATTTACACAACTTACTTACATTAGCAATAGAGAACTCTCGTTTTCTAAAATATGCATGTTAAATTGAGAGAATTCACCATTCTTATTTATAGTAATGGGAAGAGATTCTAAAAAAAAAAAAAAAAAAGATATGAAGAATTGAAGAATATTTTAGAGACGAGTATGGAACATGGAGAATACTCTTATGACATTGACAGACAAGATTAGAAATAGAAAATTATAGAAAGAGACAATGATAGGGAAATATGAAGGTTCTAGAGAAATAAGCTAAGATTATAGAAATAGAAAAAATTCTTGAAAAAGATGATGAAATACAGAAGGTTCTAGAAAATTAATGATGGAGAAAGTTTTCACAAAGTGAAAAATAAAAAAAGAAAAATGTCAAGTCAATAATGACTTTCATGGCCCAAACTATCATGAAAAGTATAAAATGATTTTCACTTCAGTTTGAAAACATAGATTGAAAAGTAAATTTTAAAATAAAATTGTTTTTAAGATGATTTTAGACCTTTACTTTTTTAAAATGTTTTTTTTTAATTCAGGAATCAATATTTGGAAGTAGTTTAATGTTTGGTAGAAAAAGTTGATTTTCAATTCAAAAAATCGATTCCGACAAAAAATCGTTGTTTTTAAGATTTTAAAAACACGGATTTCGAGAGAAAAATTAAAAGGAATCCAATTTTTTATTCCGTCGAAAGCTGTCTCGTTTGATTATGCGTTTGGAGATTTTCAGCTTTTCAAAAAGCAGAATCGTCAACCAAAAGGAGCCACTACTAGTGAGAATCTCATTTAAAAAAATAGAGAAAGAAAATAAGGAGGGACAAAGAATTTTTGTTAAGTGTTTAGAGAGGAACAAGTCAAATCTACTGACTAATAAATCCAAAACATTATGGAAGTGCATAAATGTTTTCACGGGTAATAATATTTAAATAAGTGGGAATTGCCTCAGAAATGTCTACATGGAGGTGATGGTCATCAATGGGACCTGGTATCCACAAAGAAAGGAACTTAATTAATTAAGAGAGAAATTGATTTTAAACAACCAAATCGTCGTGATTAATTTAATTAATGACTCAAGGGGATGCGGATCAATACGTAAGTTAGGGGTAGAGCCAAGAGGCGGGCAGGGGTCCGGCCCCTCCAAGATCCACGCCATTAAGTCTGATATATATTGTTAATGGGTACAAAAGGGGGGGGGGGTTGTTTGGTATATACCCCCTAAAAATATTTTATATCTTCGAATACTCCTTTTTAAATTCTTTTTCCAGCGATGTCTCAAAATGATTTAAATTTTGTATCAATTTCTTCTTGAAGGATATTTTCGCACAATATAAACTTTTAAAATTTTGTAGAAATATCTTTTAGAAAAATATTCATGAATAATTTAAACTCTTTTAAGAAGCATTGCTGAAAATTGTAATTTACTAGAGTAATTTTGATAATATGAGATTTTTTTAAGGGTATATGTAAAAATCCTAATTGAAATGAGTGAGTTTGAAATTGAAAGATGTTACGTGTAGACCTGTTTGTTCTTGATTTATATTAATTTTTATAGAAGTGAAGTACATGTTCGTATGAAATACATGCATATATTTTATTTATGTTTCCTATAATAGTGCATACAGAGATAGTAGAACATATAATGTGTTAACCAATTTTAAGTACTGCATTAGATGTGACAAATGAAAATAGGGCTAACTGAGTATATTAGCGCCATTTGAGATTTAGAATCATGGATCTTCTTTTAAAAAAACTTTGAAAAGCTTTGTTTTCACATGAATATTGGTATCTGATTTTGAGGGGTTGAAAAGTTACTGATTTGAATGTTTTGTAATTTTTTGTTTATTTTGAATTATCATCTTTATTATATTGAGTCTCTCAAAATATTTCAAAATAAGGTTTTAAAATCTCTTTCTAAAATATAAGCGCGAAGGATATATTTGTATATTTTTGTGATCAATTATTTTCATCATATTCATTTTTGTTAATTTTTAAGCTTCATTTTTTTTTTTTGTGATGGGAATAGTGAGTTTTCACTATTTTTCTTAGATCTTTTATAAATTATTACAGATATTTAAATACAAAAAAATAAGTAAAAAAACATTTCCAATTGTCTTTAGTTCGTATTAACTTATCATATATCTATAATTATTTATTTTATCTTACTCACTCTCTTGGTTTTCTGGCCCTCCCATGCTTTAATTCATGTTCATGCTTTAATTCATGACTCCGCCCTGACATAAATGATAATACTCATATTAAAAAGTGATATGATGACATGTTATCTTATAATTAATCTAACTTATTATCAAATTCATCAAATTAATATTTTGTTATACCCGGATCAAGACTCACGAAAGAAAGTCCCATGCCTAGGGATAGGGGGCAGTGAATGTGTTTTCAGGTGTCATGGAAAATAAACCAGCCCAAGTGAGTTAGGTGGTCATGCTCTTCAACTGTTTAACAGATTTATATATAATTAAGTTTAGCTGATTGTGTCACATGGCATTACTATATTATCCACAATTGAAAAACATATACCTAAGGGAGTTAACCTTCCCACTTATATATAAAATGGTTTGTTTGCTCTCAGTTTTAAGACTGCAACACTAAATTGATTCCTTTGCAATGAAAGATGTGTTGAATGCCAGTTATATGGAGAGTGAGAGAATTGTTTATTTATATATTATGTACATGGATTTAATTTCTTGACAAAGGTGTCATATTTAAGGATGACATCAGGTTAATTATAAAATTAATTAAATGATATCTCAGGTCAAACTCCATTAATTAGTTGACAGCACTCTACGTTTTTTTTTTCTTTCAAATATAGATCTTTAAACTGCTCATTTTAAAAGTTTATTTTATGTTATTTTTGGCACATTAAACGTAAGTTTTCATGTTCAGGTGAACTTGAAATAGAAAGGAGTGCATGCTATATATGGTACAACTGATAATGAGACAGGGCACTTCTTTATAGGAGTTATAAAAATATCACATGTGTAAAATAAGCCATTTATTTGCAAAGATTGGGAGACATGCACGTGCAATCGCGTGCATGGGGGCTTGTTTAATATTTTGGGGGTGGGGGGTGAGCCCGTTAAACCATGCTTTTAGGTCACATTTTGTTGTTCCTTCAAACATGGTCACGTGGAATCTAGAGACAGGAATCTAAACCCCATGCATCATGCATGGTTTAATTCAGTTTAATTCAACTTATGGACTGGTGGCAATTTCAAAAACTTGTTCATTGCTCAAACGAAATGCTTTGTTTTAAACATTGGTTAGTTGTTGTAACATTGTTATGGTCAGAGGTATTTATCTTATGCTTTGAATAAGGACTAATCATCTAGGTGTCCGCACTAACCACATAAAATCTCTACGAGCATCAGAGCAAATCAAGGGTTTGAGAGTTGAACATATGTCAGTATGACAATATGGGGGCCGGGATAAAATCTCATGATGTTAGCCAACTCATCACACCGCCTCCTGGTGGTGTTGTGGTGCATGTAAATGCCATACCAATAAGACATGTCCATTTAGTAGTTAATATTTTTATTATAATTTCTTTTCTCTCTAAAACTAAGGGTAGTCCCATGACACATTCCCCACATGTTTTTTGAAAGTGTACACTCCGTATTTTTATAAAAATGATTTACTCAAATATAAATGATATATCCACTAATCTAATGAAATGTATATATGCATGTACTTACCTAAAAAAATTATTACATGTTTCATTTAACGAATCTTATACCATCTTTACAAAATAAGACTATACATGTAGCTACAATGTAATATTCTCCTTTTTTATTTCATGGATATATACATCTAGGGCTACAATTTGGGTTGAGTCTAACCAGCCTGATTTTTAGGTGGGTTGTGTTGAAAAAATTGGGTTGGGAATTTAAGTACGGGTTATGAGTTCGAGTTCGTTAAAAAATCAGGCTGGATTCAGGTTGGTGTCACAAACAAACTCAATCCAACAACTCAAGCCCGATCACCAATACCAGAAAAAGAATAAATCTATACCGTTCACATATTTTTTTAATTTGATTAATCCATCTCTCACCCAAAATCCCAGCTGCCCCCATCTCAACGTCCCTTTCTTCTTATTCAATACAACACAAAAGCCAAGACGTCAATGGCTTCTCCACCCCCCTCCTCTTCCAACAACAACCAACAACATGGGTTCTCACTCTCCCTTTCTCTCTTCCAACAACAACAAGATCTCAACCAACAAGAAGTTCTCTTTCTCTCCCTCTCCCTCTCCCTCTTCCAACAATGTTTCTCTTTCTCTTTAATGGATTTTGGGTTTCATTGATTCATAAACTAACTCTATCCAAAATTCGGGTTCCTCGAATTGGATCGGGTTATGTGACCTTTAATACTGGTTGAATTCGGGTTAGGGTCAACGGATTAAAATTCAGGTTGGGTCAGATTCGGATTGAACACTTTAAATCTTAGGTTGAGTTTGGATTGGAGTCGATCCGAATTCAATCTTTCTGAGTTGCGGCCCTATATACATCAATCAAGGACTATTTGGTCACGGGGGTTGATGTAGTGATATTATACATTTGATTTAATTGTGACTCATCACATCCCACATCTTTCTCAAGTTAGTCATGTCCATTTTGATTATCTACTCGGGACGTGGCTCGCTTGGTTGGTTGTGAGATGGTTAGGAATTGGTCTCATATAGCATATCATATCATTAGATAGCACTGACCATAACCATTCAGGCTTTATGGAAAAGAAAATACAATATATAAGTCATTTTCATGCATTATTCAACGCATCCTTATTGGATATAAGACTTGGAAATTCTAAATCTGGTGAGTCAAAACCAGATCCAAATTAAAAGTTGTGTAAAGGACACCCACCTGTAGATGAACTGCATCAAGTGTTCCAATTTAACGGGGCACTTATAAAGAGTGTGATATATATTCAACTAGAGTCGTTGCAACTATCACCTTTATTTATTTATTTTTCTTCTACATCAACAGTCGGTGTGATGTGTGACTTAAATATGTCCGGCCGACCTTATATTATCAATATTTAATAAAAGGACTCACTCTTAGCTTTGCTTTCATAGTTTCATGTTGAAAACTGAATAACAATTCAAGGTCAAAGATGATGTACAACGACAATATTATTCAAACCGCCCAAATATGTGACGAATACTAACGTTTATCGAATCTCAACGTACCACCACATGCGCCCCCATCCATGCTTTTACTTTTTGATGTTGTTATATCACATGTTTTTTTTAAAATATATTAGTGAATGGAAATCCGTGAATACCATTGGCGGCCACTCGGCATTTTTTTTTGATCCATTATTCCATTATGTTCTTTTGATAAAGAATAATGAATATGATTTTTTTTCATATATATATAATTATTATGACATAAATGAGTATAAATAAAGATAAAATGATTTTATGTTTGATTATGTTTTGAATTATTTTAATTGGAAAACATAATAATAAAACTTTTGTTATTTGGATAAAATGTGAATAAAGTGTTTTTTATAGAAAAAATGTAGACTGTATATAACTACTTGGAGGTGTTACATTAGTCTGAATTAGCCTCAAAAGCTAGATGGGGGAGTGAGAAGGTGGGAAGAAAAAACTATAAAGGAGGAAAGGTCACCACACAAGCAGTGTGGGTACTTCCTTCTGAAATACATGAAACTACACAAAGAAAAAACCATGGAAGTAGCACGACTAGATTCTCGGGTGATCCAACAACCCCGTGACGAAGCCTTGTTACTCTGTTATGAGAAATAAGAATTTGTGAAAGATGAAAAAATAATAAGAGTGAATTTAACATGTGATTTATAAGATATGATAATAGTTGATTCGACAGTGAATTCACATATTTTTTTAGTAAAATAATCTGAAATAACTTTAATTCCAGGGATTGACTGAAATTCATATACCACTTTATATCAATTTATCCAGGTATATATATTTTACCTATGGATATTCTGGACATTCAAACACCTTATTTAACATATTACACCTTATTCTAGAATCTATCTGAGTTATACTGCGTCCAAATGGGGCTTAGATATTTTATGATTTTACCATGTTTTACCAAAAGCTCCTCCTCTCTGCCTGTTGAGATGACCATTGATTCCAAACGTTGCAACAAAAAGGAGTCAAAACTCACTCTTGCATGACAGAAGAAATAACGCATGTTTTATTATATATGCAATATCTGAAAGTGGTACAATAATAAATATGATCAATGTACAAAACTAAAATAATATTCTAAATTTCTAATACCATTTGATAACAAAGATCTTGTGAATATCTAGAAAACCATTTTTGATATTAAAACAGTGGTTAAATATAATTATATCTCCCTCTCCCTCTCCCTCTCCCTCTCCCTCTCGTTTGGTTTAACTTAAATGTTTTATTTGTACCTTTGACATTTAAAAAAATACAAGCTACAATAAAGACTAGCCAAAAAAAAAAAAAAACTTCATGCATGTAATTAATGAGATTAACCTATTAAATTTCTAAATATAAAAATGAATGAAATTCATGGAAACTACACAGTCCAAAAAAGTGCATAGGGGGCCTTAAAGATTCTAATTTGAAGTTGGCTCTTCAACTGTACTCTCAGCCACCAACTGGAATAACATGCAGCATGTGTTCCGTTAACCTCAAAAGAGTCTCAACCCATGAAAACTATTCAAATAAGCTTGATAGTGTTTCATTAACATGTAATTCACGTTTCAAATGTCTCTGATGATTAATTAATATAACTGTATATATATTTCACTCCTTCCAAGGAGCTGCACATTTCTGGTGACTGTGATTTGGCAGAAATCTCAGTTGAAGGTTATATATATAATATATATATCATAACATTCTTGACCAAACAGTTGGATTTCCAATAATTTGTTTTGAGGAATTCAATATGTGGAGATCCATTATGAAACCATGTGTTAGAACTGGCATTGCAGATCCAATGATGGGGTTTCTTCATAATTTTAATAGAAAGGTCTTTCATTAATATCCAAATTTATTCTAGTCTAAAACCATGTGCCCCATGTTCCAGATCCACCTCCCCAATAAGGTTTTGTGTGTTCCAATCAAGCTTCGAGCAAGCGATTTTTTATTTCATTTTTGTGTGACAAATAGCTGGATCTTAGAATAAATAAAAATCAAACGAAAAGCTTCTAAAAAAATAGCTAGCTTTTCACCTAATTAAACCTACTTTTAAAATTAGATTCACACTAAACATACATTATATATCATACACATAAAAATCACTCTTAAAAAAAAAAAATTTGGGAACACGTTTGAATTAAGTTGATTCAGAATCAATCAAAAAGTGGTTTCCAAACACTATCTCACACTAATAAATTAAATCAACATTTGAGTCACATGTGAACGTGAAAATCGCAGTCATTAACAATAACGATAACATTATATTATTATAATGCATGTCTTTGTCACGTTATGGGTGTTAATTCATACACATGTGCCAATTGAACCATTCATGTATAGATTACTCAAACATATCTCCTCTCATTTCCTCTTCTATTCTCTTCTCTTGTGGGGGGACCTGAAAACGTAGAGCCGCAATTGAAAGAAAGCGATGCGGGTGGACGCGAATCACAGTTAGGTTCATGCCGTGGAGGTTCACACTTTATCCGCTACGTGTCCTCGCCCCGTCCACCGCCCGCGTCCGGACAGACGCGTCTACGTCGTCTCGAATAAACTTTACAATAAAATATAGCATGTGTTCGTTTATAATTACTCCGACCATATAATGCATCAAATTTAAATTATTATATGATCAAGTAGGTTGTGAAAAAAAAATAATACTTACGTACAATTGTTAATGTGAACTCTAACTTTGAATTCCTACATTGGATATCTGGATGCATGCATACACTGAAAGTTTTTCTTTATGTCAGACTTGCTACTGCATCTTTTCTGTTTTTTTTTTTTTTTTTTGGGTTGGATGGATAAGGATTTAATCAACTGTAATCAATGATATCCCACATGTAATCAACTGTTCTTACAATGCAATACATCTGACTGACCGTCCTCTGGACAGTGATTGTTGTACTAAAATGGGGAGCCCAATGTGGTCCTTGTGGTTGGAAATTGGTATATCTTTTGTATTAGGGCGCTGTCACACAGTCTTTATATAATACGGAATGGATCCAATGAAAATTTTAATTTCAACACATCTTAAACAATCAAAATCTAGGATTTAAGAAGACGAGTTGTCATGTTTTTATTGGCTTAAGTCATTTTTTTTTCTTTTCGTATTTTGAGTTAATAAATCATTTTCCATATAACTAATTATCTGCAACTCTACTTGTAGCATTTCATTAATGAGAAACATGTTTCATTGTGATTATTTTTAATTATATATTTCATTGTAATGTATACTTCAATTTCTTTTATATATGTGAAGTTTGATATTTTAAATAACACTTTAGGATCTTATCATAAAAAAAGCTCAAGCTGCATGTGAGACTAATAGGATAATGTAATAGGATCTGGGTGTAACAGCGCCCTTTTTAATAGGATAATGTTACATCCAGCCCTATTTTCAGTCTCAATTCCAATCTACATGCGTTTCGAATCTTGTGGCTATGGTTAAACTTGTGGCTCGGTAGTTAATAAATAGTATCGAATCTTTGCTCTTGATAAAAAAAAAAGTATGAACATGTCTCTCTTGGAGAAAACTAACTCAAAAGCAAAAAACCAATTTCTATTCCACCAACCCAAAAGGACTATATTATATAAAAAAATACGGAAGAACGGAGATTCACATATTGGTAGATCTTTTATGAGACCACTAAACAGTACACACAAATTGTGAAAAAAAAAACGTTGGTTTTGTCTTTCAATAAAAATTCAAATTTACTTTTTATTTTTACCAACACAAATGACTAGCTTGATTAAGACAAGGTTTCTCAGGTGTTTAATGTCGTTATCAACAATAATTTGATGATCATCAACACAATCTAACGATAATGATTTTTTTTTTTATACAAAATTTGTCCCCACTTGATTCCCAATACTCATCACCCACTATTAAAATACAACAAATCCATCACCTCAACAAATTAAAATGGCAATTGTTCATCTTTCCTTGCTTATAGGCTTCTTCATTATTATCACTCTCTCATTAAACCTTCTTAGAAGGACCTCCCAAACAAACCATGGTCCCCCAACATACCCTCTCATTGGGTGCCTTCTCTCCTTCCACCAGAACCGCCGCCGCCTCCTTGACTGGTACACCGAGCTCCTCGCCGCCTCCCCCTCGCACACCATCTCCATCCGCCGCCTAGGCGCGCGCCGCACCGTCGTCACCGCCAACCCCGAAAACGTCGAGCACGTGCTCAAGACCAACTTCGACAACTACCCGAAAGGGAAGCCCTTCACCGACCTCCTCGGCGACCTCCTCGGCCGCGGCATCTTCAACTCCGACGCGGACCTCTGGCGCTCCCAGCGCAAGCTCGCGAGCCACGAATTCTCCACGCGCGCCGTCAAAGACTTCGTCGCTCGCACGCTCGAGTCCGAGGCGCGCGAGCGCCTCGTCCCGGTCCTCGCCGCGTGCGCGGACGAGGGGACCGACCTGGACATGCAGGACGCGCTCAGGAGGTTCGCCTTCGACACGATATGCCGCGTCTCGCTCGGGTTCGACCCGGCGTGCCTGGGGCCCTCCATGCCCGAGTCCCGCCTCGCGCGCGCGTTCGACGGGGCGTCGAACGTCAGCGCGAGACGGGCCACGGAACCCGTGCAGGCCGTGTGGAGGCTCAAGCGCGCGCTGCGCGTCGGGTCCGAGCGCGCGCTCCGCAGGGACGTGCGCGTGGTGCATGAGTCGGTGGCGGAGCTCATACGGGCGAGAAAAGAAGAAAAGGCGGGCGGCTTCGAGAGGGAGGACCTGCTGTCGAGGCTGATATCGGCCGGGGGGCACGACGAGGAGGCGATAAGGGACGCCACGATAAACATGATCATGGCGGGGCGTGACACGACGTCGGCCGCACTCACGTGGTTCTTTTTCCTGCTCGCGCGCAACCCGGACGCGGAGGCGCGCGTGGTGGAGGAGGCGATGGCGGCGAAGGAGGGGAGGGTGGACTACGAGGCGCTGAAGGAGATGAGGTTCCTGGAGGCATGCCTTTGCGAGAGCATGCGCTTGTACCCGCCCGTGCCGTGGGACTCGAAGCACGCGGTGGAGGGGGACGTGCTGCCGGACGGGACGGAGGTGCGGAAGGGGGACCGGGTGACGTACTTCGCTTACGGGATGGGGCGGATGGAGGGGCTGTGGGGGAAGGATTGTAGGGAGTTCAGGCCGGAGAGGTGGATGGACGGGGGAGTGTCGGCTTATAAGTGGCCGGTTTTTCAGGCCGGGCCGAGGGTCTGCCTCGGGCGGGAGATGGCGATGGCGGAGATGAAGTGCGTGGCGGTGGAGGTGCTCAGGGGGTTCGAGGTGAGGCCGGCGGAGGAGGGGGTGGAACCCGTGTTTGTGCCGCTTTTGACCGCGCACATGAAGGGTGGGTTTAAGGTGCGCGTGAGAAGGAGGAGCAGCGTTGGACGCGTTATGAAAAACACAGAGAATTCATGTTTGAAGAAATGAGTAAGTGTTGCATAACTACACATATTCAGTGGAATAGCAGATTTTATTTGAAATGTGGTAAAAAAAATTAATCATGTCTTCTTTTTATAAAAAAAAATTAAATGGTATTACTGCACAGGATTGCGTTATTATTGATCCAAGAATTCTATAGATTTTAGCAATGTGGGGAGCGGTGTACGTGGTTTTGAGCTTGGAATTTGGAAGTACGGTATTCAGTTTTTTTTTTTTTTAATTTAGTTATTTATTCATGCAATTTGGGAAGTTCTTTTTGGGTTTGTATAGTTTATGTCTGAGGGATGATTTTGTTATGTATACCTGGGCCTCGAAAATGATAAACATATACAATTTTGCAATTACATTTATAGATTGCACGTGATTTAGTTTTTACCAAGCAAGTTAATGCATAATTTTTTAATTGAATTAATATTTTTTTATGTTTATGTAATATAATATATATTAAGATATTACAATAATATTGCATTATGTGATTTTATATACTGTATTGCATTGCATAGCATATTCGAGTGTTTGAGTGTATTAACACCTCATGCTTAATTAGTTTAGCGAGAAATGATGGACTCAACCATAATTCAACATAAAGTATATGCACCCGTGTATTCTCTCTATAAAACTGTGTATATATATTCAACAATTGTTTCCGTGACAATTTACACGATTTTTATGAAATGAATGCATGGCAAATACATAATATATTTATAGCATGTATAATGTAAAACCAAAGTTTTAATACTTCTTATACACTCATTCCTCCTCCCACTTGGTAGGATGTTTCCATATATTTTTTTGTTAGAATTTTTATTCTAATTCCTTTTGTTGCATTTTGTTTTTATTAAATCTATGATACTAATATGTATTCATGTCCAAACAATATATTATTTTTGCTAGAGTTTTTATATCAAACATATTATATGACTGACTCGTAAGTCGTAACTCATAAGTAACATATTATATGAATAAACGTAGGACCACGTGGTTTGGACTAATCTGTAATGCGTTGGATGAGGATAATGAAACTCAAATATTTTTTTGCCAAATAATTACAACAAGACAATGCAAAGGGAAAATTTCAAAAATAACCCTCTAAAAAAAAGAATTTCAATTTTGACCATCAGATCAAACTATTAGCAAAACCGATCCTAAGACAAGTTTGACCTCGGTCAACACGCCACGTTAGTGCGCTGACTGGACGAGGAAGCGCCACGGCGGAGACATGATCCAAAATCACGTCTCCGCCTGCATAAACCCACGCGCGCGGGTTCATGCACGTCTCTCCCACCGCATGCACGCGCGGCATTGCGCGTGCGTGCGGGGGTTTGATTATTTTTTTTTAAAAAAAATTAAATTAAAATTTTATAAAATGAACCAAATCATATAGTAAAAATTAAAATTGATTTAATAAGGCTTAACTCTGATTTAAAATTAAAATTAAGTTTAAAATTTTAAATTCAAATTAAATTTTAAATTTAATATTCAAATAATATTTAAAATTTGATTTAATAAAATAACCATTTATATATAAAAAAATTAACAAGTGAAAAAAATAATTTATAAAAATTTAATTTTATAAGGCAACCATTTATATTAAAAACAAAAATAAAAGGAAATAATAATATAAATTTTCATTTAGCAGATTATCCATTCCCAAATACAAATAATACTCATTTTTAAATTTTATAATTCATATCATATTTAAAATTTAAAATTTAGATAATATTTAAATTTTAATTTTATAAAACCATCATTTATAAAAAACATTACATGCAAATATATATAAATAGTTGCTTTGCCAAATTAAATTTGAAATAGGATTGTTTTTTGTTTAGGAATGGATAATTTTAAATGTTTGGTTAGCAAAAATTACGATGAGTATTATTTATTATTTCAAAATTAGGGAGGGTTATTTTTCAAAAATTTAATTATCCATTCATTTGTTATTTTTCAAAATTAGGGAGTAGTATTAGTTATTTTTCAAAATTAAATTTAATTTGAATTTAAAAATTTAAACTTAATTTTAATTTTAAATTAAAGTTAAGACTTATTAAATCAATTTTAATTTTTACTATATGATTTGGTTAATTTTATAAAATTTTAATTTATTTTTTTTTAAAAAAAATAATCAAACCTCCGCACGCACGCGCAACGCCGCACGTGCATGCGGGGCATGCATGCACGTCTCCCCCAAGTGTATCACGTCTCTCCCTGTGGGGGACACATGAACCCGCGCGCATGGCGCGTGCGCTCCCCCTGTGGGGGAGACGTGTATGAACGCGCGCGCACCACGCGCGTGAGTTCATGCAGTCGGAGACGTGATTTTGGATCACGTCTCCGCCGTGGCGCTTCCTCGCCCAGTCAGCACGTCAACGTGGTGTGTTGACCGAGGTCAAACTTGTCTCAGGGTCAGTTTTGCTAATAGTTTGATCTCGGGGTCAAAATTGAAAAAATAAGGGTTATTTTTGAAAATTTCCCCAATGCAAATGGTGTTTACCAAAAAAACAAAAGACAATGCAACATGTGGTCATAGTATACTCATTATAGTTTCGTTTTTTCTACGTGTTGAATTTTTTATTTTCTAAAAGAAATGAGTACATTGACTAATAGGAATATTCACTTTTTTTTTATGGAATTAATATACAATTTTCTTTTAAAATGTAATTTCATTTTAAATAGAAATGAAAATGTGCACATGTAGAGTTTCCATGGGCGGAACCAGGAATTAGAATAAGGGGGGACCGGAGAGACAAGAGACAAAGGAAGATTAAACGAATAATTATAGATACATGATAAATTAAGACAAAATCAAGGCATGCAGTTGAATAATGACCGAGTCCTTGAAGTAATGACGATTTAAATCGAAAGTTGTTTTTGTACTTCTTTTCCTGCATTTAGTGATCTAGAGTAATTTATAGAAAATTGATGAAAAAAATATTGAAATATCATTATTCCCATCACAGCGAATAGAACAAAAAATGAAGCTTCAAAAATTGATAAAATAAATGTGAAAAAAAACATTTGATCACAATAACATACAATGATATCCTCTAAGCTTATATTATATTATGGAAAGATAATCTAAAACTCCACTTCAAAAATTATGAGTGACTCGATACAGTAATGATTAAAAATCAAAATAAATAAATAAAAAATAACTAAATAACGAAATGAGTGATTTTTCAACCTCAAAACCATATGCCAATGTTTCTATGAAAACAGTTTTTTCCAAATTGTTTATAAAAATATGACATGTGACTCCATTTCTCAATGGGCACTAATACACTCAATATTTTGTAACCCAATTGGCATTTCCCATATCTAACGTAATATATAAAATCGGTTAATGCAATACATGTTACACTATTATAGAAAGTACAAATAAAATATATGCATTTACTTCATATGATTATGAACTTTATTTCCATAAAAGATGAATATACTTTAATATATATTTATATAGGTATAACTGAAAAATAATTAAATGTATGCATGTTAACCGGATGCAAATGGGGTTGCACGCAACATTTTTTGAATTTTAAACACACTTATCAATTATGGATTTTAAATATATGGCCCTCAGAAGGGTTTAAATTGTGCATAAATGCCCTTTTGAAAGATATTCATGTAAAACTTAAAAAAATTATATTGTGTAAAATACTTCTAAAAAAGGCATTAATGCAAAATTTCATTTTTTGTTGTTGGTGGAAATAGAATTTTAAAAAGGATAATTAACAATAATTTTGTTTTGAGGGGTCTATATACAAACAAACACATTTCAATTACCATTACGGCATTACCCAAGCATAATGCATTACAAACCATGGCCTTGGGGGGCCGGGCCCAGCCCGCCCCAGAGAGTCTCTCCGTTATATTAAAAGAGTTGTTTTTTGCATATATATACAAGTGAAAAATACATTATTTATTTTTTTACCATTAAAATGTTTTTGATACCATTAAAATGTTTTTAATGAATAAATGTGATGTTCCATCACTTTTTAAAACTAAAATAAAATTAACTAGAGTTAATTTTTTTTAAGATAATTAAATATGATAAAAGCAACCTTAGACATGATATCTTCCCTAATGTAAAAAATAAACACAATAATATAATACAAGTTCTTTCCAAATTGTACATGTGACTTTTTCTTGGTCTTCTTTTTTTTCATGAATCAAGAGTTAGAATTTTTTACTCTATCATCAACAATAGTGGATTTCATCATTCTTCGACTATAATTATTAATCATTAGTTTGTTGTCTAATTTTATAGAAATATTACTTCCAAAACATGAAAACACAAACAAGAATAGTGTCTAATTTTATCAATGGCTAGGGTGCAACTTGGGCGGGTTGAACCTGACCCAATCTGATCCAATCCGGTTCACGGACGGGTTCGGGTTGGGGTTTTTCTCTATCGGGTTCAACTTGACCCGAACCCGAACTAACCCGAAACCAATTCGGGTCGGGTTCGGGTTGGGTGGTTCAACCCACAGACTCAACCCGAACCCGACCTCCAGGTTAACAAATGTTATGCTGCCATAACAACATACCTATATCTAAAACCCTAAATTCCTAAAACACAATAAGCAATTACACAAATCAGAGCATCACTATATTTGTTGTATTCGGGTTAATTAATTAGAGATATTCATTTTTAATTATTTGTATATAAGGTTTAATTAATAATTAATTAGAGTTTGTTGTGTTGTTTATTAAATATTTTTTATGATCTTTTAAGAGTTAAACCCGAAACCGACCCGAACCCGCGGGTTGAGGTCGGGTTCGGGCTCGGGTTTGGGTTGGGCTCTATGGAATGCGAGTAAAAGTCGACCCCGACCCAACCCACCCGAGTTGCACCTCTAATCAATGGCTAAATGTCATGCTGTAATGGTCCTGGTCGTTCAATATCCGTTTACTATTCTTGTCCCCTCCTGGCAGTTTTAGGGTAGGGGTAATAAATGAGCCTAACAAGTCATGTTTTGATATATTCAAGTTCAACTCGTTTATAATTAAGTTCAATTTGAGTCAGGACCGAACTTAATTTTGTGTTCAAACATGACTCGTTTGTGTCATAAAAAGTTCGGTTAAAGTTCAGTTTGGCTTGTTTGTAAAATTAGAATACTAATCAATATAAAATTATATTTATTTAGACTTGTGAGCTCGGCTTGTTTAGGTTAAAATTTTGTGTTTAACCCTTAAAAATCTTAAAATGAAGAAGAACACTAGGCTCGTGAGTTCGGCTCGGCTTATTTATAACTGAGCTATAAAAATTATTCAAATTCAACAAATTTGTCTAATTGAACGAGTTTAAATGAGCTCCAACCCAAAAGAGCCCGAGTCGAGCAGCTCAGTATGTTTACCACTCCTATTTGAGGGTTTGGGGATTCCTTGAGCAAAGTCGACCTTGAAATAGGGCTCACAAATTCAAACAATTATTACTATCATTATTGTTATTTTATTGTTAGATTATTATTATTATTATTATTATTATTATTATTATTATTATGTACCAACAAAATTTTTGAATAAGGCATATAAGGTATAAGGTAACAAAAAATGGTGGTTGTTTAATCCTGTAATCTCTAGTTCCCAAATACAACTTTTCCTCCGTATCAAAGTATCTGGCATTATTGGGTTGCATTTTCTTACCCAACTTTGACTTCTCTCATTCCCCCCCCCCCCCCCCCCAACATTTCTCCATCTGTCTATCCTTATCTGATGTACATTTTGTAGATGTTTATTGAATGAAAACAGAAAGCTTATTTACCAAGCAAAAAACAAAATTTAAAAACTTTTTACACACCGAGATTCTAACTTTTGATTTTTTTTTAGGAATTAGTTTTCACCGGTATCAAGAATGACATAACATACCATATCATAATTCAGTCGATAGTTGTCCTAATTGGTCATGGCTCTATAGACATCAATAATTATGTAGTATAAGAGAGGAGTCACATCTTAAACCCCACAAACAACATGATGCATTTAAAAATCACGTTAAGATTATGTATATAATGTTTTATATTCAATCCTAAATGAAAACTTTGGACTACATTAACATACAACCCAAAAAGCTGACAGTACAACCATTCAACTTCGGACTATATTTTTATATATTGTTTGGTTTTTCCACAGTACAACCATGGACAAATGGACACCGTCAAAGGGCTTTTCATCTCACGTGTTAAGAGATACTGGATTGTACACGAAAATTACAAGTTTTTTTTTTATAGATAGATTTTGTTGTATCCAGGACATATCATAATGTTTTTATGTTTTTATGGTTGCAACTCTCAGTACTGACAGACATGATAGAAGAATAGAAGACCATGGATACCCTGTTTTCCACCTTTTTTTTAATCACATTATTCAGTTTGTTTCATCAGAGCAGACTTATAGTTTCCTTGTGCAGTTGACATGCTAGCATGAAGATCATGTCTGAACTATGATGAGAGAAATTTTGAGGTAAGTCCCACTTTTGGGAATCTTATTTCATTTGATCTTTCTGATTTATATATGCAAAATCTGACAGCGGAAAGAGTAAGACAAGCTTTGGGGTTGTTATTGTTGTCTTGGTGGTTTTGTAGCAACACCCCTCGTTTGGTGAGTTGATGGATGTGTATCTTGGAGGTCAAGGTTTCAAATCCAGTTATAATCTTCTTGTGCGATGTTAAAAAATATGGATTTTTAGTTTTAAGTCCCTGTAAACATGCATAATTTTTTTAGTCCCTCCGTCAAACGTCCGTTCATACACTGTTAATTTGTTAGATGTGATTTTATTTTTAAGTCTCTGTAAACTATGTTATTTACTGTTAAGTCCCTATAAACTATGTTATTTAGTTATTAGTCCCTGTAAAATATGAAGAAAGGAGGGATTAATCACTAAATAACATAGTTTACAGAGACTTAAAAATAAATCACATTTCACAAATTAACGGTGTATGGACGGACATTTGACAGGAGGACAAAAAACCAAATAGGCGGTTGAATATGGAGACTTAAAAAGAAATATGAAGAAGTGAGAGACCGATCCCTAAGTATGCATGTTTACAGGGACTTAAAAATAAAAATTCCTAAAAAATAATGTGGTTAAATATGTTTTTTTTTCAATCTTATATGCATCAATAAAAAATTAACCGAAACATATATTCACATTAACAAAGTATATAGTTCGATAAATTTTTTTCATATTTTTCATAAATGCAATTCATTGTAGTATATGTTTTTTTTTATATAAAAGGATGTAACTCATTTGAAGAAATATATTATGTTTAAAAATTTTAAAACACTTGTAAACTTGAATGGTTCTGGTCGTTCAAATATATGTCCACTATTCTTGTCACCTCGTGGCAGTTTGAGGGTAGGGGTAATAAATGAGCCGAATGAGTCAAGTTTTGACATGTTCAAGGTCGACTCATTTATAATTAAAATTGACTCGAGCTCGGGACCGAACTTAATTTTATGTTCAAGCATGACTCATTTGTGTTATAAAAGTTCAATTGAAGCTCAGCTCGACTCGTTTGTAAAATCAGAATACTAATTAATACAAAGTTATGTTGGTTTTTGAAATAGTTTTTCAAAAAATAAAGTTTCAAAATTATATATTTGGTATAAAAATATATATTAATATATTACTCAAACTTTAATCCCTCACTTGATTTCAAATAATCACCGATTAGTTAAATATAAGGCTCGGATATAATATGGACAAGGCCTATATATATGGGGGTGTAATGCTTGGCATGTTCATATGGACTTTGACATGATTCATGCATTTTGACAAATGGAATATGTACATTGAACTATAATTATGGAATTAAATATGAAAGATTCATGTGTGTATGATTTCTAGATGAATCTAGGTGGGAATGAATCCATATTTAAATCATTGACTGTGTATAATTCATGTATGTATGATTTCTATAATGAATCTAGGGTGGAATGAACCTAATTGAATGCATTGAATATGCAAGGTTCTCATTCCAATTATGCACCTAGGCTGGATACATGAATTGACAATAAAAGAGTTTATTATATACCTTGAATTTGCCAACCCTGAGTATGGAACATGAATCATGCATAATACACTTATAGTAAGTCCATGAATCTAAATTGAATGGGTACTTTGAATTTAGAGACTATTGGGCAATCTAAAAGCCTATATAAAAAGACTCATGTATGTTATTCCATTCATCGAAAGCACAAGTTGTGTATCTAATCATAGAAAGAGAGAGAGAGAGTCTCTTGTGAGAGTTTGTGAGAGAAAGCCCTAACGTCCTACTATACCGGTTAACCCAAGTATTTTTATGGTGATAGAGTTCTTAACCAGTTTCTAATTCTATCAGTGCACTCTATGTGGGCTTACTGGATCCTGGGGAATGGTTTGGTTCGAGACTTTTGCATCGGGAGGAGCCGAATAACTCTTTAAGCATCGCAAAAGGCTTCATCCATCCATTCATCTCTTACATCTTCTCATTCTCTCTATTATTTCAGTATTTTATTTTGCTGAATTTTTGTATTTTCATCCTATTTTCATCTAATCCCGTAACAAGTTATGCTCATTTAGACTTGTGAACTTGGTTTATTTAGACTAAAACCCTTAAAAACTCTAAAATGGAGAACACTATGTTCGTTTAGGCTCGTGAGTTCGGCTCAGCTTGTTTATAACTGAGCTATAAAAATTGTTCAAACTCGACTGATTTGTCTAATTGAATGAACTCAAATGAGCTCCAACTGAGCTGAGCTTCAGCCGAGCAACTCAGTACGTTTACCACCCCTATTTGAGGGTTTGGGCATCCCCTGAGCAAAGTCGACCCTGAAACATGGCTTACAAATTCAAACAATTATTATTATTATTATGTACCAACAAATTTTTTGAATAAGTTTAAAAATAATTTAAAAACTTTTTACACAACGAGATTCTAACTTTTCATATTTTTTGGGAATTAGTTTTCACCGGTATTAAAAATGACATAACATACCATATCATAATTCTGTCGATAGTTTTCTCAATTGGCCATGGCATAACGATTAGAGACACCCTCCCCGTTTGAGTAAGCATGACTGCAAGCCCCGTTGAGCCCCATGGGAGAATGACTAAGGGTACGTTTGGTTGCACGATTTGGGCGATTCCGCTTTTTGAAAAGCTAAAATACCAAAATCGTGCAGCCAAACAGGTTGGATTCCGGCGAATCAAAAGCTGGATTCCTTTTAATTTCTCTCTCAAAATCCGTGTTTTAAAAAGCTAAGAAATTGTGATTTTCGGTCGGAATCGATTTTTTGAATTGAAAATCAACTTTATCTACCAAACATTAAACCCCTTTCAAATATTAATTTCTAAATTAAAAAAAAAGCATTCCAAAAAAGTCAAGGTCTAAAATCATCTTTAAAAGCAGCTTTATTCGAAAATCTATTTTTCAATATGTGTTTCCAAACGGAGCCTAGACATAGAAATGGAAAAGCGCATGTGTGGGTGGTGTGTGGGCTTTGGTCCTTCTTGGTTAGCTCGTGAACCATGATGACCCCGGTCTCTGTTATATTTTCACAACCTTCTGAGCTGATTTTTAGTGGGCTTAGACTCACTGCTCATCTAGGCTGTTGGGTGGGGGTGGCGGGGCATGGGGGCTCGTTGTTTGAATGGGGCAAAATATGCCAGAGGGAGATCGTGAAGGAGGCAGTGACCGGTAGGAATGAGTGCGCAAAATGATTTGGTTTTATTGTTGAAATTATGTTATTAAAGATGTGTGCAACAAGATTTCAAGGGTGCAAATAAAAGCACATTTTCACAAACTCCATAGACATCAATTATATAAGATAATAGAGGAGTCAAATCTTAAACCCCACAGGCAACACGATGCATTTAAAAATCAGTTAAGATTATGTATATAATGTTTTATATTTAAACCTAAATGAAAGTGATAAAAATTCAACTTTGGACTACATTAACATATATACAACACAAAATGAAAGAAAAAAAATCTAAAATCAATATAATCCCTTAGTGGGGTGGTCGAGACACACCCTCCCCCAAGAGGAGGGTGCTTCTCTTTTGCATCACTTCAAGCCCTTCCCGCCCCATCTCATTTGCATCTATTTTAGATCTGACACTCGCCTACAGTGACTTTTTGTGGATTTATTTTTATTATTTTGTGATTTCTAAATCTAATCTTTTTTTTATGGATTTATTTTTTTTATTTTTGTGATTTTAGATCTGATCTGTTTTGCAATTATTTTTTTTGTAGAGTTATTTTTATTTTTTTGTGGTTTATATAAATTTTGTGTGGATTGATTTTTATATTTTTGTGGTTTTTAGATCTAATTGATATTTTTTATGAAGTTATTTAATTTAATGTCAATATATAATTATGTTCTAAATTATGTCTTTGCTTAAAAGGTAAACATTTGTATCAATATGGAAGGAGACAATGAGTTTGTTGACGAATGTAGTTATAATGGTGTGTCTAAAGTTAGTATAGCATTTTATTCTGAAGAAAATACCTATCAAATGATTGTCATGTGTAATTTTAATATCGCAGGCACTAATATACTTGATTTCATATAAATGAGTTAGTTACAAAAATTAACATAGATCAATTGTAGTGTGTTACATCTATTTCCATATTCAGTGTAGTGGACTTGTAGTGTGTGTGTTCTTCATGCGGATGGACCGAATGTAGTGTGTTGAATGTAGTGTGTATGTTTATAGTCAGTTTTTAGTGATTTGATGCATTTACATGGTTTTGTGTACATGGATTTCGGATTTTATGATGGATATGTTTATTGTCAATTGCATTGTGTTTTTATTGATTATTGGGTAGGTGCTTCTGCTTACTGTTCTTCATTTTTCTGGATCTGAGAAGATATTTGACTTGGTTGTTGCAAGCATCAACATTGAATGATTCCAATTGAATAATTGATATGATTCTGTTTTTCAATTCCAGTGGAAGTTGTTTAAAGTTGGGCATTATAATTATAATATTGACTAATCTCAAGGAACATTTCTATTTGTGTGAGGGCCAAATCAATTAATCTGATGCATTCCATTTTTGCTATTCAGTCTTCAAGCTATGGAAAAGTGCTTGCACTTGATGAATGTGCCTACCAATAACACGGTTAACATCACCAAACTACTAGGAAGACAACTAAATAGTGATCATCACAGCAGATTGACACAAATAATATGCATTATCTGAACTCCATCCTAAGCTCTTTTTTTTCCTGAATGGCCACTTGAGGGATGAGATGACATCATCAATGTAGAAAACTAACAATGTCATCAACAAAAATAAACAACTAAACTACAGTTTACAATTCAATGTGATGATCAAAAGATTAAATTGCACACAATAATTCATCACATAAGCCACATTCCAGACCGAACAATTTGCAAAACGGTGATGACAAAAAAAAAACAGATCTTTAGAGAAGATCCATAACAATACACACTCCATTAAGTAATATTCACAATACTTATTAAATATTCGAAACACAGACACGACAAAGACATAAACCCTAAAAAAATAATGAACCCCTAAACAACAAATTTATCCAGACCCCAAAAACCCCTCCCGTTCTACAATAAAAAAGAGGGCCATTTTCAGCAACTGAAGCAAACCCCACCTCAGATTTCTTTCAAAATTATATTTCAAATGGTCACCACCGGTTCCACATGTACAACCCATTGAAGAAATGAATTAGCATAAAAAAAATATGCCGAAGGGCAAGGACCCGATCGGAGACCTCTTGCTTGTCGAGGACGACCGACAACAAGTGAAGCACTGAAACCCTTGGACCTCCTCGGTGGTGGTGGTCGTCCAGGGGCTTCCGCCACTTCTAATAAACCCAAACTGGTTGTATTTTGAACCCACAAAAAAAAAATAAACCAACCTTGAGAGCCAAGAAGACCTCCGGCAGTGGGGGCTTCGGTGGCAGCTAGGGTTTCGAAGGGGTCCGACTAGGGTTTCGAAGGTAGTGATTCTAGGTAGGGTTTCGAAGGGGGGCGGCTAGGGTTTCAAAGGCGGTGAAGGGGGCTAGGGTATTTCGAGCATTCTTCAACCCGGGGCCGTCGCCGACGTTCAAGGCTGTGTCGTCGTCCTCTAACGGGCCTTTTAAGTCGATGTGGGAGATGGATTTTGAAGAGATGAAGGAGATTTGTGGAGCCTGATAATGTGCGCAGATGATTATTGACGCTACACAGAGTCGGACGGGGATATTAAAAACAATGCAAGTGAACACATCACAAACTCATGTATCAAAAACCCGGCAGAACTCAAATGTGAATGTCCAAAAAGAACAGACACCAAAGATTAATATATCCATGAAAGACTTCTCACGCTAAATCCACAAACAGTTTATACAGATTGAACAATTCTTTCAACCTGTTTTACAATACTGATGAACACACACATATATATATATATATATATATATATCATAAAGAAACCCTTAGCAGTACCACTTCTTCACCAAAAAAATAAAAATGTAACCAAACATAACCATCAATAACTATTAATTATCACGCGGAAGTAAATTATTGACCATCAATAACTATTAATTATCACGCGCGGAAGTAAATAATTGTGGATGCGCGAGCTGACAGCCCTAGTTTAGCAACCCATGACATGGTTTGGGTCGACCTTCGGCTTGTGCACAACGGTCCCATCGTTCCCAGCGAGCGCCTTGTACTTGTCCTTCCTCGTAAAGCTCGTGCACTCATAAGACAGGCTCGCCGCGATGAGCCTCTGTATGTAATTCGCCACATCATGACTCGACCTCCCCCCACCCCCACAAGTGAGCTCGCGCGGCAGCTTGTTGAGGAAAGTCACTTCATAAGCCGGGCTGGGGTTCATGAAGAAATAGAAGGGGTCCATCCCCTTCCACCCCCTCGCCGTCGTCCCATGGAACATGCTCATCTTGTTCGCCATCGCCACGGGGACGATCTCGTCCGTCAGCTCCGCGAACAGCGCGGAGAATCGCAGGAGGAACGGTTCCCGGCATGTGGTCCCTTCCGGGCATATCACCAGGTCGCCTTCCTCGAGTAGCTTCTTTATCATCGCCGCGTCGGCGGTGCGGTCCCGCGTGAGGCGGACGGTCTTGATGGGGGAGAGGATCTCGGAGAGGCGGGAGACGGAGTACGTGACGGCGGCGATTGGGCGGCCGAGGGCGGTGGAGAGGAAGATCGGGTCGAGGAGGTGCGGTGGGAGCAGATGAAGAGGACGCCAGATTGGCCGGTGGATTTTCGGGGAGGGGGTGTGCCGTTGATGATGACGCGGACACCGAGAGCGAGTAAGGCGTGGTAGACGAAGCGCATGGGGAGGAGAGAGCCGGCGGCGATCCTGAGGCATGCGAGGAGGAAGCCGATGGGGATCCAGAGGATGGTGAGGAGGGCGAGCAGAGGGATGGGTTTCTGGACGAGTCGGCCGTCGTGGAAGATGATCGGTTTCGGAAGCTTGTCATGGCTCACCGCCTCCACCGAGGGGCTCTCCTGGACCACGTAGCTCTCCTGAAGAAACCGAACATGTGATGGTTCATCTAATTATATTAGCCAAAAAAAATGGTTTTTTTTTTAATTTATTTATGAAATGGTGCGCCCATCACATTTTCATAATTAGGTACGTTTAAAAATGAGTTGAAAATGAATGATCTTGAATATAAAATAACGCGCTTAAATAAATTTAATTTATGAAAAGCTCATTTTCCGTATTTTAAAAATATATATTTTTTGTGTTAAAATTTTTATAAGTAACTTTTTAATTTAATTTTATTTCATAAATATGTTTAAAAATATCTATGAGAAGAAGAAGTTCGTCTAGATATTTTTTGTTTAAAAAATTATGGACCTATCTATATCAATTAACTAAAAACGGACAGTTAGTTTAAAATGGAAGAAAAAAAAAGAGGTAAAAATATGAAAAAAATACAACGAGATGAATATGGAGGGGAACAAAACCTTGCAGAGATTCATGAAAGGGATGTCAGTCTTCCGATCGCCGAGGCCAATTTCGGGGGAGCACTCCCCAAACACCTCTTTAAGTGCGGCCGCCTTCTTGTTCCCAACAAGCACACCCGAATTCTTGACAAACCCGGTAGCCCTCCGACCCCGCACGCCTATTTCGGTCCCGACCACTACATCGGCTCCCAAATAGTCTTTGAGGAAGGGTTCCACCATGAGCGTGGGGTTCGCCGTGATCACACACCGCCTCCCGCACGAAGAGAACACCCTCCATGACTCCGGGTGGAGGTCCTCCGAGTAGAACTTGGGGAGGACCGCCCTTGCCACGGAGTCTATGTCGGATATCTTAAGCCCCGCGAAGGCGAAAAACACAAGGACTTGGATGCCTGCGGACTCGGAAACGAAGTAGTAGAGGAAGCCAGCCAGAGGGGAGGCGACGAGTAGAAAGAGGAGGCGGAGGAAGCCACCGGCCTCGAATGCTATGAGAGCAAAGTAAGGGAAAGAGCTCCGGCTCCTCAGGAGGGTGCCGTCGAGGTCCGCCACCACAGATTGGTTCTCTCGTCCCATCGACTCGCACTTGTCGATGGTTGGATATGGCACCAAGCATCCTTTGGATTTCCATTTTTTTGCTTGGTAATGTATGTTAAGGGTTGTGGTAAGGATGGGAGAGAAGATATGAAATGTATTTTTTTGCTTGGATATTGTTTGGGTGTTGCGTTTATATTAGGTGCTTATATATAGATTTTAATAGGTAGGCTTGGAAAGAACAAGGATTTTTGTTTTGATGAGAGTTTGGGAGTTTACGAGGTCGATGAAATTGCGGCTCCAAAAATTTTTATAAATAGGGTCATTTAAAAACTGACATTAATGAAAATAAACCATAAAAAAAATCAAAAGGATTTTCAATATATAAACTTTTACAATTGTCTTCGATGAGATTTCATAATTTGAAATCGTTGCATGATAATTTCATTATCAACATTATCAAATATATCCAAATAGAGACTCAAACTAAATCCATGATTTTTTATAATTATCCAAACAGACAGGTGAAGTCGTGAAAGGACTTTTGATACACAAGCATGTGAAGGAAAAAAATGTATAATCTTGATGAATTTTGTTTATTATTCATACGCGATTATGTAATGATGAGAGAGTTTTAAATTAAAAATAAAATAAAAAATAAATAAATTAATTAAAATTAAATTCATGACTAGATACTTGAAGCAAAGAAGAGAAAATTAACAATGTGATCAGAGTTGATTGGAAGCGGAGGGACAAAGGGTCCCAAATTTTTTTAATATATGTAAGGTGGGGCAGGGACATAGGTTTTTTGACTTTTGGTGAATATTAGGGTATAATGTGTTTTAAAAATTGAATACACAATCTTTAAAAAAAAAGAAAAAAAAGAATGTACAATGAATATACAACCATGCAATCCCATGCAGAACGAGTATCCCACGTATTCCTCTTTTTTTCTTTTTTTAAATGGGCTTTGGGTTAATGTGTAAATAAAGTTACACTTGCCGTGGGGTTAGGTAGTTTAATTTTTAGAAAAAATTGTCCAAATGCCCCTGGATCGAACCCCCTATTTTTTCCATGCCTCTTGACCAGGGGGGATTTTTTTTTTACCCCTGCTTTTTTATCCCCTTGTTTTTTAACCCCTCCCACTGCCAATTCACGTTATATCTGTGACTACAGTTTTAATTTTTGTAACATTAACTATCATTCATGTAACTTGTATTGATTTTTTTTTTAAATCTTTGTACCCGCTTTGCAAAGAGGTAATTTGTTTTTTGTAAATTGTAGACGAAAAGGCCATGATTCACTTTCATAGGTCTGCATCTGCTTGTTGAGCCTTTGTAATTTCCTGATAGGAGCTGGTTATTATGTTTCATCAGCTCCTTAATCAACATCTTTTTGGATTCTCCTCCCTCCCCTCTTTTTTCTTCTTCTTCTTCTTCCTTTTTCTACTTCCCCTTCCTCTCTTCTGTCATCTCTCTCTTTTCTTCTTCTTCCCCTTCCTCTCTTCTGCCACCTCTAGCAATTTTCTCTTGCCCTTACTCATTATCATCCCCTCTTCCATTTTTCTCTTTTGAATGGTTTTCATGTTAAGTTTGTCGGCAATCAACTTTGTTTTATGGGGTCTGAAAAGGTGTTCCTCATCCTGGCCAACATGTAATTCTGGGTCAACCTAAAAATAAAATTAAGTTATAGATATTGTACATCTACTTACATAAACTAAAATTACAGTTACATATGTAACTTTATAGTTGCATAATCGATACAGGTTATATGAATGATAGTTAATGTTATAGAAATTAAAACCGTAGTTACAGATATAATGTGAGGTGGCAGTGAGGAGGGGTAAAAAAAAGGGGGACCAAAAAGCGGGGGTAAAAAAAATCCCCCCTGGTCATGGGGCATGGAAAAAATAGGGGCTTGGTCCAGAGACATTTGGACAATTTTGCCTTAATTTTTTTCAAAAGTTTGATGTGTAGGTTAGGTAATTTAATTTTTTCAAAAAGTTTTGATGGGGTCAATTGACCCCGTATTGTTACACTTGCCGCCGCCCTCATGCCAAGCTCACCATGCCATCCGCCTTATTTTGTACTCGCTCTACACACCACATTTGTTTTTTTTTTTTATATATATCCTATGTCATCTTTATGTTTTGTTTTTAAAAAATGCTTAGTTATTTTTTTAATATAAAACTCAGAGCACATATATTTTTATCATTTAAAAAAAAAGATTAATATCCTTTAATGAGCTATATATTTTGATAAAAGGAATGGCTCTATTTTGAGTTAAATAAACTCATTTTTAGTAGGTGTAAGAATTTTTTTTTTAATGATGTATATACATTGTCAGATGATGTATATGTACTAGATTTTGGAAGATATATATAAAACTATATCTTGAACTGTAAAAAAAACTGAATGTAAAAACGCTCTTTTTTATAAATAAAAAAAAGATAAATCTTGCACTTGCAGATTACAAATATAAAATGGAGGTGATGAAGAGGAGTGACAAATCATATTTATAATCATTTACGATTATAGACTATAGTCAAATGCATTATCATATACATTAGTCCCACTCAATAGGTACCTTATTGAATTTTTTCATAATTTCTATATTCCACTTAATTTATTATAATATATATTATATATCATTTATAAAATTACATACATAATTAGATGAGTTTGATTTGAGACATAAAAAGATTGTATTTGAGACTAAAAATGAGGCTGAATATAACATTTTTTTGTGTGAACAAGCAAGGGAATAAGAGAAACATAATAAGATAAAAGGTTTGTTTTGTGTTGATGTATGTGTTATTTCTATATATGTACCATTACGTTTGGTTGCCTGTAGGAACTACTTACTTGCCACCCTAAAAATAGGAAAAATGTTATACAATTCTTGGAAGTGAAAAAATATTGTAGAACCAAATATTTAATTTTTGGTGATATTTATACTAGTAATCTGTCAACATAATTGAAATAGATCAATTTTGCTTTTATTCTAATTTTAAAAATTAATCGTTTTATTTTCCTTTTTAAAATAATGATTCTTACTTTAAAGAAATATATACCCCGAGAAGTATTCTTATTATAGAGTGGAGTTGGACTTCATTTTCACGAAAAACAAACATAAATTTAGCTTTAATAAAAGTATCCTTATTTTTAGATAATTTAAATACTTTACGAAAAAGATTTTACAGCTTACCAAACAAAACTAGGTGGAGATCATTATCAAATATAAAACAATACTATGGCCAAACAAAGAATCTCAAATGTTAAATCGAGTATCCTATAGTTCAATT
>CM060863.1:40138091-40175794 GCA_030737845.1 Acorus calamus | reverse complement strand
TCAGATTTATTACGCTAAAGTATTTGATGAAAAATTAAAATTGAAAAAAAGTCTAATAGTTAGCCAAACAGGACTTTTTCAGTTCATCATTTAATGTGTTGTAGTTTGGACAGTTAGACCACTTCATCATTCAAATTCCCTGTGATAATTTTTAAAGATGATTGATTTAATTAGCTTCAAATCATCAATATAAGTTATGAAATCATCAATCAACTCTCAGGGAGATCAGTTAGGCCTACATCCCATCAACACTTGTTAGTCAAGATGCGCCTGTAATATTTTTAGTCATGTATCAATCTTCTATTAGATGCTGACAAGTTTTATATCAATTGTGGTGCATCTTGGAATTTTAGATGAATGTATTGTGAATTTCTGATCAATTCAGTTCCACAGCAGCTGTGTGAAAGGGATCTTCCCCTTCCCTCATATTAATAGCTAACACACTCATCCATACACACATCAAACTCTTATCTACACACAATACAACAAAATAATGGTCTACTTTGTGTTATTTCAGCGTTGAAACCAAGTGATGAACCAACCAATATAATGCAAACAAGCCACCATTTCACATTTTCCTCTACCCCTCCCCCTCTCCTTCCAACCTTCTTCCTCCTCATATCAAAAACTTAAAAACCAACCAAAATCTCAAGAAGAAAAGATCAAATCCACAAGGGAGTGGCGCAAACCCACAATGGCCAAGCAATCTCTCTTTCTCTTAAACATGTCTTCCAAAGACAAAACAACAACCAAAAGAAAATCCAATAATGGTAGAATGATCTCATGCAATCTGAAAACTGATTGTTGGGATGCATTTGAGGAGGAGCCTTCATCACCCAGAGTGAGCTGTGTGGGTCAGATCAAGAGGGACCATGATAGGCTCTCCGCCCAAGCCAAAGGTGGTGGTGCTTATCACAAGTCTTTCCTCATGAAGATGTTGTCATGTGGGACAATCAGCCATAGAAGAATCAGTGCTGATCTATTCGAAGAAGAAGAAGAAGAAGATTTTGAAGTGGTTAATGTTCTTGACATGGATCCTCCGTTGCCGGTCGTGAAGTGTGGTGTTAGTGAGAGAGGGTGTGTTAACCTGTGGAAGAGGCGATGTGGGGGTTCATTGGAAGGTCTCCAAGTTGGGCAGATTGAGAAACCATTATGAATATTAGTTGTGTTTTCTTGATGTATTATGTTAATAATATTCTTTTAGTATTTCTGAAATAGTTTTTAATAGAATGCTCGAGAGATTGATGAATGGAATACATGTTTTGAGCTTGTTGTTTATTTGTAAGGTATATGTATTTGTCCAAAAAAAAAAAGAGTGGAATATATACTCGAATAAACTGAGTGCATGCAGCAATTCAGGAAGTGAAATAACAAAATTAGTAGCCAAGAATAAAATTTGAAGATCTTGGAATCCCATTAACTCCTTTGTTAGAAAAATACCTCACAGATCCAAACAGGTTTTCAACTTTAAGATCTACACCGCCCCACATCGTTGAGTTACACTTAAGACTCCGTTTGGCTCAACGGTATGGGTCTCTACATTTGGAAACTCAACTAGGTGGTGGAGAAGCAGCGTTTTTAGGCGTTTCAAAACACCAAAAAAAATACTTGCTAATGTTATCACTCCAAATGAAACGCAATCGCCGAAATCATGTTTGGATAGGAGGTAGAGTTCCGCGGTGTTTGGAAATGCAAACTCACCCCATGTCGCTGAGCAAGCAAAACTTTAACCCTAAAACATTTTTCACCGCAGAATTTGAACCCCTTAGATTTTCAAAACATGGGCATCCCCACGGCGTATCTAGACATGACCTAAAATGCGTTCCAGATGCGAACCATTTTCAAATTCGGATGGATTGGATGACCGATTCTAGATGATATTCAAATTTAGAGTGTGTTTGGTTGCGTGATTGTAAAACTGATTTTGTAGGAATCTGAATTTTAAAACTGATTCTGAAGGAAGCTCACCCCCCAGCTTTTGGACGTTAATTGCCTGAAATATATCTGCAAGAAGCTGCTATTAAAATTATTTGGTTATACGATTGCAAAAGCAGCTTCATACAAACATAAAAAAAAAGGTTAAGTTGGGTAGTGGGAAAGGTTAAATTAGGTAGTGGGAATAGCTTTGCCCAGTGAGCAAATCAATGGAAAAGTGTACTGAAATTTTTAGTTGTAACAAAATCTATTTATATTTTTCTTATGATTTCTGGGTGCTGCATCATGCTTTTATTCCTCGATCTTATTGCATATAGAAACAGCTTTTTTTAAAGGAATTATATCCATGTTTGTTGCTTTGAGAGTATCAGTGATTAGTTTATTCATCTATAAAGGACCAACATGGTTAAAGAAGATTAGACAACAAATGAATCAATATCCCATCATATAATAATATCATTTGTTGGAGATAATTAGTAGGTCCCCCTTATAAGTGAAAATTGGACTGGTGAAGATGGAAGCGAAATCCTAAAATCAGATCCCCACCCCTATTCGCATAAAAAAATTGATAATTATCCACCTAGGTTGTATATTTTTTGGCTTTGAAAAATGAATTTTTTTTTTATGTTATACACTATGATAATGTCGTATATATTGTGCTATCATGTATGGGACTGCAAACTGAACTGCCAAACAGACTAAGTGTTCTAACTATAAAAAAAAAAAATGATTTGGGGGTTGTTTAGGGTCAATGTTGGCCTTGACAATTACAAAACTCACATTTGTTATGTTACTGAGATAATAGTAACAGGGAGACTCATTTAGGAACATAAATTATTTTATGATAGATAATTATTCTAATATAGATAAATAATAAGTCATTTTATATGTGATTGTATTTTTTAGTTAGTCTTGTGAAAAAATGTAATAAATAAAATTTTATTGTTTTATTGATCGTAGATAAATTATAAATAAAATGTGAATAAGATGTTGATGATGATATATAAAATATGAAAAATAATATGATGTGTGAATCCCCTTATTCATGAGAGATAATGACGTGTAATTTGACATATGAGTCCCATTTATATCAGGGGAATAGATTTGATGGAATAAAACAATTCCAGGGAACATAGAATGATCAATATCATCTTATTTTTACATCTTTTGACATAGGTATACCTACTTATCCCATGTGAATAAACAAGTATTTTTAGCTTATTCACCCCTATTCTTCCATGTTCCACCTCTATTCCACAATCCAATCCTTTCTCTTTTGTCATCATGGGATATTCCATTATAGGTATGACAATAAGATCTTGGCAAATATTTTCAACTTATTTACAAGAATTTAAAAAAACCATGAGTAGAAATGCATAATCCATGTTGAACCTAAGCCATAAAATAAATGTCTCCATCAAAAAAAAAAAAAATTTGATTAATGTGGATAAAATGAGTCTTGCTCTACATGCCACATGAGACTGGATAAGAGTTTAGTGTTAATTCTATTTCTAATCATCAAGAGTTTTAGATTTGACTACACAATTTACCAATCTTGGGTGTGATTCTGTGTATCTAAGATTTTTTCTAACAAATGTTATGGTTCTTGGTCACAAAAAAAAAAAAAAAAAAAAAAAACTAAAAAACAAAGAAAGAACAACCTAGTCAGCAATTAATCTCATATGGGACTGATACTTTGAACCAAGCATTGGTGAACTGTAGTTGATCAAAATTTAAAAAATCAAGTGAAGGGGATTTGGGATTGTAGTTGTGGGTCATTTTCAAAAATTTAAAAAACCGAACAATAATGGAATCCAAATGAGAGAAGACAAAGTCCAATCCGATGTCCCCAACCTACAAACCTCCAAATTGGACAACGAAGAGAGACAAAAAAAAAAAAAAACAGCCATTTTTTCTCCGCTATTGTCGCCGAGATCTGCCAATCAATCCATAAAAAGCTTAATTACAAGTCTCTCTAATTTAAAAATTAGGACACACAAGATCCATCCGCACAATATAATTGAACTCTTACATTTGAATTTATTCATTTTTATTTATCAAACTCATTTTAATTTATTTTTTTAAAAATAGATGCTCCCCGTGGTTTGATATCTAACCTCCTTTAGAGAGAGGTTAGTTCATTATTTTAAAATTATTTATAATAAATGCATATCTTTTATTTTTATCTCACTTTTTAAAATCATTAACATTTTAATTTTTTTTGTTATAAAGTCATTTTCAAATATGGTTTCCAACCATGGAGAGAACCTATTGTTTTCTAAAAAAATCATATTCAAATGGCTAGTCATTAAATTTAAAATAGAATCAAAGTTATTCATCAATAAATTATGAGGTTCGTATATTTTTTATTTTTAAATATAAACATCTTTTACTAAAACATATATTAAAATATATATATAATAATATATTAAATGGATTCATTGAATAAAAAATTAAAAATTGTAATGAGTGCTCGATGACTTTTGAACTATATAGACGGAATGCGACATGCCTAGCTACACTCATTTGAAAATTTAAAAGAAAAAAAAAACAGAAAATGGAATTTTCAGACAGCAAAATCGATTGTTTAATTTAGAAAGCAAGAAAAACACAATTAATAATGTCACGAAACAGAAGTTTTGTAACAAGTGGGTCAGTTATGAGTTGACTGATGGAGCTGAACTGACTATGGTTCGGGGAGTTCCCAATCGTGTAATTAAGGGGTTCTCCGTTCATGTCGTCAACTCTGACTGCCAAACGCGGAACCCAACATCTGCTACTACCGTTTCTCTCTCTCTCTCTCTCTCTCTCCCCCCCCTATAATTACATGGAATAAAACATCCTCTTTTAATACCCACACGTTTTTCTTTTTGAGTTCCTCGCACTTAAGAGAGAGAGAGAGAGAGATCCAACTCCCTCGTATTAGCACAGAATCATGAGAGGGAGAGGCAACGGAGAGAAGAAGGTGTCGGTCAAATGGATCCTCATCTTTTGTGTCTCCAGCTTCCTACTTGGGATGCTCTTCACGAATAGGTCCTTCACAAAAATGTTCTTTTTAAAAAAAAAATTTGGTTTTTTTAATGTGGGTTGTTGTTTTTTTGTTGTTTGGATTGGATTCTCGTTTGGGTATGTTTGGTTTGGGTGATTTTGGAGGCTTTTTTTTTTACGTTTGGGTATGTAATGCAGGCTTTGGTCGCCGCCGGAAACGAATACTCAGATGCTTTCAAGACGGCGGCAAGAGCAGGAGAAGCTTCAGATCGTCTCGGAGGATTGCCACACTGAAAGGGTTGGTTTTGTTTCATTCAAAAATCTTTCCTTTTTTGATGTTTTGGGTGAAATTTTGGATTTTGATTCGACCCAATTGGTTTTTGTTGTTGGTATCAGAAACCGGGCCAAGACAAGGACATAATGGGAGAGGTCTCCAGGACCCATGAAGCGATTCAGTATACATTTGAACCTGAGATTTCTGTTCATATGTTTGTGAATCCAAATTATTGGATTTCAAGCTGATTGTTTTGGGTATTTCAGATCTTTGGACAAGACAATATCAACGTTGCAGATGGAGCTGGCGGCGACACGGAGCGCGCAGGAGATGGGCCGGGGGCTGGATGGTTCGCCCTCGGCTGTGGCATTGCACGAGGCCCAGCCCAGGAAAAAGCATTCGTTGTGATCGGGATCAATACTGCATTCAGTAGCAGGAAGAGGCGGGATTCCGTCAGGGAGACGTGGATGCCCCAAGGTAAATTGAATAATTTTGATCTGATATGAATACATAAGGATTTTGAGATCTGAATGGTTTTGAGGCATGCTCTTTAATAATGAAAAGTTGATATGAGTTGACTGATACCTCACACAAGAAGACTCTCTACTGATTTCTTCAGTGCAGTATCTGCTGATCCATTTATGGTGTATATATTGGTATCTTTATTAGCCAATGCAGCCTGATTTTGTTTTTCCAATATTTGCATGATGAGTATGGTTTAGTTATTAGGCATCACCAGGGAATTTGAATAGTAGAATTACTGATCTGGTACAAGTACTGAAAACAAGGTGCAGCTTTTTTATTGTGGACCAATATTTGAAGCAGGGGATAGCCATTCTAAATATTTGGGTTTGTATGTCTAATGAGCGCTGCAATGCTTGACCTTTCATCAGGCTTGGCATCTTTATTTGCTTGGATTGAAATTTACTTTGAGAATTATGGAAGTTTATAAATAGAACCACCTAAAATCACTATTAGCCATGTATGGGGAGAGTTTGATTTGTGGTTTGAGCATTTTATCTATCATTGTGTATATTGGCATTGATGAAAACTTAAAGCGCATAAGTTTGGCCCTTTTTAAACTGCAAACAAACAATGTCCTGAACATTTTTGTTAATAATAATATTTTTCTATCTCGTCACTATTTTCTATCAAAATTTCATGTTAAAACCAATGAAGAGGTATAGAGTATTTATAATTTCATTGGAATCAGAAATGATATTTAAGTATACACAATTCTCATAGTAGTTAAATTTTTCTTCTTGTGTTTAATTAGGAGAAAAGCTCCAGCAATTAGAGCGGGAAAGGGAATTGTCATTCGGTTCATGATTGGGCACAGGTACATCAATTTGTTGTTATAGCTGACTTTGCAATCTCGAATTACAACAGAGTAACATGTGTTTCTAGTATCATATGTTAGATATTGGTTTTGTCTCGTATTTTCTGTTGATACATCTAACATCTCATTTTATAATACCAATGATGTTTATTTCATTTTGTTGTATATGTAGCACAAAAAATTGTTTCTTTTCCACCAAACTGACTAAATTTTCGAAATCCTACCATTATAGCCATTTATATAATTTCATCCTTCATATCTTTGATGTTTGTCATTTTGATGAAATCTGGTGAATGTTCCCACTTTCCAATAAGAATATAAAACTAAATCAAAATTTTTATATTCGTTCTTCCTTGCTAGTTTCTATGTGGTCGCTGACACTATCAATATGTTAATCATCCTCTTTGTTACATGTATTAAATCTCCTCATCGAATCCACAGGTGAGATTTTTCTGATTATCATTTTCGGGCCCCATTTTAAACGATAATCTTCACCTTGGCCCCATTCTCTACCTGCACTTATGCAGACGTGAACAAATCTTCAGGGTCACTTTTTCACTACAATTGGTGCTATTGTAGCACACTTATTGGGAACTCTTGAATACCCACTAGCTCATCTCTTCCTACAGTCCAGATAAAAAGTGGATCTATCCTTCTGAAAATCAATCATCCTAGACCCATTTGATGATTTCTCACTAAATGTGAATGACTTGTAGCAAAGGAATATTAACTTGGTAGGGTTCAATAGAATTTTGGGATTTGAACCATAGATTTGACAATATCATACAACGAAAACAATCTGGAAGTCATTTCCCACCTTGTGGTGTATAATACTATAATCAAGTAAACCATTTCAATGAAGGCTTAACCTTTTGTTCCAAAAAAAAAATGTATATGTTGCTATTATTCTGTTCAACATTAGTATTCTATAGTCCCCCAAAATGATATTACTTTCCTCAAAATTTGTGGTTGCACCAGAACATTAGTAAAATGTTTGTCACAGTCTCACTTTTCTTAGTTGTCGGTTGTCACTGTCTCACTTTCCAGTATAGTGTCGGAAGGAGCTGATTTAACTTTTTTATTTCTTAGTGTTTGTGATAATCTATTACCCAGTAAACATTTTTGTTTCATGTGAATGGTGGTATCCACCAAATTTATTTCAAAACTGATAGACTACATGCAAAAACATGATGCAAAAGTGAAAAGAGAGAAAGTGAGATATAATGAATACCCAGTAAACAATACTGTCTTCATAAATTCTCTTTGCCACAAAGATCTCTAAACTCTCAGATTTCCAGCCTTTTCAGATAGCTGGCATATAAGCTGTCTGCCTGTCTAAGCTGATATGTGCAGAAATGATCATGAATCTACTTATACAGTTAAATTTTTTCTGCCTTTTCTTTGCTAATTTAAGACGTATTGGGATTTGAAATGAACCCCACATGCTTGTGTGATTCCCAAATATTATTGAACCATGATACCCTTTCAGTAGTAAGATTCTCATAATAGGCCACCCATATTCATTATTATTATTGAGGTAATGGTGATTTATAAGCTAGTCATTGTTCAAGTGTAGTAAAGACTGCTACTTTTTTATGGTTGCCTATGCATTTAGGTAAGTGAATCTTTGGTGTAGCAGTATTTCATGACCTTTCAAACTTACAAAAAAGAATAATCCTGGGCTGATGACAATTAAGAATATCAGGATCTCATAGGGGTTATTAACAGATTTTCTTCCATATTATTGATCAAATTTATTCCATCTTCCACTTCTTGCCAAGGAAAAGAATTTGATGATTCAAGATAGTGTCAGGATTTTGTTCTGAAGTGCTGACTCCAATGTTTCATGCAGTGCAACATCAAACAGCATTTTGGATCGAGCAATTGATTCAGAAGACAATCAGCATAACGATTTTCTTAGGCTGGTACGTCCTTTCATTATTAGGATGGCACATTTTCCTTGTGAAACACCATCATGCCATTGACAAGGATACCACTATCCTTTTTGGATGGTCCCCACTGCAGTTTTATGGGTGTTGGAAAACCTCTTGGAACAAACATCTACGTTGTTTTATTCATTTGTCATCTAACTTGCAGGAACATGTTGAAGGTTACCATGAATTATCAGCAAAAACAAAGACATTCTTTTCCACTGCAGTTGCCAAATGGGATGCCGAGTTTTATGTGAAGGTGGATGATGATGTCCATGTAAATTTAGGTTTGTAATTTTCTTCTCAAATATCAAGATTCTCTTCAAGCAGTCATGATTATGACTTATATCATTTTCCTTGAAATATGCAGGCATGCTTGCTGCAACTCTTTCTCGCCACAGGTCCAAGCCCAGAACCTACATAGGGTGTATGAAGTCTGGACCAGTTCTCGCTCAAAAGTAAATTTTCTTACTACACATGAGGAATGATTTTTCTCAATTCACATAATTTATAATTCAATTGTGGGGGACTTTATTTATTCCTTTATTATTTGACATAGAAATGTGAAGTACCATGAACCTGAATACTGGAAATTCGGAGAGGAAGGGAACAAATACTTCCGCCATGCAACAGGGCAGATTTATGCCATCTCAAAGGATCTGGCCACATACATCTCAATCAACCAGTAAGATGCAAGACATGGTCTTTTATATTAAAAGTCAGGCCTACTTCACTTTCAATGTACTAAATCATTTATTTGGTGATATTGTGACTAGGCCCATCTTGCACAAGTATGCCAATGAAGATGTAACTCTTGGTGCTTGGTTTATTGGACTTGATGTGGAACACATCGATGAGCGGAACATGTGTTGTGGAACACCACCAGGTACATTTTCCTAGGAAGACTTTTTGTCATAGTATGTTATTGCTAAAATTTTCATCAGTCTTAAACATAATATGCACCGAAACTCAATCTGGTTACATCATATTTCCGCAGTTATTTTACCAACACCAAAGAGAAAGGATTGATATGAACAACATGATTGAAACAATCTGATCTAAATAAGTGTCAATTCAAGTAAAACAAGAATATTTCTTTCAAAAAAAAGAAAGTAAAACAAGAATAGAAGGTGCAAGCACATCACCCAAAAAAAAAATTAAAATTAAAAAAAAGGAGGAGGTCCTTATTATATAATAACAGGTCGAATGATGCTATTTGATTATGATTGCCAATCCAGATTGCGAGTGGAAAGCTCAAGCAGGGAATGTTTGCATTGCATCATTTGATTGGAGTTGCAGTGGGATCTGCAAGTCAGTCGAGAAGATCAAAGATGTGCATGCAAAATGTGGAGAAGGAGATGGAGCTGTTTGGAGCACTTTGTTATGAGGGGAATCTGGTGTGGAACATGACTGATCAGAGCAAATTCTTGCTCGGCAGCCATACCATCTCACCTCCTCAGAAACAATTATGAGGATTCATGAATCGTGGAGATAGAGATAGTGGCTTCACATTGGAAGCTTAAACACTTGAACCATACCCTGAAAACCTATAAAAAGTCTTGAAGTCAAAGATTTGAACCATTCGAGCTGCAGAAGTCGGATTGGACAGAGATGATGCTGGCTATTATTGTATCGAGGAGAAGTTGATTTATTCAACTTTGATTTTCCTGTGTGGAGAGATTGTTTTTGTAGGATTAGGATAGCAAAGTTTTATCCTCTTTATTGACTGCATAGACTGTTGGGTGTAAAAGTGAAAATTATACTGGCTTTGTAGCCCATTAAATTAAATCCGTTGAAAACGAACAACCATCATTCAATTTGTATTCTTTTGAACCACATTTGCAAGGGCCATATTGATTATATGCATCATGTGCAGAGTTCAATAACATTATATACTTATTTTTTGCAAGTACTTATATGCAAAAGAGTATATCTTGTTTGATTTATTTTATTTTTTGCAAGTAATTCTTTTTTTTAATTTTTTTTATCAACTTGTTTGATTAGCAGACCTGTTTCTGAGTCCACTACAAAATAGAGAAATGCAAAATGGTGTTAGAAGGGTCCCAGAGGTCGATGTATAAGCAGTTTTTTTTTTTTCAAGCATATTTGGAGTGTCATGATTATGATGTCCAGAACGGCCACCTCTAGATTCTCTGTAACTCTGGTCAGCACCACATGCATGTTCTGCTTCTTGAAATGTTAGCCAAGAATTCAGAGGTCCCCTGATAATCAATTTTTAAAATCATCTTATTTTCTAAATTGATTAAAATAATCAATTCTAAAAAGCTTCTCCTGAGTAGCTTTTTATTTTTTTTATTGATTTTTAATACATAAAAACTAAAACATGAAATCAAATGATGAAGTTTAAGAATTCCAATTTGAAACCGACTAGGTAAAAACTGATTTTGTAAAAACAAATTCATTTGATAACTACTTCCAACAGGGTGTTACCGTGTTAGTATACAAAATATATATAATTATTGCTGTTCATCGATAGAAAATCATCGAATCATATACTCACATTAAAGAGATATGTATCAATAGAAATTTTTTATATTTTTTATAAATGCATATATACAATTCATTGGAGCATATGTTATATATTTTTTATAAAAACATATACCTCATCCTCATCTATACTATTTCAAAAAATTCAAAACAAGTGTAAATTGTAATTGGGGCTGGAAAATAGGTTGTACGTAACATTATCAAATAATTAATTGTAAAAAAAATAATTACTTCTTCTGGAATCACATTTTTTTCCTTGTTATAAAAAAATAATAAAAAAGAACATAGTAAGTTGAGATTATTTAACTTATTGTAATACAATATATTGAGAGTAAAGCCGCCTTCGTTTTGTTATTTGAAGACTTGCAATGCAACACTGTGGGTGTTAATAAATAATAATTATGCAACAATGAGACACCAAATTTGAAAGATGTGCAGAAAATAATGGATCATTGAATCATAAAGCATGACAAATCCAATATAATGTTATAGCACATGTTGATTGCCTTCCCTTTTTAGATAATAAAAAAAATTGCAAGAAAGGCATCCAGTGAGTGATATTCTTAAATGTAATAATAATCATGTATTCTCAATTTACAGGGGTGATGGAAGCTCATGACGCAGTAGTTGTTAACGTCACACAATTATTATTATTTTGCTAAAGTAAAAGTTGGCATCACATGTCATTAACCAAGTTAATAAGGTGACTAATTATAAGTCCAATTATGAAAGCTACTCATTGATGCAACCAATTCTGAGATTTACAATCAATTCTGGACCCTTTGTTTTCAAATTTCTTAATAATCATCCACCACTTCAAAATCAGGGATTTACAGGAACTTTTGATGCCTATAAATAACTCCCTCATTTTGGTTCAGTGTTTGTGTGTGTTCAGAAAGTCTTCCAAGCCCAATTTATCTTTCTTGCTTTTTGATCAAATAATACTCAATATACTAGTGAATAGTGATGTTGGCCTTCCAATTCAATTTACATCACTCACCCATCTATCATTTGATTTTGGGGGGTCATCAATTTGATTGTTTTAATTTTTCCAAATGCCATCATGTATGCAAAGAAACCTGGCTCTATGAATATCATATTATTATAGCAGTCTCTTTCTACGATTCTCAAAAATTTTGATTTTTTTTTTTTTTTGAAGACGTAAATTAATGTGATTTTATAAAGGAAAATACTCATTAAATTTACTCTTTACACTGAAAGTCACATATTTCATCTTGATGAAGCATACAACTTGTTAGAAGAAGAAAAAAAAACTGCTTTTTGAAACTATGTATCAAAACTTTTGAGCCTTGGAATTTAATGATACGTCCATCTAAAATGCTACATCATTGGATGGTTGATCTTATCCAAGTCATCCAAAATTATTCAAGAATCTCTCTCTCCCAGCTCCATGACTTTCCTAGTCAAACAACAAACTGTGCAAACCATGTATCTCAAACCACACAATAGCTATAAACTGGGACCCAGACTAACCACTGTTGAAAAATGTGAGACTAAAAACTAATACACACACAAAAGAAGATTTACATAGTTCGCATAATAGAGAGTTTTTCACTATTTTTTTTAGATTACAAATTCTATGTATGCTATAGACTCTCTTAGATTTATGTATTATTCCTATTGACTCATAAATGAGTATTATAGCTCAAATACATGACCACAATACCCTCACATGTTTTCATGCGTAGTGACAAATATTATTTCGATTTAGGAGAAAAAAAAACTTTGTAAGTGCAATTTTTTCTTAATATACAGAAACCGGAACGCGAGACATAATCTAAACACACAATTTAATTTTCCTACTGTTATCACATACAACTCAACCAAAGATAACAGATCCACTAGCCATGATCACTATAATGCACAGCAGATTGGAGAGCTACTTATCCGTAGTGCATTTGTGGAAGGAGTGGACCAAAACAATTTATCAGATAGTTTTCAACCTTGTCCATTTGAAGTACATAACAGTTGAAATTCTAACAAAAGCAAATTCAAGGGCCACTTTCATCATGGTCAACATGAGATACTGCTGCTGAGTGGTGTATTATTGTTAGTGTCCAGTTGACCTTAGTAATGCAAGATCAAAGTGGTACCTCCAATTATAATATAAAAATAATGGTCATGTATCACTCGTGAAGATATGGGAGGCATGTGAAGCAATGAAAGATTTGAATGGAAGGGATGAGTCTTATGTGGATCAATCAACCACAAAGTGATGGTTGGTAGTCCTTAATTAGCCTAACTGCAGCTCCACCACCTAAAGCGGCCACGAGCAGGCGCCATGAATCGATTAGTTTATTCGTCTTTGAAGTGTTTCTTCATTAAAAAAAATAGTGAATCTTTAGAAGGGGTTGAGGGGGTTCAGACAGGTTAACTGATTGGAAAAATTTTGTCAGCCCTGTAATGGAAAAATCAATATAGAACTAATTTTTGATAATCATTTCTAGAACAACTTGGTTTAAGAGACTTTGGTTTCTATGTTTTGCAAGCCAACAAAACAACTTTTATGAAAAAGGTAGTCAAGAATATTTTTTTCAGAATCGATTATTTTCATCAGTTTAGAGCATGAACTGTTTTTCAAAATTGGCTCCAAGCAGAGCTGAAAACCAAAATCCTAAGAAAGAATAAAAGGAGAAAAAGAAAACATGAAAAAGAACTTTTGCCAAAGTGGAGTTTATATCGTTGGACATAGATTCAATTCCTCGAGGATTAGACAGCAATCTTGAATATTTGGATACAGGTGCCTAGGTCCCCATATTTTTTTAGGACATCTTATAGACATGGATAGTAGCATCCGATGCGACAATCAAAAAAGCTTCATGGATCTAAACAACGTGATATGAATGAGCGCATCTGGTGAAGGAATATATGTATCGAAGTAAAAAAAAAAAAAAGAATTTGGCACTACTTTCAGCTTTATTATTAACAAATGAAAAGATGGGACATCAGGCATGAATTGTATGTGAGACTCCTCTTCACAACCAACATCAAAGTTTTTACATTTCTCATATTAATTATCAGCATATATTATTAATAAATGATTTAATTATCGAATTTTTGTCATACACAAACTTTATGACTATGGTCAACATCCAAAAAAAAAAAGCTCACATTTGCTATTATATCTTTCATGGTCACACTCAAGTAATTAAAGATATTGAACTAATTCACCCATTTGTATATACAATTAAGAAAATAAAATCAACCATACATTCTCAGTTCCAATCCAACACTCAAAACTTTTGGTCTTCAAGTAACAAAGTTTACAGCACCACAGATTCATCTTGTCTAAGATATCCCTAACCATCAAGAATACAAATGGATGATCCAATTATAGGCTCTCTTTTTTTTAGTATGTATTTTGTGAAGCTGAAGACAACCATATTGAATTATATATCTTTCATTCATCATCACCATCAAAGTCACACAAATTCACAAGTTGAGAGGATTTTCTAATAATATCCAGATCTCCAACTTTGTCTAATTGACAAAAGAATATCCCAAAAAGCCACTACCACCCATCAAGGAGAAGCACTTGAAAACACCATCTTTCACTGCCAACCTCTATTGACTTTTTTTAAAGAGTCAATACATTCCCACCCAATAACAGGACACTCTGTTCCTTCCAAAATCTCTCACAGATTGAGCGGCTAAGAATACAAATTCAAACACTTTACACCGTCCTGAGCATCTAAAAAAAAAGGAAAAAAAAACACTGTGACCACCGCCCACTAGAGATCATGTGTGGTAGGTTCCACACATTGCATTTCATTGCATATTTGCATTGCTTACCTCATTATTCTTAAGTGCAAGAAAGCACAAATGGTAGGCTGGATCATTTGGTGTTACCTATCCATTATTTGAAGATTTCCTGTAGAAACTTTTCCATGTGAGTCATGGAACTTGCGAGGGCTGATCGATGTCCATCCGTACTTGAAAGCCTTTATTTCTTTTCTGAAAGGTCCCCCACCCCCACCATGTATGTCTCCAGCAGTGTCACTACACAATCTTCGATTGAATCATTCCCAACAACTGCATCCAAAATAAAATATACTTGCTAGTGATTGAGACTTTATTCACTTTAGCTTTGAACCAAGCACTACAGTCACTTGTTACATCCATTTAACCATGCCTACTAAACTTTTAAGCACCCATTATCAAAAAAAAAAAAAAAACTTCTATTAACTTTCATATCCATCAAAAGATTCGGTTGGAATGCAGACATATCGCCCGATATTTACCAATGAGCCATCCATTCCTCAGCCTTATAAATTGCAAATCCTCAAAGTGTGGAGTTCACAACACATCTTCTTATCTCTAATTGAATTGTCTATCCCTCCTAAAACTAAAAAGAGCCATCATGCAAGACGACAAGCGGGCGAAGAAGGTGAAGAAGGGATGTTTGGTGGTGAGGGTGGGCATGGAAGGCGAGGATGGTGGATTCAAGAGGTTCACCATACCTATATCATACCTCTCGCACCCGCTCTTCAGAAGGCTCCTAGAGAAGGCTCAGGAGGTCTACGGATTCCACTCGTCTGGACCTCTCAAGCTGCCTTGCTCGGTCGATGACTTCCTCCACCTTCGATGGCGCATCGAGAGGGAATCGCAACACTCTCTGCATGGTCATCCCCACCAGAGTTCTTCTTTCTCATTACATGCTTGTTGATAGTTCATACTTGCTTTGAATATTGGAGCCACTCTTCTTTTTGGTTAGTTAGGCATAGGCTTTGTGAGAAATCAATCATGGTGAAGTAGGCCATGGTTGTTTTTCCTCTAAAAGAGTGAGTTTGTGAGGATTTTGATCACTTTGTTATGAAATAAAATTTTATAAAACATAGAAGGGGTGCTTCAAATCTTCTTGGATTTATTTCTATACCATTTTTTTTTTTTTTGGTGGTGGCTTTGTTTGGAATGTCTGAAGTTTCATGAATTAAACATGTCCCAAAGAGTTCTCTAAGTTTCCTTAAAACACAGAAAGATGTAAAAAAATTGTGTGGCAAATACACTCCAGAAGCAGATAAATGTTCAGCCACAGAAAGGTTATATAAAACCATGGAAGGATTATAAACTCATTGTTTTTTTTTTTTTAAATAGATGCAGTTTCTATTACAATCAAAACCATATTTTCAGTTTATATGTTAAATTTAGTACATATAGATGACCTTATTAATTTAATGAGCTCTTCTTTACTTCTTTTTCTTTTTTTCTTCTCTTCTCTGTATGATGATCACTAATCAAAATGAAAAAAATTTACATGATTATATGTGACTATTTCAGTATCCATATTCCACACCACACACGAGAATACATCTAACACTATTATATTATTCCCACAAGATTGATTATAAAAGGATTTACAAGCATGTTGGTAGAAAATACTTTTCTCAACTAATGGAGATATCACTCATATACTTGCCTGAGTGATATTTCCATTAGTTTTTTTAGCGAAATTATAAGCTAGTATCGATTCTAATAAAAAAAATCAAAATAGACACTGTCTAAATAGGCAGTTAGGGAGATATCTCCATCAGTTAGACTCTTGTGCCATATTTGGCCTACAATGCGAGCACAAGGATAAGTTTGAAGATTGAGGGTTTATTTCCCATCTCTTCTTCCAATGTAATATACTTCACATTTATTGAGATGTTATGTTATTTATTTTTCATTTACACAGAAGAATTATATCGGGTTATTTTCTTTATTTTTTGTTTATATGTTTATTTTTTGTTTCTCAAATACAAGTATTATTTTTATGATTTTTATTATTTTTTCTATTTTTATTGAGATTTTCTTTTAGTTAGTGTCAATTATGTAAATATAAATTAAAAATTAAAAAATTATTCAAAAAGTTTTTGTAATAGTAACTATTGTGTGTGAATTTTACGTGTCCGAGTTCATCGTAGGGTGTGCCCGATGGGATGAATGCAGCGTGCAGCAGCACTTAAAAAAGTGATTGGAGTATTTTGCTTGGCAGCCACAACAGTTATGAGAATAAACAAGCCACCAACAATATTCCCATGACGTCGTCACAAGAACAATCCTGTCTGTATCAGATTAAATTTAGGATTTTTGCAAATATAACCCTATTAAATTAAATGTTATCAAAATACCCTTGTAGAAAAAAAGAGTGCTACCTTTAAAAAATTTTAAGTTAGAGCATGCATACCCCTACGATCAAGTTCCATCTACTATGGTTAAGTTTTTCTGTTTTCTTTTCTCACCATTAGAGAGAGACAAAATAGCTCTTATACCCTCAGTTTACTCAAATTTAGGTCTTCAAGAAGCCATCACATCTTGTTTTATTCATTCGATCACCCCTCGCCAAAATGAGTGTTGTTACACCCAGATCCGTTTCTAACCCCAATTCCAGTCCTATATGCGTAAATGGGAAATAAAGTGGGGGGGGGGGGGGGGGGGGAGGGGGTTAGGGTTTCTAGAAATGTAGGTTGAAAGGGAAATAGTTAGGGTTTTTTTATTAGATTGTAATAAAGGCATTTAGGACTTTTTACATATAGGATTAGGCTTTGAAATGTAGGTTGAAAGGGAAGTAGTTGGGGTTTTTTATTAGATTGTAATAAGGGCATTTAGGACTTTTTACATATAGGATTAGGCTTTGTAATAGTAACCATGATAAATCCAGAGAGTTCTAAACGGCATGTGTTCCAAGGAAGGGTATGGACGCACAATTAAAAAAAATTTGGGGTATTTATGCACTCCTGTTTTTACATGGATACTTTGACAGATTTAACAGGGGTATATGCAAAAATCCCATTAATTTTCTGAGCAATCGCTGTTCAAATCACTTGATGTGAATCATTTGATTTCGGGACCAATATAGACCGCACATTTTTATGAAGGTCGAATCTATGGTTGCTCTCACTTGATGTTGATATTATGTTTGCTAACAAACTACGGAAAATCACATCTTAGTTTTGAATACATGGCTTGCGGGGTGAGAATTGCAATCCATGCTCCAATTCCAATTCAAGCATTTAATTGAACAGAGAAGTCTCTTATTCGTTTTGCCAAATCAGCCATCTCATAAAACAAAATTCTGGTAATAACAAGACAGGAAATCATCAAAATCTCAGGTTTATATCAAACCATCCGATCTCAGGTTTTAAAAAGTAACATCAAAACTCACTTCCAACCGCAAGTATCATCTGACATGTGAAAACTCACAAAAAAGATAAGTGCCGAGGTTTGCTCACTCAATCCTCATCTTCCTCGGAAGCATCTCCACCAGAAGCCTTTTTGGCTGCGGCGTTGAGGTTCCTTCGCTTCACTCTGCCAGGGCGTCCACCACCAAGCGGGCTGGTCAGTGAGAAGTCGATGTGCTTCTGTGAATCCACCCTCACCATGAACGATGGGATGTTAACAACCTGCCTACCCACCCTGCAAGGAGATTTAAAAATATAACCAGCTGATGATAGGCAAACAGAGAATCACGGGTGAGAAGGAGATGGACTATTGAACATCAGAATATTAACTCACCCCAAAATAATGCAAGAACAAAAAGAAATCGGTATAAATTTATATTATAGAAAACAGAGACGATTAAGTTAATGATGAATGCAATAAACAATTTCAAAGTTTCTACATATTTGAAAGTTCTTAGATAGGATTTCTGTTTCAACAAGGGATAAACTGTAAATAATTAATAATCAACTGCAATGCAATTCCCAATTCCATAAGCACGTAATAATTGGGAGCACGCACCAAGCTATTATCAAAGTCAATTAGAATTCTTTACTTCCAAGTTCTAATTATCTGTCTCTAGTTACATAACAAACTCACATTGTGTATTATATACACTGATTAACTGAACATGACGAATAAGTCCATGCAAATTTGATTTCTATTATTCACTGACCATAAGATAAAACATCAAATGTAAATGAATCGTATATAATATCATGATAAATGAATAAATTTTAAAAGACATGTCATTCAAACTCCAACAGGGAGCATCGGGTAATAAACGCATCATATAAATATATCTTGCTTTTGTTTCATATCCAAATTCCACAACAAAAATAAGCTGAATTTTATTAGCAAATTGCAATCTTTGATTAGGAAAACGTATAAAATCTATTAGGGGTAGTTTAATCATTTCAGTCTTTCCCCTTTCTATACTATAAATATTGGGTACAAACCCTAATAACATCAATGGTTTATTCTCTTCAATTTCTAATTCTAACATGGTATCAGAGTCACCTCAAAAATCTTAGATCTACAAAAGCTTTCTTCTCTTTCTTCTCCGCTCCGATTGAGGAGTTTTCAATCGGCGCGGGGGAGAAGGAGAAAAAAACTTTTTTAGATCTAGAGTTTTTAGGTGACTCTGATACCATGTTAGAATTAAGAATTGGAGGGAATAAACAATTGATGCTATTAGGATTTGTATCCAATATTTATAGTATAGAAAGGGAAAAGACTGAAATGATTAAACTTACCCCTAATGGATTTCTTCTCCTCCTTCTCCGCTTCAATTGAGGAGTTTTCAATCGGAAGGGGGGGGGGGGGACTTTTCGTAACCATTTTTTTTTCTTTTGGCATTCGATCTGTGCGAGCCTCCGACCCGCACACAATGGTTGAGAATAAAAAAAAAACTAACATCAAATTAAGACCATTCCTTTAATCAAGAATAACATCAAATTAATAAATATTTTGACAAACTCTGGGACAATGGTTTGATGTTTATTGATCAAGGGCCCATTTACATGGGCGATTGGGGCCAAAAACCAAGGAACTCTACCTACCATCCAAACACAATTTTCGCAATTGCATTTCATTTGGAATGGTAGCGTTAGTAGGCAATTTTTTTGTGTTTTGAAATGCACAAAAACACTGCTTCTCCACCACCTGGACGAGTTTCCAAACATGGAGGTCCACACCGCCGAGCCAAACGGGCCCCACGTGCCATGCTTCTCTTGTGTTTCTAACACAAAAGATTTTATTTGGAAAATACATGGGCGACTATTTCCTCTATTCTTAGAGATTGGGTTATAATCTTGGAAGTTGCTATTCCTTCATCCATTATGGGGAATCTTTTGTTGGGGTGTATTTTTTGGGGGCAATTTTGTACATGCCCGATATCTCCCCCTTTCTTGTCTCCTCTCTTAGGGCTAGTTTGGCAAGGAGTTAAGGTTTGAGGATAAATAGTCCTAATTTTTTGGAATAAAAAGGTTTATCAATTTTGTTCATATTTACATTTGTCAAAATTAGAATGAAAAGTGAGGATAAATATTATCTCAGTCTTTAGGTGAAACAAAATATCACCATTTTCATTTCAAAATTGGGACAATTGTCCGCAATTTATCCCGATTATTTTTTATACCAAACAGTGATAATTCTCTCTCACTTATCCCCATAATTATTCTTTATCCCAACATCTATCCCTTGTCAAACCAGCCCTTAAAGAGATCCCTCGTCCTTCTTTCCAGGGGTTCTTTATAAAATATTCTCCAAGTTTTTTCTCAAAAAAAAAAATTGCCATGCATCTTAGTTTTGAAATAGCTCCATAAGACTAATTAGCAACCACCACAAAATACAACTGGTTATGATCAGTGAGTAAAGGGAGCAAATCCATTAAAAGAAATCAGTGTGAGTAAAGGGAGCAATCCATTAAAAGAAATCAGTGTGAGTAAAGGGAGCAAATCTATTAAAAGAACTTCTATGTTCAACTGCATTCCTGAATGATAAGGGAACATATTTAGACATTTGATTGAAAAAATTTTGCAGATAAAAGAGAGGCACCATCATGATTGACATTATGAGATGAGTTTAGAACCCAAATGTAATCTGACAGCAATGCATCACGGAAATGCCGGAATGCCGAAAAAATCCTTCAAACTATTTATATATAAATGAAGGCATCCTCAGCAGCCTATAAAACGAAGTAGATTGAACTAATAAACTTGTAAGGGAAATATTATCAAAGACCAAAATTCTAAACATTTAAAATAATAAATAAATGCAAAAAGTATATACAGGTGTTTCCAGGTTAATTTTATGGTTGCATGCTCAGAAGTCAAAGAGTAAAAGAGAACATCAAATAAGACAATAGCAAAAAAATAAAATAAAAAATAAAAACAGAATGAACAAGTAAAACATCATCAGGAACTGCAACCTACTTCAGGCCTTTGCAAGACCACTTCTGTGATCTCAAATGTAACCTACCTTACTGGGGAAAAGAAAGAAGTGCAGATGTCAAGAGTGAAAGTTGCAAACTATCTCGTGTATCATGAATAACATGATCAAAATAAGGAAATAGCAAATCACATTTTATTAGCCTAAAAATTTAAAAAAATCATTTCCAAGCTAAACATAAACAAAAACAAATCATTCAATGTTTTTTCATTGTTTGACAAACAAAATAAGTTCCCATTTCGTAATTGACTCTCGGTGAATTCACCAAGGCTAATAACAACGAAAATCATATATAGGTAATCAACAAATTCTACGAATTCATTACCAAAAAGAAAAGATTAAACATAACAACTTAGATGGAAACCAAAAGTGGTCAATGGCTCTTGATCCCCATGTCAAGGCAAATAGTGGTAGCCATCTATTAAAGCCAAGATAGTTTGATACACGTACGCTCTCAGTTACCCCAAGAAAAGCACGAAGTTCCAAGGCTTTATTCCTCATGCGGTGTGTTGAGCCATATGGCTCGCCCTAAATGAGTACATTTTTCAAGGGAAACATCCATATGAGGCAAACATTTAGGCGGCCATTATGGTGCGTTCAAGGGCTTGGATTAAAGTATTCATAGGAAAAGAAAAGGTTTTCAATACCATGGGAATTAAGATAGGGTAATTCATTTCGTTTTCTTAGGCAAGGTGTTCTACTGTACTTTTGATTTATTTTTAATTTTATTCTCTCTTGTGTAATTGGAGACCCCTAGTCTCCATTTTCTTTGAAGGGCGCCATTTCAGTTAGCCCAATCCTTTTCCACAAAAAAATGATAGTGGAACATAAATTTATGAATATAATCATTCTCCAGAATAAATCCACTCAGAATTACTCAATCACTCTAGTATTTAAAAGGTAGGCACCCTACCGCAATTCATTAAGATAATTGAGGCATGTGCCCAAAGCATACAAGATATTTTCCTACAAAATGTAATGACATCTTTTTTACATGCCACAAACACCAAAGACTCTCTCCAAGACATACTTTTACTATTATAATTATTGACAAATATTATATGCCACTAAATAAATACTATGCTAAAATAGTAATAAACACTCCTAATGATAATTATTAAAACTACTAAAAATAAGAAAAGAACAAAAGAAAACATTACAAAACATAAATAAGATACTAAAAATCCTAAATTTACATTTCACTAATAAAAGGTGATTATTAACTCTAAATAAGAAAACCTACTAAAATGGAAAATTTTCAAAAATCAACTGTTCCATGTGACATTGAAGTAAGTTTGACTTTTTTCATGGTTTCACCAAGTCTTGGCATCCTGACTTGCATCATTCACAATCAGCAACATATATATTTCAGTCATTTAAGGATCATCAAAACAACAAATGAGAAACAATGGAGCCCAGTACAATGATTGCAAATTTACATATAGTTGCAAGCAATATATTTCTTATTCCTCAAAAAACTAGCATGGGCACAAGTTAGCAACTCATCTCTCCGTCATCAACTTTAAGTACAACTAAATAAAAACAATGAATAAGCTAACATATTTACACATCTTTCTGAGATAATCATCTTCATAAAATAAGACTACATGCAACATGTAAAGACCTTCCCTAGCTACTAACCCCCCAAACCAAAACGATAAAAACTGGGAGGCATTTGGTTTTCACAATTTTCCATTAGCATTAAGAGAAATAATAAAATATAAAAATCATGATCATCAAATTTCTAAGGTGAAAGCACGATAAGAAAAAGACACATGGAGATCATGATCATAAGATTTTTTAAGGTGAAATCACCATTAAAAAGGAGCCCATATGTGTGAGAAATATATAGGACTTCGATGCACAATCAGATGATATACTATGTTTTTTCAATTTTAAACTACGTTTTTTGAACTTTTAAGACACATTTATTACATCATTTTAGTCCTGTCTACCTTGTGCGCATTCTCTCGCCAGTAAAGTTTTTAACTTTCCACCAACCAAACCAAATCATTGCCTAACATCAGAGGTTCAGTAACACAAACTAAAAAACCCAATACTTCATCAACGCAAAAAAGCCAACTACTTTTTACCTGATATGACGCTGCCTGATGAGGACACGGGCATGGTGGATCGACTTCGCCATCCCAGACTTGAAGACAAGCGTCTGGAGGCGGCGCTCGAGGAAGTTCTCAACTGTGAGAGCAAGCACGTAATCAAGCTTGTTCTGGCCCTCGTCGAGGAGCCCATACCGGTTCATCCTCCGGAGGAGAGCCTCGCCCTCAAAGATCCTCTTCGGGTTCTTCTCGTCCAGCGTCAGAAGCTCCCTCGCAGCGTTCCTGATGCGGCTGAGCGCGTACTGCACCCTCCACAGCTCCCGCTTGCACCGCAGCCCATACTCCCCCACGAGCTTCAGCTCCGCGTCCAGCCGCTCCTTCTCGTAAGGTCGGCGGGGTTTCTTGAATGTCTTCCCATCTGAACATCAAAAACACAAATGTAAAATCACATCGCCCCTTGAAATAAAGATAAACACAGATCTTTCGAGGAATGCGTGAACAGAAGACGAGATCGAATCGTTGACGATGAGATTGAAGAGATTTTGATCGGAATGAACGTACTGAGGACACTTACAGTTCCTATAGAAACTGACGTGCACCATTGCTTGATCTCCTCCTTCGCTCCGCTCCTACGATCGACGACGGAACCCTAGAAAAAACAAACCCTAGAAAAGAAAATGTAGGGTTTCAGAGGAGGCGCAAGACGGAAATAGGAGATTGATAGTATTTATAGAGGGAAGGAAAGAAGCGCTAATGGACCCGTAATGGGTCGGGTCCGAAAACAACCGATTGGTTGGGCCCGGCCCGGCCCGGGCCTTAGAACCGGGCTAACGGGCTACCCTATCGTTAATTTTGACGGGCCAGGTCAACAAGCCACCACTCAGTTTTTTTCTTAATCCAAAACAAAGTCTTATATACCATGTTAAAAATTCAGTAAAGTATATATCTCATTAGATTTGTATATACCACATTTAATATATTTTTCTCATGGCACGTTTCAATGTGAGGATGAAATTATGAGATTCTTAAAATCTTATATTTCAAACTCAGCTTTTAAAAAGTTATGTTTTATTATATTTTCGACCGCAAGATTTTTTTGGCTTAAAAATGAAAATTATGGTTTGAAAAACTAAACGCTGAAAAAATGTTTGGATCTAAGTTTTAAAAATTTTAATTTTTTAAATGCAAATCTACTTACTCATATCCAAACGGACCGGCAGTCCGTTTGGAAACATGTGTGAAAAATAAGATTTTCAATAAAATGGCTTAAATAGACTTGATTCCTGGAAAGCGGATTTTCTTTGTTTTTAAAAATCAACATTTTTGCACTAAAAACCACTTCAAGTAACTTTTTGATTAAACCAACTTTTTATAATGGGTTTGGCAAAACTTTTTAGTTTTCTGCTTAATTAAAAGCGGAATCACTTTAATTAAGTGATTACAAACGCCTCTTACACTTATTAAAAATGGGTTCATTCAATTCAAAATAAAGTGATATGCACTTTTTATCAATGTATATACCTTATTGGATTGTTTACTATTTTTTTAAAACATGTGAGGTCCGAGTTTTAGATGATGAATTTGATTGAGTCTAACATTTTCTTTAAAAAAATATTTTAATTCTAAATTTAATAATATACACACCAAGTATATGTATTACAAATTTACATATGCATATATACACAAGCACATTATATATGCACAGGCAATAAAGATAAAGTACTATTTCAACATATTGTATACCACATTTATCGGACTGTGGTGTCTACTATGTCATGTTCGTTGACGTGTTATATTAGATGAACCATAGAGATGGCTTGATATGGCTCGTATCCCCTTAATGTGACATTGTGCGACATCAATAAAATGTCTATGTCATGCTAATTTTTCAAAGTGCCGTACCGATCTGACACATTATACATCTTCACACTTTATTCAACATCCTCAATATTCTAATCATGAGTTGTTGATAGGGATGTAATTGGTGCAATTTGGGTTAGGGTGGAATTTAATCCAAATGGAGAAAGTCAATCCAATTAATCCATTGGACTTTCAAAACTTCAAAAAAAAATAACAAACTCAATCCCTCGGACTTTATTCGAGTTCATATTAGGTTTAAGTATCTTTCAGCTTAGGTTGAGTCTAGATCTAGGCTTGAAAACAATATATATTTTTAATTATATATAAATACTGTGCTCTACTGGTCTACATGGAGAATATAATAAAGACGAAAACAAGGAACATAAAGAGAGAATAGAAAAATAAAAATATGAAGTGACCAATTTTAAAATAAGAAATGCCAGAAAACCTGTGTTGTGAATTATAATAACTTTTTAAAATATGAAAAAAAAAATCAAGTTAAAAATGATTCTAAAAACGACAATTAACAATTTCATTCATTGTATTTTGGAAAGCCCCGTAATAGATGAGGTGGCTATAATGATGTTGATATAATAAAATAATAGAGATCATTATTTTTAAATATCAATTGATAGAGATGGTCGGAACAGGTATGTTGGACCCATTTGGTTGTTGGAGCGCTCTATAATTCAAAGGCATGCATGAGAGCTTATATTATTCGGAAATCAAATTGTAAATTCAATTTTTAATTCTAGATCAAGTTAAGCTTTAATAAACTCTTTAATTGTTTCATGAGAAGATTTAATATATAAAAAATTAGAACAATTTGATGATGAGAGCCAAACCTAAAATTGATAAAAGTAATAGGGTAAAATGCATATAACTCCATGTAAATTTGCTTATATCTATATTAGTCCCTGTGTTTTTATTAAATCCAAATAAATCTCTACAAACTTAATGTAAATCCATTGTGGTCCTTCTGTTAGTTTAGATAACTCAATGGTTGGTTAAATTTAACTAGACTTGATCAATTATTATTATGACCTTAATGCTAAGAAGAAGAGGTTTATCTAAGCCTAGCTTCATTTCTTCTCATCATCATTTCTTCACCTCTATATATGTAGACGGTGAACCCTAGCATCACTTCCTCCAAGCCCAACCTACTGAAGATCATCGGTGATCCGAATCCAAAGCGCAACCATTAGTCATAGGTGAGCAAATCAAATCAGATTTAGAGTTATATTTTGAGTTTGTCATTTAGGTTGTCATTTAGTTTTTTTCAATTTGATTATGGAGGGTTTCAAATGCGCTTGTTTTCTCGGGTTTTATGATAGACTGTGATTTCTAGGGTTTTCATATTGTGATTTCTAGGGTTTTCATTAATTTAATTTGTTAGATTTTCCATGTCTTTGGTTTAGGGATTTTGATTTGTCATTTAATGTTATTGCTCTCGATTTTTGTTCTTCTTGGATATAGAATCATGGATGACACCATATAAAAGGTGATTTTGGTGTATGATGGATATTGGAAGCAAGTAAATTCCGCTAACACTCAGAAATACGTTGAAGGCAGACAATTCACACAGTTGTTAGATACATATAAGATCGCTCTGATTGATCTCCAGGAAGATATAGGTCCTTGATCCAAAGACAAGCAACCTCCAACAAGTCACCTTCACTTATGTGTTGCCTAATATCATTCCAAGACAATTTGTGGAGGTAACAACTGATGCAAGGCTACTAAAGATTTTTAGAGAAAATGATAGAACCAAATAATTCACTTTGTATGTACGTAGTTGAGAAGAAGAAAAATGATAGAGTGACTAGGCTCGTCAATCCATTCAAAAAACTACAATCCTGAGGTGATTGCAATACAAAATAAAGCAATTAAAGATTTAACAGTTCCAAATAGAAATTAATCTAACTAAAATGAATAAATAAGAACACACCATATTGAATAGACAACAATAAAACCTCTGTCATTTGCTGTGTTCTTGGCGGGATGTAAGAACTATGCATTCACCCTTCTTACATTGGCATTCCTGTGGGTGGACATACGTGTGACAGGGTCTATCAGTGGCATTATGCGAGCTAGATGACTGAAAAACATAAATCTTTAGGCATTTTGTCAAACACTATCAAAGCAAAAAAAAAACTTATCATTTTAGACATATATTTGTTGATGCACTAAAGAATGAAGATGAAGCTATAGAGAGGGAGAGATTGAAATTGAATGGAAGAGAGGGAATGATTAAAATCAGAGGAAGAAGAAACGGTTAGGGAGAGGGGAGAGGGGAGAGGAGAGGGAATACATGAGTGTTGGGGGTGTGGGGGACATTAGACATATTGTAACAGGCAAAAGGGGTAAAGATGTAACTAGAGGGATCTATGTGAATTTTAAATTATTTTTAGGGACTTATTTGCATATCTACTATTAATCTAGGGCCAACTAGACGAAATATATCTGGAATATTCCAATTATGTTAACTGAATTTTAACCCAATGAGTTTTATGGATTTACATTAAGTTTGTAGGGAGTTACTCGGATTTAGTAAAAACACAGGGGATATAAGCAAGTTTACAAGGAGTTATATCCATTTTTGTCAAAGTACTATCACTGATACGATGACATGCCATTTTATAATTGGTCCAAAATGACAAGTTCTCTTATAATTGATAAAAAAATATATATATATAACATTTTGTCCTTTTAAAAAAAGTTACAATCGTTATTGCAATCTTTTTTGTGATTCAAGTATGAGGGTATATAACTTCTAAGAAACTTCAAGGTTTACAAAAAGTATATAATCGAATAAATTGAATGCATTTTTTCTTCTTCTTTCCTAATTATGCCCCCACATGGCGAGTTGGAGAACTATAATATATCCAAAGTCCCAAACAATGCAAATATTAGTTTATTTTAGCACATTTGAAGTTTCCTTTGGAGTGGTTAAGCATCCATTGCATCATTAGTCACCCTCTTTTGGAAGTTCCCTGCAACAACTCCGCCCGCCAGACCAGTCACACCTTGAAAGAGTCCACTGTCCACACATGATAACTTATCTTTGAAGAGGAAGATTAAGCACTATAAAATGTGGCTTTCATACATGCATTACTCCTATTCAATCTGATAATGCACTTATCAGTCACAATGGATGTTCATGAATCATCAGTGATTGACATCAAGACCCTAGAGGCGAAGGTCCACCACAACGACTGGCGAAAAGGCGAGGCGCCCTCCATCTTTAGGGTTCCGCCCAACCTCCGGTGCCACGAAGACAAGTCCTACTACAAAGGAGCTTATGAGCCAAGGTTCGTGTCCATCGGTCCATACCACTGTGGGAAGGATCATCTCAAACCGATGGAGGAGCACAAGTGGGCCGCCCTCCACAAGCTCCTCCACAGGAAGGACAACGTTAACCCGTCGGACGCCTTGAATAGGTGCACAAATGAGTTGAAAGATCTTGAGGAAAGCGCGCGAAGGTGTTGTATATCTTAGAGTAATATTTTCTCTTTTGTACTATATATATTATGGATTCGTTCTCTCAATTCCTAAATCTAACAGGTGCTACTCTGAGGACATAGGCTTGAATAGCGATAAATTCGTGGATATGTTGCTCCTTGATGGTTGCTTCATTGTCTCAATATTGGAGATGGGAGGTGAAGATACCGGCGGCACGTGGATATGGAAAGAAGTAAAGAAGGACCTCCTTTTGCTCGAAAACCAGATCCCATTCTTCGTGATTCGAAAGCTCTGTGAGCTTCTCGCGACCTCAGAAAACACACACACCCCACCCGAACGCCTCGCGCTCAACGCGCTGTCCGAATTCGCCCTCGGCAAAATGTCTGATCCTCCCCCAACCACCGCAACCCATCACCTGCTCCACCTCTTCTACTCATCCTCATTCGAACCAGACCAATTACCCTCATCAACCGATTATTTCAACATGTTCAAGCCCAACAAAAACACGGGGGCTGTGCCGGACCCCCCAAAGTGGATCCCGAGCGCGACAAAGCTGGCGGAGACAGGGATCAAACTGAAGGCGAAAACGGGGAGCCGCCGATTCAGCTTCTTAGACGTGACGTTCAACAAAGAGGACGGCGCGCTGGAGATACCGACGCTGGCGCTGCACGACAGCAGCGAATCCATCCTGCGCAACCTCATCGCGTACGAACAGTGCGTCGGACCGCGCGCGCACCACGTCGCGGACTACGCGTTCTTCATGGACTGCCTCGTCGACAGGCGCGACGACGTCGCGATCCTCGAAGAGGAGGAGATCGTTTTGAACTCGCTGAGCAGCGGAGACAACGCGGCGAAGATGTTCAACAATCTGATTGTGGAGGTCTGTTCGGAGAGGAGGAATAATTATCTGTCGAAGCTGTTCCACGACGTGACGAAGCGCAGCAACTCGAGGAAGAAGCAGTGGTTGGCGAAGCTGGTGCGCGACTATTTCAGTAACCCCTGGAGCTTCATTTCGCTGGTGGCGGCGGTGACGCTGCTGCTTCTCACTCTGGACCAGACGTTCTTCATCACTTACTCTTACTTTCATCCTCCGTCTTAGTCGAATGGGCTCTGTTTTTTTTTTTGTGGTGGAAGTGTGTTTGTTGTGTACTGTGCGCGCGCGTCGTCCTTTCATGTTTTTTGAGGTTTGGTTGTAAATCTGAATGTTACACAATAAAGACTTCTTCAGATCTCATGTTATGTTTGCAAACAGACGGCAGTGCTGGTCCACGGTTGGTACGGTTTTACTGCACGTGCTTTCTTGGATCAATGCATACGCCTTAGACCTTTCTTCCCTTCTCTTACTACTTCCACATGTGGCCTCTCTGACTAACGTATCCTTTCGGAAAAGATTACAAAATCTTATTTAGATAGCTAACACCATCTATAAATAATTTTTTATATACTATATTTTCGGTGAGTGTTATAAGGATTTTCAAATAAAAATAAGAGGATTATATGAATTTCAAACCGTTTACATTTTACATGCGGTTATATGAATTTTTTCTTAAATATAATAAGAAATCGGATATATATGTTTTTCATATCGGATATTAACATATCTTTATAAATTCAATAGATAATTTACATTTACCATGCCGTTGGATTTACATGAGTGTTGTACGGATTTTAAAAAAAAATCAAGGAGTTATATGAATTTTGAACAGTTTACACTATACATGAGGTTATATGGAATTTTTCCTAAATTTAATAATATATCGATATATATGTTTTTTAGATATGATATCATCGTATCTTTATCCAATTTAATACAAATTTTGGATATCATATAATTTTTTAAAAAAATTGATACAAATTCGGATCAGACATAAATAATTTCAGGTAACTGACTTTTGTTGACAAAGATAAAAGGCTTTAGGGTGTGTTTGGTTGCGCGATTGCGCTGCGATTGCGATTACAGGAAGCTGCGTTTGTAATCGCACAACCAAACAGTTTTGTAATCGCAGTTTTAAACCCAGCGATTGCAGGCAAATAGTGCCCAAAAGCTGCGATTTCAAAAAGCTGAGAAAGTGAGCGGATGCGTTTGGTTGCGCGATTGCAAAACTGATTCTACAGGAATCTACGATTGCAAACCTGATTCTGCAAGAAGCTCACTTTCTCAGCTTTTTGAAATCGCAGCTTTTGGGCACTATTTGCCTGCAATCGCTGGGTTTAAAACTGCGATTACAAAACTGTTTGATTGTGCGATTACAAACGCAGCTTTCTGTAATCGCAATCGCAGCGCAATCGCACAACCAAACGCACCCTTAGTAGGCCGATGTAATAATTTCACGTAAAAAGTTCGAAGGCCTGGGTTTAACTTATGTGCCTGGGGCCTGAAGTCGACCAAAGCCAGAGGTTGAAGTACGATTTGAGTAGCCCAAAACTAGGATTCGACCCATGGGACCCAAAGTCGAGGTTCAATCTTACGAAAAAAAAAAATGGTATACTGGAGCCCGCGTGTAGCTCCATCCACAGTTCACACCATTTATTTTTAAAAAAAAATTATACGTTCATCCATTAAAAGTATAAATTATTTTTTTAGCTAATTAAAACATATATTGTTATATAAAATAAAGTTTATGTTGATACAATAATGTATCTTTTGTTGAAAAAATGAATAAAATTAACATGCGCTTCCTATTGCATGGAGCTGTAAATGAGATTGTAAAGCAGATCAAGTGTATCAACACTCCAATCTTATTACTAGTCAAAGTAAGGGTCTAGTCACCAGAGTTGAAAAAGGTACGGCCATGGGCCATTAGGGTGTGAGATTAGCCTTTATCCCATAGGCAAAAAATCTAAGATCCCATTTGGATAGAGAGATTAAAGAGTGATGATTCTTATAATCCTACGTCTCAAACTCAACTTTTAAAAAACATAGTTTTCATAACTTCTCAAACTATTTTTCCCACACGAAAAAGCAGATGTGTCAATTTGGGATTCAATCATGGCCATGGGATGGGTGTTTCGACACGCATTTAGTTTTTTTTTATTATTATGAAACACAGAGTTGGCCTAAACAAGGATCCAAACACTACCTAAAGCCTGTTTAAAGAGTCATCAAGCTTTGGCTCTCAACCTTCAATCAAGCTCAATATCTCATTCCAAGGGCAGGGTAAAAAACAACCAAATGGTTACCTTTTTCATCATGTTGATGGAAACCTCTTAAAGAAATGAAAAAGGATACAGCATGCAGGCATACGTGAAGAAATCAACATCAAAATGAGCCATATTGCCTGAGTGAACATTTCAGCAGACAAATACTTGAAGAAATTAAAGTTCAATTGCAGCAGCTAAATGCATGTGCAAAGACAAAACATCACGTTAAAGAAGGAGATGCTTCAAACTAATGGGACAACATCAGCACTCAAGCACTTCACATGGAAAATGGAACAGTTTCAAGAAAGATCAGTAATGGTGAGAGTAATCTTTTAAGTTAATAGAAAAACTAGTTCTACACAAAAAAACCACATTTGATGAATGTAAAATGACCATAGCATAATCAAACAACGATGAGCACAAATCCCATTCCTGCCTCAGCAGCAGCTGACAAAGGCCAACTACATAATCAAGTTTCATCTTTAGGTCCATATATGAAATGTTTAAATAAATGGCTATAAGTGAGAAATCGACAAAATGACACAAATACATATCAGTCATTGGTGAAAAGAAAAAAAACAACCGAAATAACATGACATGGAATTGTAAGATAAAACAAATAGAATGAAACGCCACACCAAACAGCATCATATCACTACAAAGCTTCAGCAGGATAATGAAAGGTGATAAGTTGCACTGCTAATATTTCCTCTTCAATATAGGTTTCCAATTCAAATCTGGAAACAATTTGAAATAAATGAAGATAAGCTGGACAAAGGGAACTGGGGGCATAGATACAAGTATAACAAATCTCTGATATAAATATAATGGCAATGATGTCTGGCTGTTTAGAATTTAAGTAGCACTCTTGAAATGAAAAAGGAAATTAAATAAAATTAAAATCTAGAGTAAACTATAGAAAATTAAAGATCGGCATGAGAGTTCACATTTGCAATCATGAAAAAGAACACAATGCAGTAAATTCAGCAGAAAATATACAAAGGGTTGCTCAGAACTCAAGTGACACTCCCTAAATTAAATTACAGTTAAGCAGGATACCGCACATCTTGTACCTGAGAGTACATAACAAAATGAGTGGAGTAAACTGCAACACTGAAGAGTTCAATTACAAAATTGCCTGTTCAATTCACCCCAATATCAATCTACATGAAGGACATGAATAAAAACAAACGAGTGTGGCAGACAAAGGGTTATCAAAACAAAGAGATCAGTAACCACACTCTAGACATGCATTTGACTGAAAAAGTACACAAACCTTTACCAAGAAAAATAAAACAGCCACAATACCGTCAGAATAAAGTATCCAGGTAAAAAGGTCACCAATGAACAAGCACCAGAAATACTACCAGATGGGCCATTAGCGGGAGAAGAACCTGGAAGTGCGATAGTTCCTGGAACTGAAGACTTTGGTGTCGTTAAAGATCCTCCTGATTCAGCCGGTGCAGGTGCTGGAGAAAGAAATGATTCTCGAATAACTGAAGAGGGTGGGGGTAGCAAAGGAGGAAACTGGTGCTGCCCTGCATCATTTTAAGAATAGTTCAAATATAAACCAGCATTAACATCTCTTAATCCAAAATGTGAAGCATAAGATCCCAAAGAAAGATAACACTCAAGAATAAAATATTACCTGGACACCGAGGTTGAAGCGATGTGGATAACCTGCAAAATTTTGAAGGCAAATCTCATTACAAAGAATAAAATAAGCTCTTTAACAGGGCAGGAATCAAAAGGAAGAAAGAAGCACTCACGTGGTGACAATGCTTCCATTGATAAAACCACCATAATTGCATGAAGTTACATTGCAACCAGCACTGGTGGATTGAGAAGTAACATTTCCTACCATCAGGTTGCTATTCTTGCATTGCATGCTAGAACATGACGCAGCCAATAAAGCAGGCGTACAGTACAGGCTGCAAGAAACCAGGATGCCGCTAAATAGCTTCACATGGAAAACAAAACGGAGTGGAGAAAAAGAGGGAACAAGAAGGGGGAACAAAAATGTGGAACTCAAAAGCAAGAGCAGATTACTTGAGATCCCCAGGTCCACAACTACACTGGACGCAATGGCTTGCAGAGATGGCGTAACTCCCATTTGCCACAATCAAACCATAATCAGAGGCAGAGTTTGGATAGTTGGATGCGCAAGCTGAAAAACACATGCCCAAAACCAAAGAAGTAAAATCTTGCAAACTACCTGAAAGCGTGAATAACCTAACATGGAAAACACCGAGACTTAGTAGTCCTCAATGGAAAGTTGAAAAACAAAAAAATTAAATATGAAATATAGAACATGTACAAATACACCCGAGTAGAGTACCCAACCAATGCAAACACAGCTGAACATGGAAAAATATAGCAAAGCAACAGGAGTGAAAACAAAGGAGACCCGTTTTTACCCTATAAACCACCAAATTTTGTATCCCCTCCATGGTTGATTTCTATATTTTTACATCCAGAAAAACCTCAACTATGAAATTCCACCACCTCCATTACTCCATAGTCATTAAGAACCTGAATTTTGCCACAATCAATCTACATGATTTAACCAGCAAACAAGCAAAAGGTGCACACAATGACACAAATGAAACAGATGAAATAAACTACAAACCCCCCCAAGTCCAAAAATTACACGAACATATAAAAGGTCACTCATTTTGTCCATCAGAACATTTTTGCTTCAGTTTCCCAAACAAATCAATCAGTACAACACATAAACAAACTTTATACATGACAAATAACAAGTCTAAAGACTCAATCAGTCAAACAACCCAACAAGAACCTAAGAACCACCAATCCAAATAAATCAATGCATAACAAGTTTTCACAACTCACCAGGCAAAGGAACAGAGATAATGTCCCCGGCCTTCACGACGGGCGCACCCATCGCATTGACCGCCATGATATCCGTGACGGTGGTCGAATACCTCGCCGCGATCCCCGCCACGGTGTCCCCCGCCGCCACCACATACGACAGATACACTGCCGGAAACCCATTATCGCTGGAATTAAAGCACGTGCAAGGCAAAGGAATAACCAGACTCTGCCCCGCCTCGAGCCCGTCCCCTCCTCCGCCGCTGAGTGAGTTGGCCTCCCTGATCTGGTCGGCGGAGACGAGCCCAGCGAAGACGGAGCCGGCGACGAATCCGAGGGTGTCGGAGGGCCTGGCGCGGTAGGTGGTGGAGACGGAGCGGCGGATGCCGTCGGAGCAGGAGCAGAGGATGGGGACCTTGAGGAAGAGTCCGGAGGGGAGGATGCGGTGGTCGATGTCGGGGAGGGAGAAGTCGAGGGAGTTGGCGGCGAGGAGGGAGACGGGGTCGGCGGAGAAGAGGGTGGCGAGTTCGGAGACCTTGAGGTCGGCGTAGAGGGTGTAGCCGACCATGGCGGGGCAGGTGTCGGAGCCCGAGCAGGGCTCGATCGTCGATTTGGAGTGGACGGACGTGATGGAGAGGAAGACGAGGAGGATGAACGAGAGGAGGGGATTCGCCATTTTTAGGGTTTCTGAGAGGATTCGTTTGGAGGGGGAAGTGTGCATGGGGAGTGATGAACGAGAAGGATGTCAGAAGGGGGTGTTTTGTTTGTTCTCTTTATGGCTTTTTGGTGGGGAACACCCTGTAATTATTTTTTGGGGGTTTTTTTTATGTTTTTCTTTTTTTGAAACCCTCATGTTGAGTTATTCCTCGAGCTTGCGGGTTGGTAATGCTGGTGGGTGGAACCCAATGGATTCGGAAATATTTTGGTTTATTGCGTTTTGGCCCCCCGGAATATTTAAGCAAACATCTGGGTATAAGGTACTAAGGTAGGATGGACCCATTTTGGTCCATCTAAATATCTGTAGAAAGAGAGTTTGAAAAATTATATTCACAAAAATTACATTCTCTTGATCACTTTTGATATGGTTTTGAATAATTTTGGATCTAATTTTCTCATTCACTCAAAAATAATTTTAAGGATGTAAATATACTATGTTCATCTCCTCAATGAAAGAAATGCAATTCAATGTGTTTTCACTATCAATAATAAGTAAAACTCAACTTTTATTTCAGAGTATGTTCGGTTAAAACCTAAGTTTTTAATCATGTTATAATTATTTCAAGATAAATATTTATCCAATAAAGTAATAAATACTTAAAAAATAATTATATTAATAATCAAATAAACATAGTGCATATATTTATACATTTTTAATCCATTATTTAAGTTTGGACTCCATGAACAACTGATTATCAACACTCATCCAGGTAAAGAGCGTGGTCTCCGAGGTCGACTGATTGGACTGTCGCCATTGCCCCCCGCATAGGTAGTTGGAGAACTCCCATCCAAATTAAGTTCCAACGAATCAATGCCTCTTCTTTCTTTTTTTTACAGATTTTGAAGTTTCATGATGACCTACTGGGTTTTAGGGTTGACTGCACACACAATCCATATTTCTCTTTAATTTTTCTTTGTTAAAAATAAATTCATTTCATTTAAATTTTATTTTATTAATTAAAAATATATGGACTGCTTGAGTTGTGAGTTGTGAGTTGTGAGGCTATCCGGTTGATTGTCTCCCATTAACCTTGAGAGTCAAAGTAGCCACCAATTCTGCGTTGGGCTTGAACAAAATAATATAAAACGTTAATTCATTTATTTGATTTTATAGTCTCCATTTGTACCTTCATAAACTATGAAAGCATAATGAATACTATATTATATGAAAAATATTTTTTTCATTTTTTAAAAAATTATTATTTTATTTTAAAAAAAAATTATTATTTTATTTAATATAAGGAAAAGGTTTTAGTCCCACCTCGATTGTGTAGAAAAGTTTTTGTGTTTATATATATGAGAGGTGAAAATACTAAGTTGGGCCCTAAAAAACACACCACTTTTGTGGAAGTGGAGTGACCTACATTATGAACATGGTGGATTTGGCCCAAAAACATACATGCGCACCTGGCCTAGCCCGGTTTGCACGTGTGGAATATTTTATTTTTTTTGACAAAATTTATTTAATAAATTTTTTTGTGAGTGAAATTTAATGTTCCAAATATTTTTTTTGTCGTGATCTTTTACTCAGGTCAGATAGTATGTGGACCGTTCGGATCTGTCTGCAACTGGCCTCCATTCAAAAAATCTGATAGTTAACAGTTGCATGAGGGGGTACTTCACACTCTATTGCAGTAGAAACTGAACAATCCAAAGGGTGTCTCCAACAACCCCATCAACTGACTTTTTCCACTTCCATCCGAATCTGCATTGTTAATCATCAGTTCATTCATTGAACATGCTGCATTTGAGTCTCCAGTCCAGTTCATTTGAGTGCATACATCCAATCAGTAAACAGAGAGAGTATGTAAACAGAGTTGGTTCACTGTCCATGCGGTTTCAAGTGCTGTTACCGTAGGGAGTTTGACCATTGTATCTTAAGAGTCAGTCGCTAGATCCGTGAGCATCTGTGCAGGGCGATTATTGTCTTAATGACATAGAGTCCAACTCTAGCCTCATTCTTCATCAGAACAAAATAGATTCATCAACCCCAGTACCATTGTTCTTCTTCACTGTGTTCTTCTATACTGTATTTCTATTAGTTTATATATACATATTATTTTGTAAACATAACTCATACTCGGTTTGGTAACAAACATCTCCTCCAAAGAGTAATTGTAATATTTTCAATTATAAGACAACCTGTCGTGACTATTTAATGCTCTTGAGATTGGTTCTTGACACAATTGATCAAGTATTTGGTTATTAAATCTTTGTCATGAATTAAGTAAAGATATCAAAGTTTAAATTGATCTAGAATGGTTGACCCCATAACAATATGCAATTAAGTGATCAAGAGATTTGTTAGCATGATCCTCCGCGGTCTCATATTCCATTTAAAAAATAAAAATATTATCTTTTTATAATCCTTTTCCTACAATGATCTTTTCTTGAAACATATGATCTTTTCTAATTTCTTTTAAATATTTCGTTCAAGTTTTAACATAGCATCACAAATGATATAGAAATATTTTTTAAAAAAAATCTTC
>CM060863.1:40005058-40128091 GCA_030737845.1 Acorus calamus | reverse complement strand
ATGGAAGACATTCAAGAAACCCCGCCGACCTTACGAGAAGGAGCGGCTGGACGCGGAGCTGAAGCTCGTGGGGGAGTATGGGCTGCGGTGCAAGCGGGAGCTGTGGAGGGTGCAGTACGCGCTCAGCCGCATCAGGAACGCCGCGAGGGAGCTTCTGACGCTGGACGAGAAGAACCCGAAGAGGATCTTTGAGGGCGAGGCTCTCCTCCGGAGGATGAACCGGTATGGGCTCCTCGACGAGGGCCAGAACAAGCTTGATTACGTGCTTGCGCTCACAGTTGAGAACTTCCTCGAGCGCCGCCTCCAGACGCTTGTCTTCAAGTCTGGGATGGCGAAGTCGATCCACCATGCCCGTGTCCTCATCAGGCAGCGTCATATCAGGTAAAAAGTAGTTGGCTTTTTTGCGTTGATGAAGTATTGGGTTTTTTAGTTTGTGTTACTGAACCTCTGATGTTAGGCAATGATTTGGTTTGGTTGGTGGAAAGTTAAAAACTTTACTGGCGAGAGAATGCGCACAAGGTAGACAGGACTAAAATGATGTAATAAATGTGTCTTAAAAGTTCAAAAAACGTAGTTTAAAATTGAAAAAACATAGTATATCATCTGATTGTGCATCGAAGTCCTATATATTTCTCACACATATGGGCTCCTTTTTAATGGTGATTTCACCTTAAAAAATCTTATGATCATGATCTCCATGTGTCTTTTTCTTATCGTGCTTTCACCTTAGAAATTTGATGATCATGATTTTTATATTTTATTATTTCTCTTAATGCTAATGGAAAATTGTGAAAACCAAATGCCTCCCAGTTTTTATCGTTTTGGTTTGGGGGGTGAGTAGCTAGGGAAGGTCTTTACATGTTGCATGTAGTCTTATTTTATGAAGATGATTATCTCAGAAAGATGTGTAAATATGTTAGCTTATTCATTGTTTTTATTTAGTTGTACTTAAAGTTGATGACGGAGAGATGAGTTGCTAACTTGTGCCCATGCTAGTTTTTTGAGGAATAAGAAATATATGCTTGCAACTATATGTAAATTTGCAATCATTGTACTGGGCTCCATTGTTTCTCATTTGTTGTTTTGATGATCCTTAAATGACTGAAATATATATGTTGCTGATTGTGAATGATGCAAGTCAGGATGCCAAGACTTGGTGAAACCATGAAAAAAGTCAAACTTACTTCAATGTCACATGGAACAGTTGATTTTTGAAAATTTTCCATTTTAGTAGGTTTTCTTATTTAGAGTTCATAATCACCTTTTATTAGTGAAATGTAAATTTAGGATTTTTAGTATCTTATTTATGTTTTGTAATGTTTTCTTTTGTTCTTTTCTTATTTTTAGTAGTTTTAATAGTTATCATTAGGAGTGTTTATTACTATTTTAGCATAGTATTTATTTAGTGGCATATAATATTTGTCAATAATTATAATAGTAAAAGTATGTCTTGGAGAGAGTCTTTGGTGTTTGTGGCATGTAAAAAAGATGTCATTACATTTTGTAGGAAAATATCTTGTATGCTTTGGGCACATGCCTCAATTATCTTAATGAATTGCGGTAGGGTGCCTACCTTTTAAATACTAGAGTGATTGAGTAATTCTGAGTGGATTTATTCTGGAGAATGATTATATTCATAAATTTATGTTCCACTATCATTTTTTTGTGGAAAAGGATTGGGCTAACTGAAATGGCGCCCTTCAAAGAAAATGGAGACTAGGGGTCTCCAATTACACAAGAGAGAATAAAATTAAAAATAAATCAAAAGTACAGTAGAACACCTTGCTGAAGAAAACGAAATGAATTACCCTCTCTTAATTCCCATGGTATTGAAAACCTTTTCTTTTCCTATGAATACTTTAATCCAAGCCCTTGAACGCACCATAATGGCCGCCTAAATGTTTGCCTCATATGGATGTTTCCCTTGAAAAATGTACTCATTTAGGGCGAGCCATATGGCTCAACACACCGCATGAGGAATAAAGCCTTGGAACTTCGTGCTTTTCTTGGGGTAACTGAGAGCGTACGTGTATCAAACTATCTTGGCTTTAATAGATGGCTACCACTATTTGCCTTGACATGGGGATCAAGAGCCATTGACCACTTTTGGTTTCCATCTAAGTTGTTATGTTTAATCTTTTCTTTTTGGTAATGAATTCGTAGAATTTGTTGATTACCTATATATGATTTTCGTTGTTATTAGCCTTGGTGAATTCACCGAGAGTCAATTACGAAATGGGAACTTATTTTGTTTGTCAAACAATGAAAAAACATTGAATGATTTGTTTTTGTTTATGTTTATGATTAGCTTGGAAATGATTTTTTTTAAATTTTTAGGCTAATAAAATGTGATTTGCTATTTCCTTATTTTGATCATGTTATTCATGATACACGAGATAGTTTGCAACTTTCACTCTTGACATCTGCACTTCTTTCTTTTCCCCAGTAAGGTAGGTTACATTTGAGATCACAGAAGTGGTCTTGCAAAGGCCTGAAGTAGGTTGCAGTTCCTGATGATGTTTTACTTGTTCATTCTGTTTTTATTTTTTATTTTATTTTTTTGCTATTGTCTTATTTGATGTTCTCTTTTACTCTTTGACTTCTGAGCATGCAACCATAAAATTAACCTGGAAACACCTGTATATACTTTTTGCATTTATTTATTATTTTAAATGTTTAGAATTTTGGTCTTTGATAATATTTCCCTTACAAGTTTATTAGTTCAATCTACTTCGTTTTATAGGCTGCTGAGGATGCCTTCATTTATATATAAATAGTTTGAAGGATTTTTTCGGCATTCCGGCATTTCCGTGATGCATTGCTGTCAGATTACATTTGGGTTCTAAACTCATCTCATAATGTCAATCATGATGGTGCCTCTCTTTTATCTGCAAAATTTTTTCAATCAAATGTCTAAATATGTTCCCTTATCATTCAGGAATGCAGTTGAACTGATCTCATAGAAGTTCTTTTAATAGATTGCTCCCTTTACTCACACTGATTTCTTTTAATGGATTTGCTCCCTTTACTCACACTGATTTCTTTTAATGGATTTGCTCCCTTTACTCACTGATCATAACCAGTTGTATTTTGTGGTGGTTGCTAATTAGTCTTATGGAGCTATTTCAAAACTAAGATGCATGGCAATTTTTTTTTTGAGAAAAAACTTGGAGAATATTTTATAAAGAACCCCCCGGAAAGAAGGACGAGGGATCTCTTTAAGGGCTGGTTTGACAAGGGATAGATGTTGGGATAAAGAATAATTATGGGGATAAGTGAGAGAGAATTATCACTGTTTGGTATAAAAAATAATCGGGATAAATTGCGGACAATTGTCCCAATTTTGAAATGAAAATGGTGATATTTTGTTTCACCTAAAGACTGAGGTAATATTTATCCTCACTTTTCATTCTAATTTTGACAAATGTAAATATGAGCAAAATTGATAAACCTTTTTATCCCAAAAAATTAGGACTATTTATTCTCAAACCTTAACTCCTTGCCAAACTAGCCCTAAGAGAGGAGACAAGAAAGGGGGAGATATCGGGCATGTACAAAATTGCCCCCAAAAAATACACCCCAACAAAAGATTCCCCATAATGGATGAAGGAATAGCAACTTCCAAGATTATAACCCAATCTCTAAGAATAGAGGAAATAGTCGCCCATGTATTTTCCAAATAAAATCTTTTGTGTTAGAAACACAAGAGAAGCATGGCACGTGGGGCCCGTTTGGCTCGGCGGTGTGGACCTCCATGTTTGGAAACTCGTCCAGGTGGTGGAGAAGCAGTGTTTTTGTGCATTTCAAAACAACAAAAAAAATTGCCTACTAACGCTACCATTCCAAATGAAATGCAATTGCGAAAATTGTGTTTGGATGGTAGGTAGAGTTCCTTGGTTTTTGGAAACGCAAATTCACCCCAATCGCCCATGTAAATGGGCCCTTGATCAATAAACATCAAACCATTGTCCCAGAGTTTGTCAAAATATTTATTAATTTGATGTTATCTTGATTAAAGGAATGGTCTTAATTTGATGTTAGTTTTTTTTTTATTCTCAACCATTGTGTGCGGGTCGGAGGCTCGCACAGATCGAATGCCAAAAGAAAAAAAAATGGTTACGAAAAGTCCCCCCCCCCCCCTTCCAATTGAAAACTCCTCAATTGAAGCGGAGAAGGAGGAGAAGAAATCCATTAGGGGTAGTTTAATCATTTCAGTCTTTTCCCTTTCTATACTATAAATATTGGATACAAATCCTAATAGCATCAATTGTTTATTCCCTCCAATTCTTAATTCTAACATGGTATCAGAGTCGCCTAAAAAACTCTAGATCTACAAAAGTTTTTTTCTCCTTCTCCCCCGCGCCGATTGAAAACTCCTCAATCGGAGCGGAGAAGAAAGAGAAGAAAGCTTTTGTAGATCTAGGATTTTTGAGGTGACTCTGATACCATGTTAGAATTAGAAATTGAAGAGAATAACCATTGATGTTATTAGGGTTTGTACTCAATATTTATAGTATAGAAAGGGGAAAGACTGAAATGATTAAACTACCCCTAATAGATTTTATACGTTTTCCTAATCAAAGATTGCAATTTGCTAATAAAATTCAGCTTATTTTTGTTGTGGAATTTGGATATGAAACAAAAGCAAGATATATTTATATGATGCGTTTATTACCCGATGCTCCCTGTTGGAGTTTGAATGACATGTCTTTTAAAATTTATTCATTTATCATGATATTATATACGATTCATTTACATTTGATGTTTTATCTTATGGTCAGTGAATAATAGAAATCAAATTTGCATGGACTTATTCGTCATGTTCAGTTAATCAGTGTATATAATACACTATGTGAGTTTGTTATGTAACTAGAGACAGATAATTAGAACTTGGAAGTAAAGAATTCTAATTGACTTTGATAATAGCTTGGTGCGTGCTCCCAATTATTACGTGCTTATGGAATTGGGAATTGCATTGCATTACAGTTTATCCCTTGTTGAAACAGAAATCCTATCTAAGAACTTTCAAATATGTAGAAACTTTGAAATTGTTTATTGCATTCATCATTAACTTAATCGTCTCTGTTTTCTATAATATAAATTTATACCGATTTCTTTTTGTTCTTGCATTATTTTGGGGTGAGTTAATATTCTGATGTTCAATAGTCCATCTCCTTCTCACCCGTGATTCTCTGTTTGCCTATCATCAGCTGGTTATATTTTTAAATCTCCTTGCAGGGTGGGTAGGCAGGTTGTTAACATCCCATCGTTCATGGTGAGGGTGGATTCACAGAAGCACATCGACTTCTCACTGACCAGCCCGCTTGGTGGTGGACGCCCTGGCAGAGTGAAGCGAAGGAACCTCAACGCCGCAGCCAAAAAGGCTTCTGGTGGAGATGCTTCCGAGGAAGACGAGGATTGAGTGAGCAAACCTCGGCACTTATCTTTTTTGTGAGTTTTCACATGTCAGATGATACTTGCGGTTGGAAGTGAGTTTTGATGTTACTTTTTAAAACCTGAGATCGGATGGTTTGATATAAACCTGAGATTTTGATGATTTCCTGTCTTGTTATTACCAGAATTTTGTTTTATGAGATGGCTGATTTGGCAAAACGAATAAGAGACTTCTCTGTTCAATTAAATGCTTGAATTGGAATTGGAGCATGGATTGCAATTCTCACCCCGCAAGCCATGTATTCAAAACTAAGATGTGATTTTCCGTAGTTTGTTTGCAAACATAATATCAACATCAAGTGAGAGCAACCATAGATTCGACCTTCATGAAAATGTGCGGTCTATATTGGTCCCGAAATCAAATGATTCACATCAAGTGATTTGAACAGCGATTGCTCAGAAAATTAATGGGATTTTTGCATATACCCCTGTTAAATCTGTCAAAGTATCCATGTAAAAACAGGAGTGCATAAATACCCCAAATTTTTTTTAATTGTGCGTCCATACCCTTCCTTGGAACACATGCCGTTTAGAACTCTCTGGATTTATCATGGTTACTATTACAAACCCTAATCCTATATGTAAAAAGTCTTAAATGTCCTTATTACAATCTAATAAAAAAACCCCAACTACTTCACTTTCAAAGCCTAATCCTATATGTAAAAAGTCTTAAATGCCTTTATTACAATCTAATAAAAAAACCCTAACTATTTCCCTTTCAACCTACATTTCTAGAAACCCTATCCCCCCCCCCCCCCCCCCCAGTTTCCATTTACGCATATAAGATTGGAATTGAGGTTAGAAACGGATCTGGGTGTAACAACACTCATTTTGGTGAGGGGTGATCGAATGAATAAAACAAGATGTGATGGCTTCAGAGAGAATAGTTGGGGTTTTAGAGAGATATTTGGGTATAAGAGTTGAAGACCTAAATTTGAGTAAACTGAGGGTATAAGAGTTATTTTGTCTCTCTCTAATGGTGAGAAAAGAAACAGAAAAACTTAACCATAGTAGACGGAACTTGATCGTAGGGGTATATGCATGCTCTAACTTAAAAGTTTTTAAAGGTAGCACTCTTTTTCTCTACAAGGGTAATTTGATAACATTTAATTTAATAGGGTTATATTTGCAAAAATCCTAAATTTAATCTGATACAGACAGGATTGTTCTTGTGACGTCGTCAGGGGAATATTATTGGTGGCTTGTTTATTCTCATAACTGTTGTGGCTGCCAAGCAAAATACTCCAATAACTTGGTGATGTGTTTGGAATTTTTTTTATTTTTAGTGCTGCTGCACACTGCATTCATCCCATCAGGCACACCCTACGATGAACTCGGACATGTAAAATTCACACACAATAGTTACTATTACAAAAACTTTTTGAATAATTTTTTAATTTTTAATTTTTATTTACATAATTGACACTAACTAAAAGAAAATCTCAATAAAAATAGAAAAAATAATTAAAATCATAAAAATAATACTTGTATTTGAGAAACAAAAAATAAACATATAAACAAAAAATAAAGAAAATAACCCGATATAATTCTTCTGTGTAAATGAAAAATAAATAACATAACATCTCAATAAATGTGAAGTATATTACATTGGAAGAAGAGATGGGAAATACACCCTCAATCTTCAAACTTATCCTTGTCCTTGCATTGTAGGCCAAATATGGCAGAAGAGTCTAACTGATGGAGATAGTGTCTATTTTGATTTTTTTATTAAAATTGATACTAGCTTATAATTTCGCTCAAAAAACTAATGGAAATATCACTCAGGCAAGTATATGAGTGATATCTCCATTAGTTGAGAAAAGTATTTTCTACCAACCGTGCTTGTAAATCCTTTTGTAATCAATCTTGTGGGAATAATATAATAGTGTTAGATGTATTCTCGTGTGTGGTGTGGAATATGGATACTGAAATAGTCACATATAATCATGTAAATTTTTTTCATTTTGATTAGTGATCATCATACAGAGAAGAGAAGAAAAAAAGAAAAAGAAGTAAAGAAGAGCTCATTAAATTAATAAGGTCATCTATATGTACTAAATTTAACATATAAACTGAAAATATGGTTTTGATTGTAATAGAAACTGCATCTATTTAAAAAAAAAAAACAATGAGCTTATAATCCTTCCATGGTTTTATATAACCTTTCTGTGGCTGAACATTTATCTGCTTCTGGAGTGTATTTGCCACACAATTTTTTTACATCTTTCTGTGTTTTAAGGAAACTTAGAGAACTCTTTGGGACATGTTTAATTCATGAAACTTCAGACATTCCAAACAAAGCCACCACCAAAAAAAAAAAAATGGTATAGAAATAAATCCAAGAAGATTTGAAGCACCCCTTCTATGTTTTATAAAATTTTATTTCATAACAAAGTGATCAAAATCCTCACAAACTCACTCTTTTAGAGGAAAACCCAATACAACCATGGCCTACTTCACCATGATTGATTTCTCACAAAGCCTATGCCTAACTAACCAAAAAGAAGAGTGGCTCCAATATTCAAAGCAAGTATGAACTATCAACAAGCATGTAATGAGAAAGAAGAACTCTGGTGGGGATGACCATGCAGAGAGTGTTGCGATTCCCTCTCGATGCGCCATCGAAGGTGGAGGAAGTCATCGACCGAGCAAGGCAGCTTGAGAGGTCCAGACGAGTGGAATCCGTAGACCTCCTGAGCCTTCTCTAGGAGCCTTCTGAAGAGCGGGTGCGAGAGGTATGATATAGGTATGGTGAACCTCTTGAATCCACCATCCTCGCCTTCCATGCCCACCCTCACCACCAAACATCCCTTCTTCACCTTCTTCGCCCGCTTGTCGTCTTGCATGATGGCTCTTTTTAGTTTTAGGAGGGATAGACAATTCAATTAGAGATAAGAAGATGTGTTGTGAACTCCACACTTTGAGGATTTGCAATTTATAAGGCTGAGGAATGGATGGCTCATTGGTAAATATCGGGCGATATGTCTGCATTCCAACCGAATCTTTTGATGGATATGAAAGTTAATAGAAGTTTTTTTTTTTTTTTTGATAATGGGTGCTTAAAAGTTTAGTAGGCATGGTTAAATGGATGTAACAAGTGACTGTAGTGCTTGGTTCAAAGCTAAAGTGAATAAAGTCTCAATCACTAGCAAGTATATTTTATTTTGGATGCAGTTGTTGGGAATGATTCAATCGAAGATTGTGTAGTGACACTGCTGGAGACATACATGGTGGGGGTGGGGGACCTTTCAGAAAAGAAATAAAGGCTTTCAAGTACGGATGGACATCGATCAGCCCTCGCAAGTTCCATGACTCACATGGAAAAGTTTCTACAGGAAATCTTCAAATAATGGATAGGTAACACCAAATGATCCAGCCTACCATTTGTGCTTTCTTGCACTTAAGAATAATGAGGTAAGCAATGCAAATATGCAATGAAATGCAATGTGTGGAACCTACCACACATGATCTCTAGTGGGCGGTGGTCACAGTGTTTTTTTTTCCTTTTTTTTTAGATGCTCAGGACGGTGTAAAGTGTTTGAATTTGTATTCTTAGCCGCTCAATCTGTGAGAGATTTTGGAAGGAACAGAGTGTCCTGTTATTGGGTGGGAATGTATTGACTCTTTAAAAAAAGTCAATAGAGGTTGGCAGTGAAAGATGGTGTTTTCAAGTGCTTCTCCTTGATGGGTGGTAGTGGCTTTTTGGGATATTCTTTTGTCAATTAGACAAAGTTGGAGATCTGGATATTATTAGAAAATCCTCTCAACTTGTGAATTTGTGTGACTTTGATGGTGATGATGAATGAAAGATATATAATTCAATATGGTTGTCTTCAGCTTCACAAAATACATACTAAAAAAAAGAGAGCCTATAATTGGATCATCCATTTGTTTCATTCTTGATGGTTAGGGATATCTTAGACAAGATGAATCTGTGGTGCTGTGAACTTTGTTACTTGAAGACCAACAAGTTTTGAGTGTTGGATTGGAACTGAGAATGTATGGTTGATTTTATTTTCTTAATTGTATATACAAATGGGTGAATTAGTTCAATATCTTTAATTACTTGAGTGTGACCATGAAAGATATAATAGCAAATGTGAGCTATTTTTTTGGGTGTTGACCATAGCCATAAAGTTTGTGTATGACAAAAATTCGATAATTAAATCATTTATTAATAATATATGCTGATAATTAATATGAGAAATGTAAAAACTTTGATGTTGGTTGTGAAGAGGAGTCTCACATACAATTCATGCCTGATGTCCCATCTTTTCATTTGTTAATAATAAAGCTGAAAGTAGTGCCAAGTTCTTTTTTTTTTTTTACTTTGATACATATATTCCTTCACCAGATGCGCTCATTCATATCACGTTGTTTAGATCCATGAAGCTTTTTTGATTGTCGCATCGGATGCTACTATCCATGTCTATAAGATGTCCTAAAAATATTTGGGGACCTAGGCACCTGTATCTAAATATTCAAGATTGCTGTCTAATCCTCGAGGAATTAAATCTGTCCAACGATATAAACTCCACTTTGGCAAAAGTTCTTTTTCATGTTTTCTTTTTCTCCTTTTATTCTTTCTTAGGATTTTGGTTTTCAGCTCTGCTTGGAGCCAATTTTGAAAAACAGTTCATGCTCTAAACTGATGAAAATAATCGATTCTGAAAAAAATATTCTTGACTACCTTTTTCATAAAAGTTGTTTTGTTGGCTTGCAAAACATAGAAACCAAAATCTCTTCAACCAAGTTGTTCTAGAACTGATTATAAAAAATTAGTTCTATATTGATTTTTCCATTACAGACGGCTGACAAAATTTTCCAATCAGTTAACCTGTCTGAACCCCCTCATCTCCTTCTATAGATTCACTATTTTTTTTTAATGAAGAGACACTTCAAAGACGAATAAACTAATCGATTCATGGCGCCTGCTCGTGGCCGCTTTTGGTGGTGGTGTTGCAGTTAGGCTAATTAAGGGCTACCAACCATCACTTGGTGGTTGATTGATCCACATAAGACTCTTCCCTTCCATTCAAATCTTCCATTGCTTCACATGCCTCCCATATCTTCACGAGTGATACATGACCATTATTTTTATATTATAATTGGAGGTACCACTTTGATCTTGCATTACTAAGGTCAACTGGACACTAACAATAATACACCACTCAGCAGCAGTATCTCATGTTGACCATGATGAGAGTGGCCCTTGAATTTGCTTTTGTTAGAATTTCAACTGTTATGTACTTCAAATGGACAAGGTTGAAAACTATCTGATAAATTGTTTTGGTCCACTCCTTCCACAAATGCACTACGGATAAGTAGCTCTCCAATCTGCTGTGCATTATAGTGATCATGGCTAGTGGATCTGTTATCTTTGGTTGAGTTGTATGTGATAACAGTAGGAAAATTAAATTGTGTGTTTAGATTATGTCTCGCGTTCCGGTTTCTGTATATTAAGAAAAAATTGCACTTACAAAGTTTTTTTTTCTCCTAAATCGAAATAATATTTGTCACTACGCATGAAAACATGTGAGGGTATTGTGGTCATGTATTTGAGCTATAATACTCATTTATGAGTCAATAGGAATAATACATAAATCTAAGAGAGTCTATAGCATACATAGAATTTGTAATCTAAAAAAAATAATGAAAAACTCTCTATTATGCGAACTATGTAAATCTTCTTTGTGTGTGTATTAGTTTTTAGTCTCACATTTTTCAACAGTGGTTAGTCTGGGTCCCAGTTTATAGCTATTGTGTGGTTTGAGATACATGGTTTGCACAGTTTGTTGTTTGACTAGGAAAGTCATGGAGCTGGGAGAGAGAGATTCTTGAATAATTTTGGATGACTTGGATAAGATCAACCATCCAATGATGTAGCATTTTAGATGGACGTATCATTAAATTCCAAGGCTCAAAAGTTTTGATACATAGTTTCAAAAAGCAGTTTTTTTTTCTTCTTCTAACAAGTTGTATGCTTCATCAAGATGAAATATGTGACTTTCAGTGTAAAGAGTAAATTTAATGAGTATTTTCCTTTATAAAATCACATTAATTTACGTCTTCAAAAAAAAAAAAAAATCAAAATTTTTGAGAATCGTAGAAAGAGACTGCTATAATAATATGATATTCATAGAGCCAGGTTTCTTTGCATACATGATGGCATTTGGAAAAATTAAAACAATCAAATTGATGACCCCCCAAAATCAAATGATAGATGGGTGAGTGATGTAAATTGAATTGGAAGGCCAACATCACTATTCACTAGTATATTGAGTATTATTTGATCAAAAAGCAAGAAAGATAAATTGGGCTTGGAAGACTTTCTGAACACACACAAACACTGAACCAAAATGAGGGAGTTATTTATAGGCATCAAAAGTTCCTGTAAATCCCTGATTTTGAAGTGGTGGATGATTATTAAGAAATTTGAAAACAAAGGGTCCAGAATTGATTGTAAATCTCAGAATTGGTTGCATCAATGAGTAGCTTTCATAATTGGACTTATAATTAGTCACCTTATTAACTTGGTTAATGACATGTGATGGCCAACTTTTACTTTAGCAAAATAATAATAATTGTGTGACGTTAACAACTACTGCGTCATGAGCTTCCATCACCCCTGTAAATTGAGAATATATGTTTATGATTACATTTAAGAAATATCACTCACTGGATGCCTTTCTTGCAATTTTTTTTATTATCTAAAAAGGGAAGGCAATCAACATGTGCTATAACATTATATTGGATTTGTCATGCTTTATGATTCAATGATCCATTATTTTCTGCACATCTTTCAAATTTGGTGTCTCATTGTTGCATAATTATTATTTATTAACACCCACAGTGTTGCATTGCAAGTCTTCAAATAACAAAACGAAGGCGGCTTTACTCTCAATATATTGTATTACAATAAGTTAAATAATCTCAACTTATTTTTATTATTTTTTTATAACAAGGAAAAAAATGTGATTCCAGGAGAAGTAATTATTTTTTTTACAATTAATTATTGGATAATGTTACGTACAACCTATTTTCCAGCCCCAATTACAATTTACACTTGTTTTGAATTTTTTGAAATAGTATAGATGAGGATGAGGTATATGTTTTTATAAAAAATATATAACATATGCTCCAATGAATTGTATATATGCATTTATAAAAAATATAAAAAATTTCTATTGATACATGTCTCTTTAATGTGAGTATATGATTCGATGATTTTCTATCGATGAACTGTGTGTAACAGCAATAATTATATATATTTTGTATACTAACACGGTAACACCCTGTTGGAAGTAGTTATCAAATGAATTTGTTTTTACAAAATCAGTTTTTACCTAGTCGGTTTCAAATTGGAATTCTTAAACTTCATCATTTGATTTCATGTTTTAGTCTTTATGTATTAAAAATCAATAAAAAAAATAAAAAGCTACTCAGGAGAAGCTTTTTAGAATTGATTATTTTAATCAATTTTAGAAAATAAGATGATTTTAAAAATTGATTATCAGGGGACCTCTGAATTCTTGGCTAACATTTCAAGAAGCAGAACATGCATGTGGTGCTGACCAGAGTTACAGAGAATCTAGAGGTGGCCGTTCTGGACATCATAATCATGACACTCCAAATATGCTTGAAAAAAAAAAAAACTGCTTATACATCGATCTCTGGGACCCTTCTAACACCATGTTGCATTTCTCTATTTTGTAGTGGACTCAGAAACAGGTCTGCTAATAGTTGATAAAAAAAATTAAAAAAAAAGAATTACTCGCAAAAAATAAAATAAATCAAACAAGATATACTCTTTTGCATATAAGTACTTGCAAAAAATAAGTATATAATGTTATTGAACTCTGCACATGATGCATATAATCAATATGGCCCTTGCAAATGTGGTTCAAAAGAATACAAATTGAATGATGGTTGTTCGTTTTCAACGGATTTAATTTAATGGGCTACAAAGCCAGTATAATTTTACTTTTACACCCAACAGTCTATGCAGTCAATAAAGAGGATAAAACTTTGCTATCCTAATCCTACAAAAACAATCTCTCTCCACACAGGAAAATCAAAGTTGAATAAATCAACTTCTCCTCGATACAATAATAGCCAGCATCATCTCTGTCCAATCCGACTTCTGCAGCTCGAATGGTTCAAATCTTTGACTTCAAGACTTTTTATAGGTTTTCAGGGTATGGTTCAAGTGTTTAAGCTTCCAATGTGAAGCCACTATCTCTATCTCCACGATTCATGAATCCTCATAATTGTTTCTGAGGAGGTGAGATGGTATGGCTGCCGAGCAAGAATTTGCTCTGATCAGTCATGTTCCACACCAGATTCCCCTCATAACAAAGTGCTCCAAACAGCTCCATCTCCTTCTCCACATTTTGCATGCACATCTTTGATCTTCTCGACTGACTTGCAGATCCCACTGCAACTCCAATCAAATGATGCAATGCAAACATTCCCTGCTTGAGCTTTCCACTCGCAATCTGGATTGGCAATCATAATCAAATAGCATCATTCGACCTGTTATTATATAATAAGGACCTCCTCCTTTTTTTAATTTTAATTTTTTTTTTGGGTGATGTGCTTGCACCTTCTATTCTTGTTTTACTTTCTTTTTTTTGAAAGAAATATTCTTGTTTTACTTGAATTGACACTTATTTAGATCAGATTGTTTCAATCATGTTGATCATATCAATCCTTTCTCTTTGGTGTTGGTAAAATAACTGCGGAAATATGATGTAACCAGATTGAGTTTCGGTGCATATTATGTTTAAGACTGATGAAAATTTTAGCAATAACATACTATGACAAAAAGTCTTCCTAGGAAAATGTACCTGGTGGTGTTCCACAACACATGTTCCGCTCATCGATGTGTTCCACATCAAGTCCAATAAACCAAGCACCAAGAGTTACATCTTCATTGGCATACTTGTGCAAGATGGGCCTAGTCACAATATCACCAAATAAATGATTTAGTACATTGAAAGTGAAGTAGGCCTGACTTTTAATTTAAAAGACCATGTCTTGCATCTTACTGGTTGATTGAGATGTATGTGGCCAGATCCTTTGAGATGGCATAAATCTGCCCTGTTGCATGGCGGAAGTATTTGTTCCCTTCCTCTCCGAATTTCCAGTATTCAGGTTCATGGTACTTCACATTTCTATGTCAAATAATAAAGGAATAAATAAAGTCCCCACAATTGAATTATAAATTATGTGAATTGAGAAAAATCATTCCTCATGTGTAGTAAGAAAATTTACTTTTGAGCGAGAACTGGTCCAGACTTCATACACCCTATGTAGGTTCTGGGCTTGGACCTGTGGCGAGAAAGAGTTGCAGCAAGCATGCCTGCATATTTCAAGGAAAATGATATAAGTCATAATCATGACTGCTTGAAGAGAATCTTGATATTTGAGAAGAAAATTACAAACCTAAATTTACATGGACATCATCATCCACCTTCACATAAAACTCGGCATCCCATTTGGCAACTGCAGTGGAAAAGAATGTCTTTGTTTTTGCTGATAATTCATGGTAACCTTCAACATGTTCCTGCAAGTTAGATGACAAATGAATAAAACAACGTAGATGTTTGTTCCAAGAGGTTTTCCAACACCCATAAAACTGCAGTGGGGACCATCCAAAAAGGATAGTGGTATCCTTGTCAATGGCATGATGGTGTTTCACAAGGAAAATGTGCCATCCTAATAATGAAAGGACGTACCAGCCTAAGAAAATCGTTATGCTGATTGTCTTCTGAATCAATTGCTCGATCCAAAATGCTGTTTGATGTTGCACTGCATGAAACATTGGAGTCAGCACTTCAGAACAAAATCCTGACACTATCTTGAATCATCAAATTCTTTTCCTTGGCAAGAAGTGGAAGATGGAATAAATTTGATCAATAATATGGAAGAAAATCTGTTAATAACCCCTATGAGATCCTGATATTCTTAATTGTCATCAGCCCAGGATTATTCTTTTTTGTAAGTTTGAAAGGTCATGAAATACTGCTACACCAAAGATTCACTTACCTAAATGCATAGGCAACCATAGGAAAGTACCAGTCTTTACTACACTTGAACAATGGCTAGCTTATAAACCACCATTACCTCAATAATAATAATGAATATGGGTGGCCTATTATGAGAATCTTACTACTGAAAGGTATCATGGTTCAATAATATTTGGGAATCACACAAGCATGTGGGGTTCATTTCAAATCCCAATACGTCTTAAATTAGCAAAGAAAAAGCAGAAAAAGTTTAACTGTATAAGTAGATTCATGATCATTTCTCCTCATATCAGCTTAGACAGGCAGACAATTATGTGCCAGCTATCTGAAAAAGCTGGAAATCTGAGAATTTAGAGATCCTTATGGGAAAGAGAATTTATGAAGACAGTATTGTTTACTGGGTATTCATTATATCTCACTTTCTCTCTTTTCACTTTTGCATCATGTTTTTGCATGTAGTCTATCAGTTTTGAAATAAATTTGGTGGATACCACCATTCACATGAAACAAAAATGTTTACTGGGTAATAGATTATCACAAACACTAAGAAATAAAAAGTTAAATCAGCTCCTTCCGACACTCTATACTGGAAAGTGAGACAGTGACAACCGACAACTAAGAAAAGTGAGACTGTGACAAACATTTTACTAGTATTCTGGTGCAACCACACATTTTGAGGAAAGTAAGATCCATTTGGGGGATTATAGAATACTAATGTTGAACAGAATAATAGCAATGCATACATTTTTTTTTTGGAACAAAAGGTTGAAGCCTTCATTGAAATGGTTTACTTGATTATACACCACAAAGCTGGGAAATGACTTCCAGATTGTTTTCGTTGTATGATATTGTCAAATCTATGGTTCAAATCCCAAAATTCTATTGAACCCTACCAAGTTAATATTCCTTTGCTACAAGTCATTCACATTTAGTGAGAAATCATCAAATGGGTCTAGGATGATTGATTTTCAGAAGGATAGATCCACTTTTTATCTGGACTGTAGGAAGAGATGAGCTAGTGGGTATTCAAGAGTTCCCAATAAGTGTGCTACAATAGCACCAATTGTAGTGAAAAAGTGACCCTGAAGATTTGTTCACGTCTGCATAAGTGCAGGTAGAGAATGGGGCCAAGGTGAAGATAATCGTTTAAAATGGGGCCCGAAAATGATAATCAGAAAAATCTCACCTGTGGATTCGATGAGGAGATTTAATACATGTAACAAAGAGGATAATTAACATATTGATAGTGTCAGCGATCACATAGAAACTAGCAAGGAAGAACGAATATAAAAAATTTTGATTTAGTTTTATATTCTTATTGGAAAGTGGGAACATTCACCAGATTTCATCGAAATGACAAACATCAAAGATATGAAGGATGAAATTATATAAATGGCTATAATGGTAGGATTTTGAAAATTTAGTTAGTTTGGTGGAAAAAGAAACAATTTTTTGTGCCACATAGAACAAAATGAAATAAACTTCATTGGTATTATAAAATGAGATGTTAGATGTATCAACAGAAAATACGAGACAAAACCAATATCTAACATATGATACTAGAAACACATGTTACTCTGTTGTAAATTCGAGATTGCAAAGTCAGCTATAACAACAAATTGATGTACCTGTGCCCAATCATGAACCGAATGACAATTCCCTTTCCCGCTCTAATTGCTGGAGCTTTTCTCCTAATTAAACACAAGAAGAAAATTTTAACAACTACTAAGAGAATTGTGTATACTTAAATATCATTTCTGATTCCAATGAAATATAAATACTCAAAACCTCTTCATTGGTTTTAACATGAAATTTTGACAGAAATAGTGACGAGATAGAAAAATATTATTATTAACAAAAATGTTCAGGACATTGTTTGTTTGCAGTTTAAAAAGGGCCAAACTTATGCGCTTTAAGTTTTCATCAATGCCAATATACACAATGATAGATAAAATGCTCAAACCACAAATCAAACTCTCCCCCATACATGGCTAATAGTGATTTTAGGTGGTTCTATTTATAAACTTCCATAATTCTCAAAGTAAATTTCAATCCAAGCAAATAAAGATGCCAAGCCTGATGAAAGGTCAAGCATTGCAGCGCTCATTAGACATACAAACCCAAAATATTTAGAATGGCTATCCCCTGCTTCAAAATATTGGTCCACAATAAAAAAGCTGCACCTTGTTTTCAGTACTTGTACCAGATCAGTAATTCTACTATTCAAATTCCCTGGTGATGCCTAATAACTAAACCATACTCATCATGCAAATATTGGAAAAACAAAATCAGGCTGCATTGGCTAATAAAGATACCAATATATACACCATAAATGGATCAGCAGATACTGCACTGAAGAAATCAGTAGAGAGTCTTCTTGTGTGAGGTATCAGTCAACTCATATCAACTTTTCATTATTAAAGAGCATGCCTCAAAACCATTCAGATCTCAAAATCCTTATGTATTCATATCAGATCAAAATTATTCAATTTACCTTGGGGCATCCACGTCTCCCTGACGGAATCCCGCCTCTTCCTGCTACTGAATGCAGTATTGATCCCGATCACAACGAATGCTTTTTTCCTGGGCTGGGCCTCGTGCAATGCCACAGCCGAGGGCGAACCATCCACCCCCGGCCCATCTCCTGCGCGCTCCGTGTCGCCGCCAGCTCCATCTGCAACGTTGATATTGTCTTGTCCAAAGATCTGAAATAACCAAAACAATCAGCTTGAAATCCAATGATTTGGATTCACAAACATATGAACAGAAATCTCAGGTTCAAATGTGTACTGAATCGCTTCATGGGTCCTGGAGACCTCTCCCATTATGTCCTTGTCTTGGCCCGGTTTCTGATACCAACAACAAAAACCAATTGGGTCGAATCAAAATCCAAAATTTCACCCAAAACATCAAAAAAGGAAAGATTTTTGAATGAAACAAAACCAACCCTTTCAGTGTGGCAATCCTCCGAGACGATCTGAAGCTTCTCCTGCTCTTGCCGCCGTCTTGAAAGCATCTGAGTATTCGTTTCCGGCGGCGACCAAAGCCTGCATTACATACCCAAACGTAAAAAAAAAGCCTCCAAAATCACCCAAACCAAACATACCCAAACGAGAATCCAATCCAAACAACAAAAAAACAACAACCCACATTAAAAAAACCAAATTTTTTTTTTAAAAAGAACATTTTTGTGAAGGACCTATTCGTGAAGAGCATCCCAAGTAGGAAGCTGGAGACACAAAAGATGAGGATCCATTTGACCGACACCTTCTTCTCTCCGTTGCCTCTCCCTCTCATGATTCTGTGCTAATACGAGGGAGTTGGATCTCTCTCTCTCTCTCTCTCTCTCTAAGTGCGAGGAACTCAAAAAGAAAAACGTGTGGGTATTAAAAGAGGATGTTTTATTCCATGTAATTAAACTATGGGGGGGGGGGGGGGGGGGGGGAGGAGAGAGAGAGAGAGAGAGAGAGGAAACGGTAGTAGCATATGTTGGGTTCCGCGTTTGGCAGTCAGAGTTGACGACATGAACGGGAACCCCTTAATTACACGATTGGGAACTCCCCGAACCATAGTCAGTTCAGCTCCATCAGTCAACTCATAACTGACCCACTTGTTACAAAACTTCTGTTTCGTGACATTATTAATTGTGTTTTTCTTGCTTTCTAAATTAAACAATCGATTTTGCTGTCTGAAAATTCCATTTTCTGTTTTTTTTTTCTTTTAAATTTTCAAATGAGTGTAGCTAGGCATGTCGCATTCCGTCTATATAGTTCAAAAGTCATCGAGCACTCATTACAATTTTTAATTTTTTATTCAATGAATCCATTTAATATATTATTATATATATATTTTAATATATGTTTTAGTAAAAGATGTTTATATTTAAAAATAAAAAATATACGAACCTCATAATTTATTGATGAATAACTTTGATTCTATTTTAAATTTAATGACTAGCCATTTGAATATGATTTTTTTAGAAAACAATAGGTTCTCTCCATGGTTGGAAACCATATTTGAAAATGACTTTATAACAAAAAAAATTAAAATGTTAATGATTTTAAAAAGTGAGATAAAAATAAAAGATATGCATTTATTATAAATAATTTTAAAATGATGAACTAACCTCTCTCTAAAGGAGGTTAGATATCAAACCGGGGAGCATCTATTTTTAAAAAAATAAATTAAAATGAGTTTGATAAATAAAAATGAATAAATTCAAATGTAAGAGTTCAATTATATTGTGCGGATGGATCTTGTGTGTCCTAATTTTTCAATTAGAGAGACTTGTAATTAAGCTTTTTATGGATTGATTGGCAGATCTCGGCGACAATAGCGGAGAAAAAATGGCTGTTTTTTTTTTTTTTTTTTTTTTTTTGTCTGTCTCTTCGTTGTCCAATTTGGAGGTTTGTAGGTTGGGGACATCGGATTGGACTTTGTCTTCTCTCATTTGGATTCCATTATTGTTCGGTTTTTTAAAATTTTGAAAATGACCCACAACTACAATCCCAAATCCCCTTCACTTGACCTTTTCTTTCATTTTTTTTAATTTTGATCAACTACAGTTCACCAATGCTTGGTTCAAAGTATCAGTCCCATATGAGATTAATTGCTGACTAGGTTTTTTTTTTTTTTTTTTTTTTTTTGTGACCAAGAACCATAACATTAGTTGGAAAAAATCCTCGATACACAGAACCACTCACAAGATTGGTAAATTGTGTAGTCAAATCTAAAACTCTTGATGATTAGAAATAGAATTAACACTAAACTCTTATCCAGTCTCATGTGGCATGTAGAGCAAGACTCATTTTATCCACATTAATCAACAAAAAAATTATTTTTTTTTTTGATGGAGGAATTTATTTTATGGCTTAGGTTCAACATGGATTATGCATTTCTACTCATGGTTTTTTTAAATTCTTGTAAATAAGTTGAAAATATTTGCCAAGATCTTATTGTCATACCTATAATGGAAATCCCATGATGACAAAAGAGAAAGGGTTGGATTGTGGAATAGAGGGGGAACATGGAAGAATAGGGGTGAATAAGCTAAAAATACTTGTTTATTCACATGGGATAAGTAGGTATACCTATGTCAAAAGATGTAAAAATAAGATGATATTGACATTCTATGTTCCCTGGAATTGTTTTATTCCATCAAATCTATTCCCCTGATATAAATGGGACTCATATGTCAAATTACACGTCATTATCTCTCATGAATAAAGGGATTCACACATCATATTATTTTTCATATTTTATATATCATCATCAACATCTTATTCACATTTTATTTATAATTTATCTACGATCAATAAAACAATAAAATTTTATTTATTACATTTTTTCACAAGACTAACTAAAAAATACAATCACATATAAAATGACTTATTATTTATCTATATTAGAATAATTATCTATCATAAAATAATTTATGTTCCTAAATGAGTCTCCCTGTTACTATTATCTCAGTAACATAACAAATGTGAGTTTTGTAATTGTCAAGGCCAACATTGACCCTAAACAACCCCCAAATCATTTTTTTTTTATTTTTATAGTTAGAACACTTAGTCTGTTTGGCAGTTCAGTTTGCAGTCCCATACATGATAGCACAATATATACGACATTATCATAGTGTATAACATAAAAAAAAAATTCATTTTTCAAAGCCAAAAATATACAACCTAGGTGGATAATTATCAATTTTTTTATGCGAATAGGGGTGGGGATCTGATTTTAGGATTTCGCTTCCATCTTCACCAGTCCAATTTTCACTTATAAGGGGGACCTACTAATTATCTCCAACAAATGATATTATTATATGATGGGATATTGATTCATTTGTTGTCTAATCTTCTTTAACCATGTTGGTCCTTTATAGATGAATAAACTAATCACTGATACTCTCAAAGCAACAAACATGGATATAATTCCTTTAAAAAAAGCTGTTTCTATATGCAATAAGATCGAGGAATAAAAGCATGATGCAGCACCCAGAAATCATAAGAAAAATATAAATAGATTTTGTTACAACAAAAAATTTCAGTACACTTTTCCATTGATTTGCTCACTGGGCAAAGCTATTTTCACTACCCAATTTAACATTTCCCACTACCCAACTTAACCCTTTTTTTATGTTTGTATGAAGCTGCTTTTGCAATCGTATAACCAAATAGTTTTAACAGCAGTTTCTTGCAGATATATTTCAGGCAATTAACGTCCAAAAGCTGGGGGGTGAGCTTCCTTCAGAATCATTTTAAAATTCAGATTCCTACAAAATCAGTTTTACAATCACGCAACCAAACACACTCTAAATTTGAATATCATCTAGAATCGGTCATCCAATCCATCCGAATTTGAAAATGGTTCGCATCTGAAACGCATTTTAGGTCATGTCTAGATACGCCGTGGGGATGCCCATGTTTTGAAAATCTAAGGGGTTCAAATTCTGCGGTGAAAAATATTTTAGGGTTAAAGCTTTGCTTGCTCAGCGACATGGGGTGAGTTTGCATTTCCAAACACCGCGGAACTCTACCTCCTATCCAAACATGATTTCGGCGATTGCGTTTCATTTGGAGTGATAGCATTAGCAAGTATTTTTTTTGGTGTTTTGAAACGCCTAAAAACGCTGCTTCTCCACCACCTAGTTGAGTTTCCAAATGTAGAGACCCATACCGTTGAGCCAAACGGAGTCTTAAGTGTAACTCAACGATGTGGGGCGGTGTAGATCTTAAAGTTGAAAACCTGTTTGGATCTGTGAGGTATTTTTCTAACAAAGGAGTTAATGGGATTCCAAGATCTTCAAATTTTATTCTTGGCTACTAATTTTGTTATTTCACTTCCTGAATTGCTGCATGCACTCAGTTTATTCGAGTATATATTCCACTCTTTTTTTTTTGGACAAATACATATACCTTACAAATAAACAACAAGCTCAAAACATGTATTCCATTCATCAATCTCTCGAGCATTCTATTAAAAACTATTTCAGAAATACTAAAAGAATATTATTAACATAATACATCAAGAAAACACAACTAATATTCATAATGGTTTCTCAATCTGCCCAACTTGGAGACCTTCCAATGAACCCCCACATCGCCTCTTCCACAGGTTAACACACCCTCTCTCACTAACACCACACTTCACGACCGGCAACGGAGGATCCATGTCAAGAACATTAACCACTTCAAAATCTTCTTCTTCTTCTTCTTCTTCGAATAGATCAGCACTGATTCTTCTATGGCTGATTGTCCCACATGACAACATCTTCATGAGGAAAGACTTGTGATAAGCACCACCACCTTTGGCTTGGGCGGAGAGCCTATCATGGTCCCTCTTGATCTGACCCACACAGCTCACTCTGGGTGATGAAGGCTCCTCCTCAAATGCATCCCAACAATCAGTTTTCAGATTGCATGAGATCATTCTACCATTATTGGATTTTCTTTTGGTTGTTGTTTTGTCTTTGGAAGACATGTTTAAGAGAAAGAGAGATTGCTTGGCCATTGTGGGTTTGCACCACCCCCTTGTGGATTTGATCTTTTCTTCTTGAGATTTTGGTTGGTTTTTAAGTTTTTGATATGAGGAGGAAGAAGGTTGGAAGGAGAGGGGGAGGGGTAGAGGAAATGTGAAATGGTGGCTTGTTTGCATTATATTGGTTGGTTCATCACTTGGTTTCAACGCTGAAATAACACAAAGTAGACCATTATTTTGTTGTATTGTGTGTAGATAAGAGTTTGATGTGTGTATGGATGAGTGTGTTAGCTATTAATATGAGGGAAGGGGAAGATCCCTTTCACACAGCTGCTGTGGAACTGAATTGATCAGAAATTCACAATACATCCATCTAAAATTCCAAGATGCACCACAATTGATATAAAACTTGTCAGCATCTAATAGAAGATTGATACATGACTAAAAATATTACAGGCGCATCTTGACTAACAAGTGTTGATGGGATGTAGGCCTAACTGATCTCCCTGAGAGTTGATTGATGATTTCATAACTTATATTGATGATTTGAAGCTAATTAAATCACTCATCTTTAAAAATTATCACAGGGAATTTGAATGATGAAGTGGTCTAACTGTCCAAACTACAACACATTAAATGAACTGAAAAAGTCCTGTTTGGCTAACTATTAGACTTTTTTCAATTTTAATTTTTCATCAAATACTTTAGCGTAATAAATCTGATAGGTACAATTTGTCCCTTATTTTATCACCCCTTATTATTATTATTATTTTTAATTATAGATGATTGATTGATTTATGAGGACGGCAAGTCAGGAGTGTGTGTATGTAATAATTGGCATTGCATAGGTTGGCACAGAACATTTTTGTTCCTAATGAGTTTCACAAGTTTGTCTTAATAGGTAGGTTGCCGACCGTGGGTATATTATTAAACAAAACCATGTGTCTTTTAAATTTAGATTTTTATAAATCTTTATTAGCAAAGCTCCTTGAAATGAAGCCATTTTTTTTTCTATTCTCGCATGATATTCTTCCTTGTTAAAATCTTGTGTTTGATAAGAGGAAATGATAAAGAAAAAAGGCAGGCATGAGTACCCCCCTGAAATTATATCAAACTTCGATTAATTAATTCATTATTCGTTATTAATGTGTCTTGAATTATAATCCCTGATTTCAGGCAGTCATATGGTTTAACCTAGGATTAAGGAATTTTACAGATATTTTATGACAATAGTTAGCCTGACATCAATTTTGGTAATATTTTGTAACTCGATTTAGTGGGTAAAAGAGAAAGTGAAGAAAGTGAGTGCAGAAATTAAAGGGACAAAAAAATACTTGAGATTCACGTGTTACATGAGGGAGATATGCCACATATATATAATTGAAGAGTCAAGAGAACAACTATTGTTATATACACCTCCGCTTTGAATCCTGTTCTAGACACCTACCGTATTCCATCGAGCACGAGTTATATATATCTCAATATTCCTCCGTGGGATAGTTATGCAACAATACATATATCTCAATAGTTTTTCAATAATCTATATGTTTTATTAGATATAAATTATACATTTCATTCAACTTTTTACATTTATTAAAGATAGATCTTAACTCTTCATAAAAATATACATATTTTTTATTAAAACATATATTTCATTAGAACGCTTATTATTTTTTTAAAATTAAAAAAAGGAATCTATTACAATCATTAACATTATTTTATTCTTATTTGACAAGACATGTTTGGTGTATAAATAAAACCTGTTTGGTGTTCAATGTTACACTCCCGCTAAAATACCAAAAAAAATAATTGAGTTTAACATCTTTCATTCGCAAAATTTTCCTTTCACAAAATCTCCAAGAAAAAAGATTTTCTTTCTCAACCAGAGTATTGACCCTTAATAAATAACCAATAAATAGGACAGAGAATCATAAAATAACAATGAGCCATACAAAACGATGCACATAGAAACCAGTGGATATAGATGCAACATAACAGAAATATATGGTCAATGTAATATGAAATTTAGATCATCTCTACCCAAAAAAACAAAAAATAGGAGAAAAAAGAGCTACAACATCCTATATTTCCCATCACTAATCTCAAAGACTGTACGTACATAAACTACACTACAGGCTGAGTATGGGATTATCAAGTGTGATGATGATCCAAGCATTGAGTCGATAAAGGACATCATTTGTCGACAACCTCGATCAGACTGTTTTCATAATCACTCGGAGCCACAAATCCATGAAAGTTCATCACCGTGGCCGCGACATTGGCTAAACCACCATCGGGCAAATCCTTGCGGAATTGACACCCTCAGCTAGTCCTGGTCCTCCAATTGCGATTGGCACCTGAAAAAAAAAACACAACTAAATAATAATACAAGCCCATACAGGCATGAGTTTGCTCTTTATAGGTCTCGACTTAGAATCTCCCAAGGCTTACCAGGTGCACGGGGTTTGAGGTTTTAAAAGATGGATAGATATACAAACAATTGGTCAGGGTCTTGACAAAGTATATTCAACTTACAGGATGGAGAGTGTGGGATGTGAGGATCTGAATGTTCCCATTCTTGTCAAATAGAGGTTGACCCTTCTTGTCCCTCTTCACCATGTCCTCAGCATTTCCATGGTCTGCAGTGATGACATAAATCCCACCAACTTGTTCTATGGCGTCAATCATAATCTGCATGAAGATTTCAGATGCAGTTTAATTGCTAGCATTGTAACTGTAACATTTGCAATAAGATTATCCCAAGGGAATTTACATTTCCACTTAGCGTTTGGATATGAATTTGAAAGAAAGTTTGTCACTTAAAGTGCTTTTGCAATTAGCTTTCCAAGAAGCAAAGTTTTGGTAGATTCTTTTTCACCATTCGCAACTGAAAGTTTATTTCCTTTCGAAAGCTAGGACCACTAGGGGCTTTTGGAAACACGCTTGAGTGAATTATGAATCTTGCAAAAACATTATCACCAAATATGATCCAATCATTTCCGAACAACAAGGACCAGATTATTTGATTTTGTTCTTTAAGATGTCAAAAGTATACCGTCACATTCTTCAGAAAATCAAAATAAACAGCATTTCAACCATTCATGAGTCTGTCTAGAAGTACCTTGACGGCTTGATCAGCAGCCTTGCAAGCTTCAATAGTCGCCTCTATATCACCAGTATGCCCCACCATGTCCCCATTAGGTAAGTTTATACGAACCTAAATATCATAAAAAGTGAAATAAGAAATCTGTTTGTTTGTATCGCAGCCTTCTATAGCATGAATTTAGTTTTTTGCTTACTTGATGGAAATTTTCACTAAGAATTGCATCCCTCGCCTTCTCAGCGATCTCCAAGGCCTTCATCTTTGGCTGAACATTGAAAGTAATTCCAACATCACTTGGGATTTCAACGTATTCTTCCATCTCTGAATTGAAGTAGCCAGACCGGTTTCCATTCCAGAAGAATGTTACATGACCAAACTTGACAGTCTCACTGCAGAGGAAGATATGGATCAGTCTGAGGTGTATATAAATAAGATCAATGCTTGTAAATGGTAGAGTTATATTACATTCAGTAGAATACACCAAGCAATACTTAGGATCTAAGAAGCAATAATAAATAATACCAATCAACTTAGATACAAAATCTTACTAGGCTGCATGGATGAATACACCAAGTGCATCAAGGTCACATTGGGAAACAATTTACAAAAACAGCTTTATCCAGCTTTTCATAAAAGCCACTCTCAACCGATTTTTGATAACAACTATTTTGTTGACTTTTAACACGTAAAAACTAAAATAAAGTTTGAAAATACTCATGGGGAACTGATTTTGACAATCGGTTCCAAGCGAGGCCTAAGTACTAGAACCAAAGCATCTACCAAAATACCAGATGAAAACTTGGAATTGTAGAACAAAAATCATGATATTATTGCATTACCTGCATGCAAATGTTCGAACACCGTTATGCACCAAGTATTCACCAGATGTCCTCTCTATCTCAGGAGGGGAAACAAGGTAATGGCTCGGAAGCTTCAACTCACCATCATATTGAAGCATACCGGCATAGTGGATCCTTGGGAACCGAACACGATCAAACTTGTCAAAGTCTTCGTTCTCTAGGGCCTTTGCAAGCATGACCATCCGATCTGCCCTGAAGTTGAATGTTACAACAGCATCACCATCCACTATTGGCCCGACCGCATTGCCATTCTCATCAACAATAACAAAAGGGGGAAGATATTGGTCATTGGCATTGGGATCTTCCCTGAGTTTCTTCACAGCTTCCACAGCATTCTGAAACTTGTGTGGTGCTTGGCCAAGAACCTGAGCATCCCATCCTCGCTTGACAACTCCCCAATCATTCTATCAAATCAAGCACATAAAAACATAACTCAAGCCGCATGAAATTTATAATGACTATGACTATTCAAGGGACTATAAAACAAGGAAGCTGATACACGGTTATTCCTACAGCCCCCACTTTACCCTAACCTACTTAAGGGACTAAATAGTATATTGGACAGTCAATTCATTCAAGTATATATTTCATTTATTGTGAAGGTATAGACTTTATTAAACAAGTATATACCTTCAAAAGAAATTCAAAACATATTGGAGACTATAAAAGGGATTGCAAGGATTATTGTCCCTAACATTTTCCATAAAACAAAGATTGGTTCCAGGTACCTCATAGCGATCCATGGTAACATACATCCGACCACCACCAGATGCAATCTGAGCATCAACACCCTTCTCTCTTAACTTTGCAAGGTCACTCTCAAGTTTCTCAACAAAGCCTACACTTGAACCATCCAAAACATCACGGCCATCAGTGAGTATATGCACACGAATTCTTTTGGCACCATGCTCGCTAGCTCCTTTGAGAAGAAACTATGGGGAAAGAAAACACAGTTGAGTTGTGGACATTATAAAACAACAATGACAACCAAAATTGAGGTAACCACTTGACTAGTTCAAGATACCTGTAATTGATCAAGCCGGGAGTGGACGCCACCATCACTCAATAACCCAATGAGATGCAAGGTTCCTTTGTCAAAACATTGCTGGATATACCTGAAACCCTTCCCTTCATAGATTTTACCAGAAGCAAGTGCAAGGTCCACCAACTTCGCACTGTAGCACAAATGAATGAGCCACATTAGCATACACTACAAGGCATATAAACTCTCAATTTACTAGAACATAAACCAGACTCTAAAATTTGTAGAAGCAAGCATAACTATTAGGCAAATAAAATTTAATGATTCAAAAAAGGAAAAAAATCTTTAGAAATAAATAAAGCAAAGTTATGTAGAGATAATAATTTTTATAGAGGAGGCAGCATCCTCCTATGATATTCCCCATTTGCAACTAATAGTCGGAAAAAAAAAACTTTCTCAAAAAAGTTGCCCTCGTCCAATTTTTTCATAAAAGCCATTTTGTTGATTTTTAACATATAGAAACCAAAATCCAAAACCAAAAGCTAATATTTAAAAAAATAAAATGGAACCGACTGACAATTGGTTTCAAATAGGACTACGAACAAACATATGTTTCGTTGGGACAGGAACCAAAGACTATAATAGGCTTTTTCAAGGACCTAACCTTCTCATTTAGGTTGAATTCTTCTATGTTTTATTTAGAAAATATAGAGACTTTAAATAGACTCTGTTTTACAGGATCAAGTGCATACCCCTGAGCATAAATCCGTCCTGCACCAAGTGCATTGTGGCCTACTTCGCTGTTACCCATATCGTCCTCAGTCGGAAGACCCACTGCAGTGCCATGAGCCCTTATCAATCTCCATCTATCTGGTGCACCCTGCAAAAATACATTACAATTTTTTAAGAAAAAATTTAACAAACTCATTCATTATCAAATGATTGCGCATAAGGGATATCTATATTATAGAATAATGTAAGGGATATCTATATTATAGAATAATGTAAGCGACAGTTTCATAAATAGTATGTACATGTTTTGAATTTTTTTAAGTAGTAAAATTCATATAATAAAATATATATTTGAATGAAAAATATATATCACTCTATATACTTCATTAAACGGCTATGAAAGTATATGAAGTGTCCGCAAAACAATCAAATGTGTAACAACACATGTATATATATTTTTGTTTGTTTAGAATTTGGTTAAATATACTGCTCAAACCTCCGCATTCTGAAAAAATGACATGTGAACATTGTCAACGTAACTGTGAAAAAGATGTTTGGATTTACAGTTACATTTTCATGGATTTTTTACTGCAAAATCTACTCATCACGGATCCAAATGAGGATTTTAATCATATATATATAGCTTGCTAGAGTAGTTTTGTAACAGCCCCAAAGGCTGAAAACATTTTACATAAAATTCATAGCTTTACAAAATCTGAATTGTACATTCAAAATGAATTTAATGCATACTTTTTTATATTTTTCTAACATTTAAAAGGTTGAAAAAAAGTTAGAGTTAGCAAAAGAGACAACAAGATAGACTTTCAGCACCCAAACAAAACAAATAATATGGAACCTCTCCTTTCCTCTTGATAGAATGGTAGAGATACCCCTTTAATGAGAACTTAGATTCGGGTCTTGTCACCCTGGTAATAAGGAAAAATTTAACCAAGATACTTACCAATTAATAAATCATTCAAATTATTTAGTACAACCCAGCATAGTATAAAGAGACAATTTTACAAACATTTCAACCCAAGACAAAATTGTTTTTAAAAGGAAAATGTTAGAGTCACTCACATTCAACAATCAAAACACAGATCTCATATATTTTCATTTTTTTAAATATAACAAACATCATTTAATGATGTATATGTTTTGATAAAAAGTGCATATCGCACTATTTCCAGTTGAATGAATCTATTTTTAGTAAGTGTACGAAAATATTTAATGTGATATATACAACATCGAACGAGGTATATGTTTCACTGGATTTCTAATGTGGTTCATAGGACTGTGTTTTGGACTGAGAAAAAAATTGAGTGTAACAATACTCTTTTTAAGAACCATCTAAATGTAGTAAATTTGTGACAGGGTGCAAAAATTGTGAGGGCTAACAGATGACACATATTGCACAGACGATCAATAAGAAAAGAAGAAAAAACCCCAAATCAATTAGTGTTCTATCAGGTGAGGCAAAAAGAGAGAGAGAGAGAGAGAGAGAGAGAATCTCTACTGAACCACCTCAGGCAGACTTAAAATTTTCTTTTTAAAGAGGATTCCAATACCTTCTTAAGGGAGTCCATGGTGGGGGTCTCGGCGACATGGATGCAGTTGTACTTATCAGGGTCGGCCTCGCCCCATCCATCAAGAACAACGAGTCCTATGATCTTCCCCTTTCGGAGCTTCGGGTGATCCTCCAACTTCCATGAATTTCCAGAGCTACACATCTCTCTAAATCATCAAATGAAATTCAAGAAGAGAGGGTCGGTCACTTCAGAAGATTGAATGCGAAAGCTTGAAAACCCAAAAAGTTTCCATAACGAACATCTAATGCGAAAAAGGTATACCCAATCTCCCAAATGATCTGCCCCGAACAACATTACTTGAAATTTTTTTAAAAAAGATGTATGCTTTAATAGGTGGGGAAACGAAGAGTAGATTTGATAAACTGTGCGAGAAAGACCGCGAAGAGTGGAGAATGGACTTCTCTGGAAGAATGTGTTACACGTGGCGCGCGGGAACCATCATCATGTTGAAAATAAATCGGAACCGTTGTTCATGGGTAGCGCCAACCCGAAGTCGATCGGTTGGACCTGATGGATCAGGGCCCACTTCAAAACATTTTTATGGGCGCTGATACATGCGGTTCTTTTTACAGCCCGTTTTGCAGCCCCATACTCTAAAATAACATAGTATATACTATGTTATCTTAGCGCATGAGTCCTATCATAGTTTATGATCTAATTTTTTTTCATTTTTTCATTATGAAAAAAATACACTAATGTATCTTAGTATATACTTCATTTTATATAATAAATATGCACTTCAAAATATGAGTATATGATTTTTAAAAAATCATGGACTGTAAAACGGGCTGCAATTGAGGCTGTGTGTATCTTTTTCCCAGTTTTATATGGTGTTTTTAGGTTTACAAGGTTGAGTTTTTAAAACCAATTTTCAAACAAGAAAAATATTACAGTTTTGCAGACATATTTTTACAAAATATTATAAATTTTTTTTTTCTAGAATGGGTGGAGAAATAGTTCCTTACAAGTTACAAACTCAGTTCTAATCTAGTTTTTTTTTTAAAGTTGATGTCCAAACCCATTTTTAAACCGGGGTCTTGAAAAATATGAGTTTGAATTGAGATTGTGGTTAGTGCCTTAGGGGCCGTTTAGAAGTGCATCTTGCCCTGCATCAACGAATGCCAACGGACACAACATCGAAAACAAACACAAAAATGACTTCTGCAGCATGTGCATTTTACGTGTATTTTTTTTACTTCTTTTAACACGTTAAAACAATGTTTTTCAGAATACCACTTGTTGCCCCTGATGCGGTGGCCCCGGGTGCACTCCTAAGTGTTTGAATGTATCATTTTCTTTTCTACATAGGGCTTAAAGAAAGCTACTTGCAATATAATATCAAATAAAACCCCATAAATATACATTGTATGATTAGAATCAAATTTATGTTGGGTTGTATTCATGGGTGCGCTACTGAGGAGTCATTTAATACTCTTGCTTTACAAAACATCCATATATAATTTCTTTACATTAAACAACATCTCATCAATATGTTTTGAGTGATTTATTTTTGATACACACACACACAAATATCCCTTATAAATGGTATAAAATATTATAAAAATGTATATTTTCATAAAATATGAGAATATATTGTATATCATAATATTTAAGCAAAAATTTTAGAACACATGTGTTGTACGTTATACAAATTTTTCAAAAGTTTAAAAATTCAAGATATAATTACTCTAAAATAAGATGAATGAATAATAAATTCATGCATTGTAATTCTAAAAAATATTATAGTATATAAAATATCAAAAATTTAGGATTGGGTAATTTTTTAATATATATTATTCAGTGTGGTAGTTTGGGATTTATAAAATATGTTAAATCATATTAAGTTTTTTTAAAAATGACATTTAATGTTGAAAAGTAAGGACTTATGAATTGTAAAACCAATGATAATGAATTACTCTGATTAAGTACCCTTCAAGCACTAGTTAACAAAATTCAATTAATTTTAAACAGAAACACTCACAAAAATCCATTGTAATTTTTGAAAGATGAATTTATAACAATCTTTGACTTTGACTTGATTGGTTCAATATGTGAGTTGATTGGTTTTACTGGTTTTTTATATCATTGGGTTTTAAAAAGTTTAACTGGTTCAATCAGCCAGGTTGAGTCGGGTTTTAAAACGTTGATTTATTTTGTGATATATAATATAATAAAGAATTCTGATTTCTTCCGTCTTATAATAGACAATGTGATCCTTACCAAAAAAAAAAAATGTTTATGCTCAGTCCTCCATATTACAGTTTTGTTTAATTTCAACCCACAGACATTTTGATTATTTCTAAATGATATGTATTTGACTAACGAAATATGTTTTTATAAAAATAAAATACATATTCGTATTTATTTTCAACCCTCACTCATTTGATTATTTCTAAAAGATTTGTATTTTACTAATGAAATACGTTTTTATAAAAAAATAAAATACATATTCAGTATAAATTGAACACATACTTTTATATTTTTGAAGCATATATATTGTATTAGACGACTACTATACGTTAATGACATAGCGAGTGGATTAAACATACTGTCACTGGCTCTCAGCGCCCTCGTCGTAGACCTTAATGTCGTAGTAGCATAAAATTAACGTCATTTATTTACACTGAATCTCCTCTGCCTTTGTCATTATTACGTATTCTAGACTTCTAGTTGCCAACAGATGATATTAATCCATAGTGTTCTAAAATCCATTCTCACTTTTTATTTATTTATTTGACTTTAGGAAGCCATGCTGTGCAAATGAAAGATGAGATGAGACCGTCCGAAGAATTTGTGTGTTTCAACTAATACATTGTTCGACGCGTGGATGGTGCAGTGAATTATTAAAGTGCACCACGCCACATAAGTAACACTTCGCCTAGGAATAGCATTGGAATTGTCCCAATCAGATACCTGACCCAACCCGATTCAAGAGTCAGGACACATTCGAGGGATATAAAATAAAAGGAGATAGGGTTGATATGTACGAAAAGCAGGTTTGCTTAAAATAGATCATCTGTTTATATTTATTTTACATGATTAAATCATATTATTTTTATTTTATCAGATCAAAACGAAAACCACAAGAGATGTGAGATGAATATTTGATAAATTTTAAACTGTTTAATTGATCCATACACAAAACAAATAAATAATTAAAAAAATAAACAGAGGTTCAAAGCCGATCGAGTTTCTTCAAGAAGATCTGGTCTCATGAGAGACTTGTCCATATATGTGCCACGTACCTTAAGAAATGAAAATATCTGTCGAAGAAGCATCACTTATCCATCATCATCAATCCATTTGATTTATTAGTAAACCCCAAAATATCTTTTCAAGTTAATGCATGCTCTCCCTACTCACCCGCTATAAATCACCATGTCATGCATTAAATTATAATTTCTATGAATGAAGAATCGATCGATTTAATCAACCCGTGTTGGTTCATAAAATCGTCGGTTCAATATGTGAGTTGATTGGTTTTACTGATTTTTTATATCATTGAGTTTTAAAGGTTTAACTGGTTCAATCAGCTGGGTTGAGTCAGATTTTTAAACATTGATTTATTTTGAGATATATAATATAATAAGAAATTCCGATTTCTTCCATCTTATAAAGACAATGTGATCCTTACCTCAAAAAAAGGAACAATGTTTATGCTCAGTCCTCCATATTACAGTTTTGTTTCAACCCACACGCATTTTGATTATTTCTAAATGATATATATTTCACTAATATAATGTTTTTATAAAAATAAAATACATATTCCTATTTGTTTTCAACCCTCGCTCATTTGATTATTTCTAAAAGTTTTGTATTTTACTAATGAAATACGTTTTTATAAAAAATAAAATACATATTCGGTATAAATTGAACACATACTTTTATATTTTTGAAGCATATATATTATATTAGACGACTACTATACGTAAATGACATAGCGAGTGGATTAAACATACTGAGCGCCCTCGTCGTAGACCTTAATGTCGTAGTAGCATAAAATTAACGTCATTTATTTACACTGAATCTTCCTCTGCCTGTGTCATTATTACGTATTCTAGTTGCCAACAGATGATATTAATCAATAGTGTTCTAAAACCCACTCTCACTTTCTTTATTTATTTGACTTTAGGAAGCCATGCTGTGCAAATGAAGGATGAGATGAGACCGTCCGAAGAATTTGTGTGTTTCAACTAATATATTGGTCGACGCGTGGATGGTGCAGTGAATTATTAAAGTGCACCACGCCACATACGTAACACTTCGCCTAGGAATAGCAGTGGAATACTGATCCAGCCCGATTCAAAATTTCAAATTTCGGGACACATTCGAGGGATATAAAATAAAAGGAGATAGGTTTGATATGTACGGAAAGCAGGTTTACTTAAAATAGATCATCCGTTTATATTTATTTTTACATGATTAAATCATATTATTTTTAGTTTATCAGATCAACGAAAACCACAAGAGATGTGAGATGAATATTTGATAAATTTTAAACTGTTTAATTGATCCATACACGAAACAAATAAATAATTAAAAAAATAAACAGAGGGTATAAAGCCGATCGAGTTTCTTCAAGAAGATTGAGTCTCATGAGAGACTTGTCCATATATATGCCACGTACCTTAAGAAATGAAAATATCTGTCGAAGAAGCATCACTTATCCATCATCATCAATCCATTTGATTTATTAGTAAACCCCAAAATATGTTTTCATGTCAATGCATGCTATCCCTCCTCACCCACTATAAATCACCATGTCATGCATGAAAAACGAAAAGAACAAAGAGAAATCATAGCAACTTAAAACCCATGGCATTTGCACACACAGTCCCGCTTACACTTACACTACTCCTCCCACTTCTCCTCCTCCTCTCGAGCACCAACGCCGACGAAACCAAGTCCCCAAAAGGCTTCCGAGTGGTCCTCATCCGCGTCGACTCGGGATCCAACCTCACCAAGCTCGAGCTCCTCCGCAGAGCAGTCGCGCGTGGGAATCAGGGGGTGGCAAGATTGATCACAAATTCAACCGTTGATGTCAAAGCGCCGGTCCATTTGGACAGCCACGTGGGCTTCCTGATGGAGCTCGCGATCGGCACTCCGAAAGTCCCCTTCTCGGCCATCTTCAGCACGTCGAGAGACCTCATATTGACAAAATGCAAGCCATGCAAGAACTGCCACAACCAATCCACCCCGGTATTCGACCCCTCCCTCTCGTCCACCTATTCCAACGTCTCGTGCCAGAGCGAGCTCTGCCTCGCCCTCTCCCGTTCGAGTGAGTTGGCCTCCACGAATATGAAAAAATTTCTTTCGTATTATAAAACTAACGTAACAATTCTTGGTAGAATTCAATTGAGATGGACTTAATAAGTATCTTGAGTAAACGTAACAGATGCGTCAAGCACAACAGGTTCCATGTGCAGCAAATCCAACCCCACATCTTGCGAGTATTCCATCCCAACCGAAAACGCGACCGTGCAAGGCGTCTTCGGCAAGGACACCCTCTCGTTCGATGACGGCGTCTCCGTACCCGGCATAGGCTTCGGGTGCTGGCCGGAGGACGATCAAGTGACTGGGCTCGATCAGGTTGGGATCGTCGGGGCGCGGTCTCGCTCGTATCCCAGTTGGGCCTCACCAAATTCTCCTACTGTTTCACATCGTACTCGGATCCCAACACCACAACCAGTCCTCTGATGCTCGGCTCGCTTGCAAAACTGAAGGACGGCGAAGGTGGGGCGTCCACACCATTCATCAAGAACGAATTATACCCCTCTCTCTACTACGTATCGCTGAAAGGGATCAGCGTGGGTGGGACGAGACTTCAAATCCCGGAATCCACGTTCGCTTTGAACAAAAACGGGACGGGCGGACTCTTCATCAATTCCGGAATAGACGTTACTTTTCTGGAGGAGGTTGGGTACGATTTGGTGAAGAAGGCAATTGTTGAACAGGTGAAGCTGCCGGTGGACGGGACGGACGCCACGGGACTTGATTTGTTGTGCTTCTCTTGGACGAATTCATCAAATAATGTAGTGTCGATGCCGGAGCTGGTGTTCCATTTCGAAGGAGGGGCGGACTTGGTGTTGCCGGAGGAGAACACCTTCTACACGTATACGGAGTTGGGGATTCGTTGCCTTGCCATAATGAATTCGAGTGGGGGGTCGGTTCTGGGGAACTACATGCAGCAGAATCTGCACGTGGTTTATGATTTGGAGAAGGATTTGCTGTCTTTCGCTCCCGCGAAATGCAGCCAGCTCTAAGTACCTACTTTGATAGTTTAATTGTTTCATTTCATATGCATATTTATAGAATAATGTACGGATCATTACCACTGATAGCTCTACGGATAATCCACACGTCGTTTTGATTTTTTTAAATAGTAAAGTTTGTCTAATAAAATATATGTTTAAAGAAAAATATATATCGTTGGACGGCTATGAATGTATATGAACTATCTGCGGAATTATTCACGTGGACTGTGCGTAACAACATTCATGTATATATAGTTGCTTGTTTAGGGTTCAATTGGATATGCGGTTCAAACCTCCGCGTTCCAAAAACCTTGGCTGCCCTATAAAAGCGATGTTCGGAGAGTTTTCAAATACAGAAAAAAGATATTTGGATCTACGATGACGTTTTGATAAATTTTATAATGTAGAATCTGTCCAATCACGGATCCAAATTAATGGAAGCCTTAATTATATAGTTTGCTAAAATAGTTTAGTAGCAACCCAAAGGGACCGGGTTAGGTGCAACACTAGTTGGACAATTCAATTGTCCAACGAATTTTAGACCGTTTGATCTAAATACATAAAAATTGACACATCAAAAACAGTTATATTTGAGATATTATGTAATTAATACATTTAAACCAAATTTAACATTTAATTAGATTACAATTTTCTCCAATTTAGAAATCTATTTATTCCTCGGACCGGGTTAGGTCCAACCGGCGTTGAATAATTTGATGGTCCAACGAAATCGTGACCGTCCGATCTTATTGAGTCATTATGACTGTGATATTCTGTTAGATTTGAAAATTAACATTAAAATGAATTAAATTCTAGTATTTTTCTTTTTATGATTCAATTAAATTTTGTATCTCAAAATGATAAGATTGAACGGTCACGATTGCGTTGGACCATCAATCAAATTATACAACGCCTGTTGGACCTAAACTGGTCCCGAATGCATGTACCTTTCGTGCGGCTAAAAGTAGGCTACGTGTATCAAAACGTTAAAGCTTTCCCTGCAGCAAAGGTTCTCAAGTGCAGTGACATTGATGCCACGCCCCAGATGTTGATGAATGAACTGCATGTGGATTTTAAAATAAAGACAACCCACCCTGGACATTCATCTTTGGTAAAAGAGAAACCTCTGAAGGAATGAGAATTGAAGCAATACTTCACATTGACCATTGTTACAATCAGTTTGAAGCAATACCTCACATTGACCATTGTTACAATCAGTTTGATGTCTCATCGCTCTCCGGACGTGGGTGCCTAACTGAGGCATCAATGTTAAAACATACCAATCAAAGAACCAAAACTTGAACTCTCTTCTATAGTCCTGTTTTCATCTTTTATCATCATTTGCCCCATCCAAAATTTTCTCATTAGTATCAGTTTGTGGTTCTGTTTTTTCTGAGGATTCAGAAACAGATGAACTGCTATTTCCCATGCCCTTGGAGAGACATACATACTTCAGTACAAGTTGTTTGTAACTGTTCAGTAGGCTCTCCACATCATCAACAGTCAGATCAGTAATCAACCCGTGTCGGTTCACAAAAACAGTTGGTTCAACAAGTGGGTTGATTGGATTTTACAAATTTTTTTTTATATTATTGAGTTTTAAGGGTAAACTAAATCGGAATTCAAAGCAGATAAAAATTTAACTGGTTCAACCGATCAAATCAGATCAGATTTTATAACACTGATTTAGTTTGAGATATACGATAGAAGGAATTTCGAGTACGATTTCTTCCGTCTAATATAATTACTTACCAAAAAAAAAAGAACAATAATGTTTATGCTCAATCAACCCACAGGCATTTTGATTATTTCTAAAAGGCATATGTTTCACTAATAAAAGATATTTTTATAAAAAATAAAATATATATTTGTATTTGTTTTCAGCCAAACGCATTTTGATTATTTCTAAAAGATATATATTTTACTAATAAAATATGTTTTCATAAAAAATAAAATACATATATTCATATGAATTGAGGACACATATTTTTTATATTTTTGAAGTATATATATTATATTAGACAACTGCGTTAATGACATAGCGAGTGGATTAAACATACTCTGTGTCAGGCTCTCAATGCAATCGTCGTAGACCTTAACCTCTCGTTTGGGGTGGAGAATAACTTAAAAAAATAGAGGAGAATATAGTAGAATAGCCCAAAAAAGTTGTTTGTTTAATAAGAATAAACCTTGATAGTTATGTCTGAATAAACTAGGATAAGGTTTGATAACTATTCTAAGAAAATGTTGAAATTGTTTATCAAGGTTTATCTATGCAAATGAATAAAAATACTCTTCTCTGTCATTTAAAAAAAAATTATCTCACTTAACACTCTCTGCACATATTTAAAAAACTGTCACATCTATCATATCACACACACATCTCTCATATTTATTCCCAAACACAAATAATTTATGCAGAGGTATAATTGTCATTTAAAAATCATAAACTTTTATCTATCACTTATCCTTATTTTATTCAAGGTGAACCAAACAACAAAAAGATCACTTTATGTATCTCAATGATAATAACAGAAAAGACAACTAAATAAAAATTTATTCTCAAGGCCGGCCTCGGGCAGAGGCCACCAAGACAACTGGCCCCTCCCCAAGGAGGGCCCCAAAATCTGGGATTTTTTTTAAAATTTTTAAACATATCCATTTTATTATTTTTTTAATTTTTTTAAAATCTTATACCTATTTTTATTCCTATTTTATAGGATTTATTTAGGTGCTTATAAAAAAATGATTTTGTTAACAATAAATCCCTTGATTTAAAGAAATTTTTTAAAAAAAGAGTTTTCCTTTAGTTTTTCAATTTTTACTTTATTTTTTGTTGTTTTATTTTTGTTTTCTCATTTATTTTTTATTTTTTTGAAATATAAGTTTTTTAAGTTTGTTATTCATCATTTTTATTAGACATTTTTGTTTTACCATTGTAGAAAATATTTTTGTACATTTAATTTTTTAAAATGTAAATACTTTGGGGCCCCCATTTTATAGGTTGACTTAGGACCCCATCTAAATTTATTAATCTCAGGGTCGGCCCTATCTATTCAAATATAACTATAAAGAATTAATAACTTTATGTCGCACCCCAAACGAGGGATAACGTAATAGCATAAAATTAACGTCATTTATTTAAACTGAATCTTCCGCTGCCTTCATCATGATTAGGTATTCTAGTTGCAAACAGATGATTAGGTATACTATGTTATGACCAATATGCTATGACAACATAGTATATATTACGTTATCTTAGTGTATGGGGAAGCAAAAAAGACTGTGTGTATCAGCGCACAATCAATAAAAAAAAGATACACACAGCCCAATTACAGCCCGTTTTGCAGTTCATGATTTTTAAAAAATCATACTCTCATCTTTTGAAGTGTATGCTATTATATGAAATGAAGCATATATTAAGATACATTAATGTATTTTTTTTATAATAAAAAAATATAAAAAAATTAGATCATATGCTATGTTAAGACTAATATGTTATGATAATGTAGTATATACTACATTATTTTAACGTATGAAACTGTAAAATAAGCTGTAAAAAAAACTGCGTGTATTAACGCACGAATAAATAGGGTTCTAAAACCCACTCTCTCTTTATTTATTTGACTAGGAAGCGATGCAGTGCGAATGAAAGACGAGTATCGATGAGACCAGGGGCGGAGCCAGGAATTAGAACAAGGGGGGGGGGGCAGAGGGTCAAGAGATAAAATGAATAATTAAAAATATATGACAAGTTAAGACAAAATTAAGATAGTTGAATATATAATGATCAAGTCCTTGAAGTAATGATGATTTAGATTGAAAGTTTTTTTATATATTTCTTTCATTGTATTTGGTGATCTGGAATAATTTATAGAAGATTTAGAAAAAAATATAATGAAACTTATATTTTGGAAAAAAAATTTAAACCTCTCTTCAAAAAATTCGAGGGACTCAATATACAATGATTAAAAATTAAAATAAATAAATAAATAAATAATCACTAAAAAATCTAAATTAGTGATTTTTCAACTCCTCAAAACCATATACCAATATTTCTATGAAAACAAAACTCTTCACAATTTTTTATTTATAAAAAAGACATGTGACTCCAAATCTCAATGAGTGTTAATCTTCTCAGTCTTTTTTGTAACCCAATTTATATTTGTCAAGTCTAATGTAATATATAAAATCAATTAACGCAATACATGCTACACTATTATAGAAATTATAAATAAAATATATGCATTTATTTCATATTAATATATACATCATTTCTATAAAAGATGAATATACTTTATTATATAGGCATATATTTTAAAAAAATCAAATGTATACATGTTAACTGGATGAAAATGAGACTATACGTAACATTTTTGAATTTTAAACACACTCCTTGAATTATGGTTTTTGAATGTGTAATCCTCAAAATTCAAAATGGTTTGAAATTGTGCACAAATGCCATTTTGAAAGGTATTTCTTTGTAAAACTTAAAAAAAAAATGTGTAAAATACCCTCAAAAGAGCATTCATGCAAAATTTAAACATTTTTGTGGGTGGTAATAGAATTTTAAAAAGGATATATGAATAATAAATTTTTTTTGAGGGGCTCAAATGCAAAAAAGACATTAAAAATCATGCCCACCATGCATTACCCATTCATTACAAATCATGGGCTTGGGGGGGCCCGGGCCCCAGCCCGCCCCCCCTGGCTCCGCCCCTGGATGAGACCGCCCGAAGAATTTGTGTGTTTCAAGTTTCAACCAATATATTATATTATTTTTTTACCAAAAAAACCAATATATTATTTGACGCGTGGTTGGTGCTGTGAATTATTAAAGTGCGCCACGCTACAAACGTAGATAGGTAATACCTAGGGGTCATCAAATGGCCCATATCCCGAAAACCCGGCCCGATCCGTTGTGAGGGAGGGTCGGGCTTGGGCCTGCTTTTGAACGCCCGGCCCGACTCACGGGCCAACTCGAATTGAACCCGTTCGGGCTGGCCCATAGACCCGTAGAGATAATTCTGACCGTTTCAAAATTTTAAGAAGGGATATAAAAAAAAAAAATTTAAAGGGGGCATCTCTAAGAAGTCTGCCATGCAGACTTTAACAAAGTCTCTACCATGGCATAGACTTTAATTAAGTGGAGGGCCCTCACGTAAATGAATTCCGATCGTTGGAGCCAAATCCAACGGTAGGAAAATAAGGAAATACATTAAGCCTCCAACGATGAAATTTTTTTTTATATATAAATGGGATATCATCCAATCTTTCATTCTCATCACACTATCAGAACATATACATCCAGAAAAAAAACATCTCAAGCCGAACACTGAAGAAGTCCTCTCTCAAGCTACGATACTCTCAAAAAGTCCTCTTGCAAGCTCTCAACAAGCTCCCTTTCAAGATCTCAGCAAGCTCTCAAGAAGCTCTCTTTAAGGATTTCAACAAGCTCTTTTTTATTACATTGGTGACATTTTCTATTTCTATTTCTATTTTCTTTTATTAGTTATCATATAATTATAGTTATTATAAAGGTTCACAATCCAGTAGATGATTCAACTGGATCTCCTACTATACAATCTTCAAATTCAGCATCGTCTTTTACTAGTGCATTAGCATCTTCATCTAGAAAAACTAAATCTGCAATTTGTGATTTTTTTGAATTAATTGAAACTATGGAAAATGGAAAAAAAATTCAAAAAGCAAAATGTTTTTTGTGTAGTAAACTTTTAAGTGCATCATCATCTCAAGGTATCAGTCATCTTAAGAGGCATAAAGATAAATGTTTGGTAAAAAATAAAGTTGATATTAGAGATCAAATGCTATTAAAAAAATGCTAGTGGTAATTTAACTGCATATAATTATGATGAAACACGTGCACGTCAAGAAATAGTAGATTACATGATTAGAGCCGAACAACCATTTAGTTTTGTAGAAAAGCATGATTTTACTGGAATGGTATAAAGATGTTTAACTCCACAATATAAAGGTTTTTCTGCTTGTACTACTAAAAGAGATGTAATAAAACGTATTTTAGTTGAAAGGGAAAAAATAAAGGCTTTTTTTTCAAAATTATGAAGGCAATATTTCTTTAACTTCAGATTTATGGACATCTATTCAAAATATTGGTTTTTTTATGTATAACTGCACACTATATTGATCAAGATTGGAAATTAAATAAGAGATAATAATATCTTTCAAAATGCTTGAATCCTCAAATACTGGTTTAACAATTGCAGATGCAATGCATGAAGAATTAGTAAGTTGGAATATTCAAAATAAAAAAATTTCAGTCACACTAGATAATACTTCAAACAATGATGTAGCTGAAGATCGTTTAAAACGTTTTTTGTCTTTAGAACCGATTCGAAATGATTTATTTCATACTCGTTGTTGTACCCATATTTTAAATTTAATTGTACAAGATGGTTTATCACTTTTATCACCTTCAATTCAAAAAATTTTATCACCTTCAATTCAAAAAATAAAAGATATAGTACGTAATATTAATTCTTCTCAAGGTAGGCATGAACTGTATATTAAATGTTGTAAAGATTTATCTATGAAAAGAAAAAACATTAATAATAATGTACCTCACAGATGGAATTCCACATATAATCTTTTACAAATTGCTTGTAGATATAGAAGAGTTTTAAATGTGTATGTTGAACAATTATCATATAATAGAAGTTGCAATTTATCTGTCCTTGATGATTGTGATTGGGCCATGGCTAAACTTGTTAAAGATTTTTTAGAAGTTTTTGAAAATTCTACAAGAATATTTTGTGGTGTGTATTATCCAACTTCTTCTCGTGTAGTTCCACAATTATTTTCTATTTCTTTAACATTTAATCATTATTATGAAAATTATAATGATATTTTTTATAATGTTTTATTTCTTATGAAAACAAAATTTGATAAATATTGGGGAACTGTGCCCTTTGATATATTCTTTTGTTATTATTGTAGATCCTAGATTAAAAATCGATGCATTAGAAAGATGGTTAGAAGTGATATATAATGATAATGATAAACTTCAAACTAATATTAATTTTGTAAAATCTAAATTATTTGAATTATATGAACATTATAAAATAACAGTAGGTAGGTGTAGATCGAACAGTAAATACAATGCAGTCTTCACGCTCTTCATCCACCTCTCGTGCAGGATCTTTTGTTTTTTATTAAAAGTAGAAGAATGTCATCTACTTCTGCTTCAAGTTTATCTGATTTACAACGTTATCTTGACCAAGCAATCATTGAAATATATGATGATGATGAATTTGATATTTTGTCATGGTGGAAAGCACAAGAATCAAGATATCATGTACTTTCCATCATGGCACGTGATATACTAACAGTTCCAATTTCTACTGTTGCAGCAGAAGTTGTATTCAGTGCAAGTGGTTGTGTTATTTTAGAAAAGAGGAGCAGTTTGAGTGAAGACACTATTGAAACGTTAATTTGTTTGAAAGACTGGGATTTAGCTGATGAAAGATTGCAAGAAGCTGAACGAGAATCCCAAATTGCAGATGAATTATCAAATATACGGTTATCGAGACCCTCATGGATGGGTGACAGTTCTCTTGAAGAATAGATAGTTTTTTAATTATTTTATAATTTTAGGTAATTTTTTTTAATTGAAGTTGTGATATGCAAATGATTAACATCTATGTAGGTGCCAACCTAGTTGGGATGTACATATCATTTAGTGATGCAGTTTCTCAACTAATTAATTTATTTAATCTTTTATTTTTAAAAATATTTTATTTTACATGGAAGAGTTAAAAACTTAAAAAGAGAAAAAATGACAGGGGGTTTGTTTTAATTTTTCACATCGTTTATATTTCTCTCCATGGGTCATAGCCGGATACTATCCAATATTCCGATGGGATGTGATTGTGAGGTGTACCTTAAAAACATTGATGAAATTTTTTTTAATGCAATATTTGTTTCTTCTTCTCTGTTTCTTTTTTTTATATAATAAAAATAAAAGTATATATTGTATAGTTTTCAATTACTCAATCCCAGACATCATTGAATTACTTAAATTTCATATATTATCTTGTTTTTGTCTTAATGATATGGCATTGTTTTCAAGTAATAGAAGAAATATAAATTTGAATATAAAACCCAATCCCTAAAATCAATTTTTTTTGTTATTTTAACATTAATATACAAATACACCACTTAAAAAAAAAACAAAAAAAATAAATTTATTTAAAATATGGGCCCGCAAGCCCACCCGTAGGCCTGAAGCCCGGGCCCGGCCTGGAAAGCCCGTTCAGGCCCGGCCTGGGCTTGAATATCTGGCCACTACCTGCCCGGCCTGGGCCCGTTGGCCAGACAGGCCCGCGGGCTTGGGCCTTGTTTCAACGGGTCGGGAGGCCTGGTAATACTGTCCTAATCGATACCCGACCCATCCCTGTTTGGATTTCGGAATAAAAAATAAAACCTGACAGTTCTGTTTGGATAGAGAGATAAATTATTATGGAATTTATATCTATTTCAAGAATTGTTGACTTTATCAATGAAATAAATTATTTTCTTTTTTTGTTGTGTTTTCAGTTATTTTTGTTGGAAAACATAATAATAAAGGTTAGAGTGTTTGGTTGATAAAAATAAAATGTGAATAAAATTTAAAAAGTTGATTTGACATGTGTGTCACAGAGATGAATAAGAGATGATGACAGATGATTTAAAATAATAATAATAAAATAATGTGGGACTCACTTATGATTGTTGTTGGAATAGGCTAATTTCATGTGAAAGAAGGGATTACTGTACCTCTTTATTATTTGTTATTCTGACATCTAATCACCACCTTATTCCTTTCACCCAGTCAACTTCTTTTTCTTATTCCATGCATATTCATACCTATTCTCTTCTTAGTACACCCACCCAAACAGCCCCGACGGGTTTGGTACGTCCAGAAAGCAGGTTTACTTAAAATAGATCATCTATTTATACTTATTTTTACATGTTAAATCATGTTATTTTTCTTTTATCAAATCAATGAAAACCCCATGAGATGTGAATGAATATGTAAACTTTAAAATGTTTAATTAACCCATACACAAAACAAATAAATTATTAAAAATAAACAGGGGTTCCAAAACCGATCGAGTTTATTCAAGGAGATCTGGTCATGATGAGAGACTTGTCCATACATATATATGCCACGTACTTTAAGGCCTGGTTTGATGTTGAGATAAAAATTTGGGATAAAGAAATAATTAAGTTAAATCACATGTTATCCCACATGGTATAAGAAAAAAAAGGATAAAGTATGGACAATTGTCCGTATTTTGAGAAAAAAAAGTGATAATATTTTATTTTAAATAAAAGGTGGAATAAACTTTAACCTCATTTTTTATCCTCATTTTCTAAAACCTGGACAACATTTATAACCGTCTTTCTAAAAAAACAAAAACCAAAAACTTCATAAATTAAAACCAAATATTGCCCCTTTAATAGAAATAGTAGATTTGATATTTTTAAATTTTATTTGAAGCTATCCCATATTTAACGTCATGTGATCCAAATGCAAAGTTAAGGATAAGAACACAAAAAAATAAAGATAACAAAATGCTAAACTAAATGTAAAGATAGATAAAAATAAAGGTTTTTTATCTTCTTAAATTAAAAAATTTATCATAAATATTTACCCTTTATCAAACTACTAGTCCTAAGAAATGAAAATCTCTCAAGAAGAAGCATCACTCATCCATCATCACCAATCCATTTGATTTATTAGTAAACCCCTTAAAAACATTTTCAAATCAATGCATGCTATCCCTCACCCATTATAAATCGCAAAATGCATGCATGAAAAACGAAGAGAAGACAGAGAAATCATAGCTACTCAAAACCATGGCATTTGCACACACAGTCCCGCTTGCACTCACACTCCTCCCACTTTTCGTCCTCCTCTCGATCGAGCACCAACGCCGACGAAACGCAGTCCCCAAAAGGCTTCCGGTTGGTCCTCACCCGCTTCGACTCGGGATCCAACCTCACCGAGCACGAGCTCCTCCGCAGAGCAGTCGCGCGTGGGAATCAGAGGGTGGCAAGACTGATCACAAATTCAACCGTCGATGTCAAAGCGCCGGTCCATTTGGACAACGACATAGGCTTCCTCCTGATGGAGCTCGCGATCGGCACTCCGAAAGTCCCCTTCTCGGCCATCGTCAGCACGTCGAGAGACCTCATCGTGACAAAATGCAACCCATGCAAGAACTGCCACAACCAATCCACCCCGGTATTCGTCCCCTCCCTCTCGTACGTCCACCTATTCCAACGTCTCGTGCCAGAGCGAGCTCTTCCTCGCCCTCCCCCGTTCGAGTGAGTTAGCCTCCACAAAATATGAAAAAATTTCTTTCGTATTATAAAACTATATTAACAATTTTTTTTTGTAGAATTCAATTGAGATGGATTTAATAATTATCTTGAGCAAACGTAACAGATGCGTCAAGCACAACCGGCGCTTTGACATCGACGGTTGAATTTGTGATCAGTCTTGCCACCCCGTGATTCCCACGCGTGACGGCTCTGCCGAGGAGCTCGGGTTGGGTGATGTTGGATCCTGGGTCGACGGGGTTGAGGGAGCTGGTGACCCCCAGATGTCGAAGAGAACGTGGAGGACTAAGCTTAGAGATGGCATGGCTTTTTTCATGCACGAGAGAAAATGTGGTAGGGTGATTTATAATGGGTGAGGAGGTAGAGCATGCAGGATATCTAAAGCTTCGCGATTGAAGTCACAAACAAACTTCTAGAAACTCATCTTAATAGGCATGGAAAAAAAACGAAACTCCATGGAAAAAGCGTACCTTTGGTTCAAATTTTGACATTTGATAAAGCAAATGAGAATTGTGAGATTTTATTTGTTACACTTAATGATTATAACAAAAAAAAATATTATGTTCGATCTAATACAAATGAAAACGCACCCGTATTTGCACAGTATTCAAACAGACCCAAAAAATCCATTTGCCACGTATCCGCGTGACATTGTGTTCATTGCAACACACAAATTCTTCAGATGGTCTGATCCCATCTTTTTTGTTTACATTGCATGGCTTCCTATGTTCATTGCAAGGTCAAACAAGTAGAGAATGTGAAAGTGACTTGTAGAATTTTTGTTACGCATTTTATGAAATTCTTGAGATGGCTTCCTATGTTCACGCATTTTGTGAAGTTTTTCTATCACGTGATTGAAAAATTTCATTGAGATTAAACATGTCATTGAGAAAAATGGTTAAATGACATTTTTCTATCACGTGCAGGAACAATTTGACTTTATTGCATTGACAATATATAAAAGATTTTATTTGAAAGAGAAGACAAAGACTCAAAAAGTTTCAAACAAATAAATGGAGCTTTCAGTTAGATTTTCTTTTCCATTGAGACATACATTTATATCATCAAACATCTTTAATAAAATTTCAAGATTTTGGATTGTTTTTAATAAATTGGTTCTTCTTTCTGCTACATGTCATACTATTGGTTTTGTTTTATAAGATATGGTTAAATGCACCTAAGTTGTTGGAAATAATATTAGAGACAATTTGGGTGATAATCATTCGTGGTGTTGATTTTAAAAAATGGCGGGGGTTTTAATGAAATATATATTTTTATGAAAAATGCATATACCTTCATATGGTCCCATTGATATGAAAATGGAAAAATTGTCAACAGGGATATAAACATTCTTAGATAGATATATGGATTCCAAATATTGCGTGTAATAATACTTTATTATGGGTTATTAAGAAACATGAAGATCTCGCATTCTATCATAGTTTGAATTGCTCCATTGCTTGTTATAGGGGGTACATATAAAGTTTTTCAAGGTTTTCTAGAGAATTTCAGTTTCATTCTAATTAAACATGTTTATTCCCTTCTTTTCTTATATTGTCTTTTATAAGTTTAATATATTTATATATTTACACTTTGCATGTATTATAATCATTATGCTTATGTTAAAAAATACTTATAATTATTAATCTAATAATTTCAAATCAATCAATAATCTCAATTAATATTCATCAATTATAATTCAGCAAAATCAATTCATCCATTATATAAGGGTATTTGATAATATAATGTTGTTTGAAGGGTTTATATGCACAATCCCTTTAAACCATCAATTCACCTCACCAAAAAATCCATTTGCCCCATACCCGCGTGACATTGTGTTCATTGCAACACACAAATTCTTCAGATGGTCTGATCCCGTCTTTTTTGTTTACATTGCATGGCTTCCTATGTTCATTGCAAGGTCAAACAAGTAGAGAAAGTGAAAGTGACTTGTAGAATTTTCGTTACGCATTTTATGAAATTCTTGAGATGGCTTCCTATGACTTCCTATATTCACGCATTTTATGAAATTTTTCTATCACGTGATAGAAATTTTTTTATTGAGATTAAACATGTCATTGAGAAAAAATAGTTAAATGACATTTTCTATCACGTGCAGGAACAATTTGACTTTATTGCATTGACAATATATAAAAGATTTTGTTTGAAAGAGAAGACAAAGACTCAAAAACTTTCAAACAAACAAATGGAGCTTTCAGTTAGATGGTGTTTGGCAGCGGCGGAAAGCAAAATTTAAGTACTAATTATTAAGTGTAGAAAGAGGAAGGATGATAATCTTTAAGAGTTTAGGAAAAAAAAACGTTTGGTTCAATGAAAAATATTAAGCAGTATTTTAAATAAGTGTGTTTGGTTAACCAGTTGACTTATGTGATTATTAAAAGGGTATTTTGGTCCATTTTATAAGTACTGAATGTTATTTTGATGTTTGGTTGAAATGAAAAAAACATGTTTTTTTAGAAATATTAAAGATTATTATTTTTTAACATGTTAAAATTACTAGTCCCACAATTTCCTTTGAAGAGCCAAAACAATATATTGTCTGCATACCCACATGTTTATATATTTCCACCTATTCCATAGAATTGCAAACACATCGTAATGCCTTGATTAAAATTCAAATACAGAACAACAAAAAATTGGCCCTTTTGTAAGAGTTTGACAATTACATAAATTGTATCAAAATGCGCACATAGAAATGTTTTATTGTAACATATAAAGTCCACATAGACAAAGATAGTAAATCTAATTTCATTGATTTGTCATAATAAGCAGTACTGTTCGGATTTCAACACTCCCACATATGAGGTTTTCTCAAACCTGTTACAACATTGACTGCTAGATAGAGATATTTATAATGTTACAGATATGCATGGGCTAATAGACATTCTACATTTACTTGATAGCTAGGATCAAAAGCAAAACAAGAATAACAAACACTAACAACATTATACAAAAGCATGCACAACATCCAAAAATCATTAAACCCGTTGGCCGTGGTCCTGCATTGTCATTCTCCACCTTCCTAATGATTTGCGGTTGGTTATCTTGAAACCCTCCCATTCTGGACTCCTTGAAGCCCTTCCACACCTCGATTCCATGTTCTACCTTAAAAAAAAAGGGTTAACCAGTTTCAATCCTATATCAAACTTCTAGGACTTTAGTTCACCACATAAAGCTTATATTATTAAATGACATACATAAGTTTACCTTAAAATTTACTCAAACTATCAAGATAAATTCACAAAAATTGAGAGCTTACAGAAATAAATATCAATCAAGCATTGGAGGACCTCAAAGAAAATGATATGAGCAATAAAATGTTATAGAAACTTCATACACAAATAAGAATGGACTTCATGTTTTTTTTTTTTTGATGACCTGCAATTCTTCATCAGAACTCTGTTTTTTTTTCCTCTTTATTTGCCAAAATCTAGGTGGTTTCTGGGTTCTATGTCTACTCTCCCCACGCAGCCACTGATTTAAATGATGTGTCCAACAATTTACACATCATATGGCAATTTTGTAAAAACTGTTTTTATCATTCACATTCTTATGGGTTCTGGGAGTGGTGTGAGGTAATTCATCACATGTTCTAGTGGAATGAGATGGTGGCCTTGGTGTTACAGAGACCTTTATGTGAGGAGTTTAGTCTGTATATCTTACAATGCTCCTAAGTTTGTAATTAATAACATCCTCAAAACACATATATTCATATGAATTTCTAAAAACAATCCAACATTCAGTTGGTAGTGCTGAATTTGATTGAGATGCACATATCCAAGTGGCACTGAAAAGACAGACATACCTGTATATTTAATAGCAAAAGATCATAAAAGTAATTCATTGTTATTTTCTAATCCATAGAACCAGCCGAGTTAAAATATTTCAGAAGCTACACATCCACCATTAAAAAATTCATACTATTGTAATCAACCAATGTTCTACCAAAAATGAAGTTCAGAGATTCATTAAAGATGTATCATGAGTTCAAAGGGCCACTGTATTGTTGGATTTTCAAATGCAAGAGGATTGAAAAACAATGAAATGAGGAATGGTTTTCCCCTAACCCGAATGAAATCCTCCATGCAAAACAAGCAATAATACATATAGCTGTGGACTTGAAAAACAACTTTATCAAGCCAATGCAAAACCAAAGCACATGAAACAGATCAATGAAAGCCTACATAGTTCAGATCAATGAAAACCTACTTAAACAGATCAATCAAAGCCTACAGAGGCACACCACAACAAACCCAAAAAGGGGATGACATTCAGATGTAATGAAAGCCTACAGAAATATGTGGGTATTACCTCGAGTGTTGGCCGGAGAGGAGATCCGAAGAGGAGGAGGGAGATTGGAGTGTCCCGCGGCGAAGGAGACTTATGACTGGGGCCTACGCGAAGGAGAGACAGTGAGGGAGAGTGAAATGTGATCCTTTAGTTAGGGTTTCGTGATGAATACCTTCGGTGGATGGGAGAAAATAGCGTTTGATCGGCTGTTCCGCGACCTTCTCCACGAGATCCTGTGATTAGGGTTTAGGGGACTTGTTTTGCTACCAACAGAGAGAGGGGTGAGGAGAGAGAGAAGGCTGAAAACACAGGTTATATACTGCTTGTAAATAGATGAAAGTAGCCGGGGTAGTATGGTCTTTTCCCAGACGGAACGAATCGTTGAATGCGTTTCAAGGATATTTAAGTGAGCCTGCTCAGTTGAAAATTACCGACCCAAAATCAATGATTGAGGGATAGAAATAGTACTTCTTTGTGACCTAACCAAACACAATTAGTGCTGTTTTTCAGCTTTAATCTTAATAAGCATTGAAAATCAGTGCAACCAAACAGGACCTTAGATTTTCTTTTCCATTGAGACATACATTTATATCATCAAACATCTTTAATAAAATTTCAAGATTTTGGATTGTTTTTAAAAATTGGTTCTTCTTTCTGCTACATGTCATACTATTGGTTTTATTTTATAAGATATGGTTAAATGCACCTAAGTTGTTGGAAATAATATTAGAGACAATTTGTGTGATAATCATTCGTGGTGTTGATTTTAAAAAATGGCAGGGGTTTTAATGAAATATATATTTTTATGAAAAATGCATATACCTTCATATGGTCCCATTGATATGAAAATGGAAAAATTATCAACACGGATATAAACATTCTTAGATAGATATAAGGATTCCAAATATTGCGTGTAATAATACTTTATTATGGGTTATTAAGAAACATGAAGATCTCGCATTCTATCATAGTTTAAATTACTCCATTGCTTGTTATAGGTGTACATATAAAGTTTTTCAAGGTTTTCTAGAGAATTTCAGTTTCATTCTAATTAAACACGTTTATTCCCTTCTTTTCTTATATTGTCTTTTATAAGTTTAATATATTTATATATTTACACTTTGCATGTATTATAATCATTATGCTTATGTTAAAAAATACTTATAATTATTAATCTAATAATTTCAAATCAATCAATAATCTCAATTAATATTCATCCATTATATAAGGGTATTTGATAATATAATGTTGTTTGAAGGGTTTTATAAGCACAATCCCCTTAAACCATCAATTCAAATTTTTTTTATCAAATACCCTTATATAAATTCTATTTCGAATAATACCCCCAAAAGGATTTTAATTTTACATTAAGGCCCTTTTGAGGGAATTTTTGCATAATCTAATTTTTTTAATTTTCAAGAATACTATCTAGAAAAAAGATATTGCTAAAAATAGTAATTCACCAAGGTTATTTTGACAAAATGAGATCTTTTCATGGTATATGCAAATCCTATGAGTGGGTTGAAATAAAAAATATCATGTACAATCTCGTTTGCATCCTGATTACCATGCATATTTTTGAAGTGTATACACGTATAATAAAGTAAATTAATTTTTTATAAAAATAAAGTCCATGCGCATATGAAATAAATATATGTATTTCATTTAAGTTTTATATAATAGTGTATAAGGAGATAGTGGAATATATACTGCATTAATCAATTTTATATACTGCATTAAACATGACAAATAAAAATAGGAATAGAAAATGACTCAATGTATTAGTGCTCATTTAGACTTTGAGTCGTGGGTGTTTTTTTTTAAAAGTAAATTGTGAAAAGCTTTGTTTTCACAGGAACATTGATATCAGATTTAGAGGTGTTAAAAAATCACATATTTGAATGATTTAATGATTTTTTTGTTTATTTTGATTTTTCAGTATTTTGAGTCTCTCATATTTCTTTTGGAATTTAGGTTTGAAAATATCTTTCTAGAATATAAATGTAAAAAATATCCTTATATGTTTTTGTGATCAATATTTTTCTTCATATTCACATTTCTTATTTTTGAAGCTTCATTTTTTCTGTTTTTCTTGATGAAATTTAATGAGATTTTCAAGATTATTCTAGATAACTAAATTTCAAACTCTATCTTTTAAAATTTTCTATAAATTATTCTAGATAATTAAATATAAAAAAGAGTAAAACATAACTTTTCGATATGAATTGGTTGTCATAGTTTCAAGGAATCAATTATTAACCTATTATTTTAATTTTATCTTAACTTATTGTATATTCATAATTTTTTTTATCTTACTCATTTTCTTAATCCTCTCGCTCCCCTTACACTAATTCCTGGCTCCACCCCTGATTCAATCCCATTACAATCCATTCACACCTCTTAAATCACAAACATTTTACCATTTTATCCCTACATTTCTATTCAATCCTATACATAATAGAGTTATAATAAGTCTGAAATTAACTTTCATATATATTTCTGTGTTTATTTTAATAATACTTCTTTATGCTTCCTATGAAAATGTGATTAGCATAACTATAATTTGTTTGAGGGAAAGATAGACTAGGCATAATGGTTAATTAGTTATATTCTTATTGTGATGTGTTCTACTTTCATTAAAAGCTCAACATGTTTTCAAAGAATTGTTTTACACTTGTACGGTGTAGCTAATAGTTTTTTTGTTGAACAGATACTTGAAAAGTCTATGATATCAGTCAAATAAACACACAACAAAACAACATACCAGAGTTGTAGTAAGCATCATTCCAAATCTTTATATTTTAATAATATTTTACATTTGCATATTTTTCTAATAATGATTATGCTTTGATGCATAAAGTTTAACATTACATACTTTTAATCTCAATGGCATTTTTCTATCACGTGCTGGAACAATTTGACTTTATTGCATTGATAATATATAAAGGATTTTGTTTGAAAGAGAAGACAAAGACTCAAAAACTTCCAAACAAATAAATGGAGCTTTCAGTTAGATTTTCTTTTCCATTGAGACATACATTTATGTCATCAAGCATCATTAATAAAATATCAAAATTTTGGATTGTTTTTAAAAATTGGTTCTTCTTTCTGCTACATGTCATACTATTGGTTTTATTTTATAAGATATGGTTAAATGCATCTTAGTTGTTGGAAATAATATTAGAGACAATCCGTGTGATGATCCTTCATGGTGTTGATTTTAAAAAATGGCAGGGGTATTAATGAAATATATATATTTTTTATGAAAAATGCATATACCTTCATATAGTCCCATTGATATGAAAATGGAAAAATTATTAACAGGGATATAAACATTCTTAGATAGTATATGGATTCCAAATATTGCGTGTAATAATACTTTATTACGGATTATTAAGAAGCATGAAGATCTCACATTCTATTATTGTTTGAATTGTTCCATTGCTTGTTATAGGTGAACATATAAAGTTTTTCAAGGTTTTCTGGAGAATTTCAGTTTCAATCTAATTAAACACGTTTATTCCTTTCTTTTCTTATATTGTCTTTTATAAGTTTAATATATTTATATATTTGCACTTTGCATGCATTATAATAATTGTGCTTATTTTAAAAAAAACACTTATAATTATTAATCTAATAATTTCAAATAAATCAATAATCTCAATTAATATTCATCCATTATAATTTAACAAAATCAATTCATGTGCAACGCTCTTGATTCTTTAGGTTTTTGTAATTTCTGTTGTAATTATTATAAAAATGATATATGATATTATTTGTAAATGGTAGATTATGTCATTTGGCATTTCATTTGTTGTTTTTGTTGTGGTTGTTATATGAATGTTAGTTTCTATAATTGTTTAGTACATACATCAAGAAGTAATTCTACTAAAATATTATAATTGTTCATAAATTTTCAGTTCGGATTCATGTTTTGCTCCTGGCCAGTGCCACCTCATTTTTTATACCTAAACTACTCTCATTTGTAAATTAGTATTACATCTCTGTAATTGATCATTAAACTTCTGTGATTGGTTATTATATTTCTTTAATTTATATATCCTTAGTTTAGTTCTACATATGATATTACATATCTATTTTATAAATTATAGTTTTTATAATTTCTGTTGAAATTGTTATAAGAATGATATATGATATCTTCTGTAAATGGTAGATTATGTCATTGGGCATTGCATTTGTAGTTTTTGTTGTAGTTGTTATATAAATATTAATTTATATAATTGTTTAGTACATAGATCAAGAAGTAATTCTACTAAAATATTATAATTGTTAATACATTATTTAGAGTCATTCATTAATAAAAAAAAAGTCTCCATTAACGTCCAAAATGACAAATTGGGTGGAGAATCTTCACCACTTCCCCGCGCTATGTCATTTTCCCATTTTTCATTTCGTAGGTCAACAAAGAATTTTGTGGTTTTTATTAGCCTTAAAAAAAGGGTGAATTGTTCAAATGCCATTTGATCAGGGGTCTAATTTTTTATTCTGCCCTCGGAGTTTTTTATATTTTTTATTTACCTCTAAAATCTGATCCTATTATTTTTTTGCCCCTGACCAGTGCCACCTCATTTTTTATACCTAAACAACTCTCGTTTGTAAACAGTATTACATCTCTGTAATTGGTCATTAAACTTCTATAATTGGTTATTATATTTCTATAATTTATATGTCCTTAATTTAATTCCATATATGATATTACATATCTATTTTGTTAATTATAGTTTTTGTAATTTCTGTTGTAATTGTTATAAAAATGATATATGATATTATTTGTAAATGATAGATTATGTCATTTGATATTTCATTTGTAGTTTTTGTTGTAGTTGTTATATGAATGTTAGTTTCTATAATTGTTTAGTACATACATCAAGAAGTAATTCTATTAAAATATTATAATTGTTCATAAATTTTCAGTTCGGATTCATGTTATTACTAATTTTGTTCATATTGCTAAATGAAAATTTATTCAGGTGTTTGATCGTTTGTTGTATTTTTTATGTAGCTTGAAAAACTCATTCTTTCTTAATGATGTAGATTGAATGTTGCCAGAAAAAAATTAGACCCTTAATCAAGGGGCATTTGAACAATTCAATTATTTTTTTTGAATGGTACAAAAAAAACACAAAAGTCCTTGTTGACGTACAAAATAAAAATGGGGAAATGACATTGCATGGGAACAGAGGAGTTGGATATTCACCACAAGGGGCATTTGAACAATATGAAACTTTGATTGAAATAGTGTATGGGTTGATTTGATCCTCTACTCATACATTATTTAGAGCCATTCATTAATATAAAAAAAAAATTCTCCATTAATGTCCAAAATGACAAATTGCGTTGAGAATCATCACCACTTCCCCGTGGTATGTCATTTTCATATTTGTCATTTTGTAGATCAACAAAGAATTTTGTGTTTTTTTTGTACCTTAAAAAAAGGGTGAATTGTTCAAATGCCATTTAATCAGGGTGTAATTTTTTTTTCTATCCCCAAACTTATTTTATTTTTAATTTACCTCTAAAATCTGGTCCTTTTTTTTTTGCCCCTGACCAGTGCCACCTCATTTTTTATACCTAAACTACTCTCATTTGTAAATTAGTATTACATCTCTGTAATTGATCATTAAACTTCTGTAATTGGTTATTATATTTCTTTAATTTATGTGTCCTTAGTTTAGTTCTACATATGATATTACATATCTATTTTATAAACTATAGTTTTTGTAATTTCTGTTGAAATTGTTATAAGAATGATATATGATATCATCTGTAAATGGTAGATTATGTCATTGGGCATTGCATTTGTAGTTTTTGTTGTAGTTGTTATATACATGTTAATTTCTATAATTGTTTAGTACATAGATCAAGAAGTAATTCTACTAAAATATTATAATTGTTTATAAATTTTCAGTTCGGATTCATGTTATTATTAATTTTGTTCATATTGCTAAATGAAAATTTATTTAGGTATTTGACCATTTGTTATATTTTTTATGTAGCTTGAAAAACCCATTCTTTCTTAATGAAGTATGACATTGAAAGTTAACATAAAAAAAATTAGACCCTTGATCAAGCGGCATTTGAACAATTCAATTTTTATTTTTGAAATGTACAAAAAAAAACACGAAAATCTTCTACAAAATGACAAATAGGAAAATGACATAGCGCGGGAACAAAGGAGTTGAATCTTCTGTGGTGAAGATTCAAGGGGCATTTGAACAATATGAAACTTTGATTGAAAAGTGTATGGGTTGATTAGATCCTCTACTCATACATGCATTTGAACAATTCAATTTTTATTTTTGAAAGGTACAAAAAAAAACATGAAAGTCTTTGTTGATCTACAAAATGACAAATAGGAAAATGACATAGCGCGGGAACAAAGGAGTTGAATCTTCTGTGGTGAAGATTCAAGGGGCATTTGAACAATATGAAACTTTGATTGAAATGTTTATGGGTTGATTAGATCCTCTACTCATACATTATTTAGAGCCATTCATTAATAAAAAAAAGTCTTCATTGACGTCCAAAATGACAAATTGGGTGGAGAATCTTCACCACTTCCCTACGCTATGTCATTTTCCCATTTGTCATTTTGTAGATCAACAAAGAATTTTGTGTTTTTTTGTACCTTGAAAAAAGGGTGAATTGTTCATATGCTATTTGATCAAGGGTCTAATTTTTTTCAGCCCCTGGACATTTTTTTATATTTTTTATTTACCTCTAAAATCTAGTCCTATTATTTTTTTACCCCTAACCAGTGCCACCTCATTTTTTATACATAAACTATTCTCATTTGTAAATTAGTATTGCATCTCTGTAATTGATCGTTAAACTTCTGTAATTGGTTATTATATTTCTTTAATTTATATGTCCTTAGTTTAATTAGTTCCACATATGATATTACATATCTAGTTTGTTAATTATAGTTTTTGTAATTTGTGTTGTAATTTTTATAAGAATGATATATGATATCATCTGTAAAAGTCTATGATATCAGTCAGATAAACACACAACAAAACAACATGCCAGAGTTGTAGTAAGCATCATTCCAAATCTTTATATTTTAATAACATTTTACATTTGCATATTTTTCTAATAATGATTATGCTTTGATGCATAAAGTTTAACATTACATACTTTTAATCTCAATGGTATTTTTCTATCACGTCCAAGAACAATTTGACTTTATTGCATTGATAATATATAAAGGATTTTGTTTGAAAGAGAAGACAAAGACTCAAACACTTTCAAACAAATAAATGGAGCTTTCAGTTAGATTTTCTTTTCCATTGAGACATACATTTATGTCATCAAGCATCATTAATAAAATATCAAGATTTTGGATTGTTTTTAAAAATTAGTTCTTCTTTCTGCTACATGTCATACTATTGGTTTTATTTTATAAGATATGGTTAAATGCATCTTAGTTGTTGGAAATAATAATAGAGACAATCCGTGTGATGATCCTTCATGGTGTTGATTTTAAAAAATGGCAGGGGTATTAATGAAATATATATATTTTTATGAAAAATGCATATACCTTCATATAGTCCCATTGATATGAAAATGGAAAAATTGTTAACAGGGATATAAACATTCTTACATAGATATATGGATTCCAAATATTGCGTGTAATAATAATTTATTACGGATTAATGTTTGAATTGTTCCATTGTTTGAAAAATGCATATTCCAAATGGAAGCATGAAGATCTCACATTCTATTATTGTTTGAATTGTTCCATTGCTTGTTATAGGTGAACATATAAAGTTTTTCAAGGTTTTCTGGAGAATTTCAGTTTCTTTCTAATTAAACACGTTTATTCCTTTCTTTTCTTATATTGTCTTTTATAAGTTTAATATATTTATATATTTGCACTTTGCATGCATTATAATAATTGTGCTTATTTTAAAAAAATACTTATAATTATTAATCTACTAAATTCAAATCAATCAATAATCTCAATTAATATTCATCCATTATAATTTAACAAAATCAATTCATGTGCAACGCACATGTACATCAACTAATTACTCTAAAACGCATAGTTTGTCACGTCAGCTGCATAAAACGCGTAATTTGTCTCGTCAGTTCCTCATTGCCTTCACTTTAATTTCTACGAGTGAACCTAGGAAGTCATCTGAAGAATTTGTGTAAACACATAAAATTAATTTCATAAATCGCGTGAACATAGGAAGCCGCCATCTGAAGAATTTTATAAAATGCCTATATGAAAATTCTACGAGTCACTTTCACTTTCTTTATTTGTTTTTCTTCTATGCCTAATTGTTTGTGGCTTCAATCACGAAGCCTTAGATTTCCTACATGCTCTACCTCCTCACCCATTATAAATCACCGTACCACATGTTCTCTCGTGCATCAAAAAACACAAGATAGCAACTCAAAAGCCATGGCATCTCTACGTGTACGCCAAGCCCTCCACTTTGCCTGCCAATTCTGGTCGATTTACAACTCCGTCAGCCCAGGATTCAACATCAGCAATCCCGAGTTCCTCGGCATAGCCGTCGACGTCGCTTGTCGGAATCAAGGGGTGGCAAGACTGATCACAGATTCAACCGTCGATGTCAAAGATCCAGTCCACGTGGACAGCGACATGGGAGTGTTCCTGATGGAGCTCGCGATCGGCACTCCGAAAGTGCCCTTCTCGGCCATCGTCAGCACCGGGAGCGACATCATAATAACGCAATGCAAGCCATGCAAGAACTGCCTCAACGAATCCACCCCGATATTCGACCCCTCAATCTCCTCCTCCTATTCTAACGTCTCTTGCCAGAGCCAGCTCTGCCTCGCCCTCAGTTCTCCTGGTATATCTATCACACATTATGGGTGTGTTTAATGATGAGAAATGAAAAAAATTTATTTTCACCGTGCAAAAATCCAGTGTTTGTGTTAACCCATGAAAAAGAAAAGCCAAAATTTTTTATCGCTTGTTTTATCTTGTTGTATCTTGTTTTATCTTGTTGTGTTAAACCAATCCACCCCTTGTTTTATCTTGTTGTGAATAGCGGAAAAAAAAGTTCTTGTTTGACACAAACACTAGATTTTTAAATGGTTTATGAAATTTTTTTCATTTTTTATCATTTTCTTTCTCTTTTCCTTTAGCGCACACACCAAAAAAAGAAAGTGATTGAGCCTTTTCATTTTCATTTTATCTTCTTATAAATTTAGCAAGTATTTGTATTCTATTAATTCAAATTTTAATATTTTAAAACAAATTTAGATATATCAATATATTGAATTTATAATAATTTAAAAAATAAAGATATTCATTAAATTTTTCTCAATTGAATTCTATAAAAAGTTGTGATGTTATTTTTATTATAATATAAAACTATTATATGGTATATAAATTTATTACATTATATGTTAGATAATATGAATTTTTTAAATGGTTTAATATTCTATAAATATTTTATTTATATTATGTTATTCATATAGTCATATCTTGTACCTTCGGGTCCATTTACATTTAGCACTTGTATATAACTGGTTTATATTTGAAGTGATCAACAATTTATTCACATAATTAAGTCTTGATACCTTTTAAAATGATTATTCAGTTTATTTTTAAAAATATTATTCAGTTTTATTTTATCCAAATAGATATATATATATATATTTTTATTTCTCTGGCTCTGGACTTTATTTCCCAGGTATGTCTCTCATCCCAAACTCCATCATTTTCTCTATGTAGAAAGAAGTAATATCTCTCGAGTGATATGAAAAAAGAAATCCTCAACCAACCAGATAGTATATTTATACGACCTTCGGACAGAGCGAGCTCCATTTTTTTTTATTTTTTTGGGTTGAAAGAGAGCTTCATTTGTTGTTCAAACAATTTTACTTCTTTTAACACCTCATATAATTAATTGTCATTTTAATTCTTTGATTTAGAGGTTATAGTCAGTCCTTGTAGTTTCTTTATAGCTGACAGTCTTGCACTCAAAGATCCAAAACTTGTTTCAACTATCTTAATATTCTTCTAACCAAGGGTCGCCGCGAGAGGGCCTCATTCTATTTTTTCTACGCTTTTTATTTTCATTTTCTTTTAAGATGGTTTGTCTCACTGTGTTCTCCCCCAATCCAAAATTTAAAATTCAAATTCAGAAAAAAAATCAGACATTAAATATCTGCTTTTATTTTAAAAAAACATCATCGCATATTCTCATTATTGTTTTATATATTACAGTGTTGATTTAAAATAATTTGCATCTCTCTTAACGACACAACAGGTTCCACGTGCAAATCCAACACCACTTCCTGCGAGTACTCCCTCTCAACAACCAAAAACGCGACCGTGCAAGGCGTCTTCGGAAGTGAGACCTTCTCGTTCGACGACGGCGTCTCCGTACCCGGCATAGGCTTCGCGTGTTGGCCGCAGGACTTTGACGTGAATGGGCCTACGCTCGTCGGGCTTGGCCGGGGCGCGCTCTCGCTCGTATCCCAGTTGAACCTCACCAAATTCTCCTACTGTTTCACATCGTACACCGATCCCAACACCACAACCAGTCCTCTCTTTCTCGGATCGCACGCAAAACTGAAGGATAGCGAAGGTGGGGCGTCCACACCACTCATCAAGAACGAATTCTACCCCTCTCTCTACTACGTATCGCTGAAAGGGATCAGCGTGGGTGGGACGAGACTTCAAATCCCGGAATCCACGTTCGCTTTGAACAAAAACGGGACGGGAGGACTCTTCATTGAATCCGGAATTCCGGTTACTTTGTTGGAGGAGGTTGGGTACGATTTGGTGCAGAAGGCAATTGTTGAACAGGTAAAGCTGCCGGTGGTGAACGGGACGGCCGCAACCGGACTTGATTTGTTGTGCTTCCCTTTGACGAATTCTTCGAATAATGTGGTGTCGATGCCGGAGCTGGTGTTCCATTTCGAAGGAGGGGCGGACTTGGTGTTGCCGGAGGAGAACGTTTTCTACATGGATACGGAGTTGGGGGTTAGTTGCCTTACCATGATGAAGTCGACGGGGGGGTCAGTTCTGGGGAACTACATGCAGCAGAATCTGCACGTGGTTTATGACCTGGAGAAGGATTTGCTGTCCTTCGCTCCAGCCAAATGCAGCCAGCTCTAATTCTTATATTTATATATTTATAAAATAATGTAAGGGATATCTATATTATAGAATAATGTAAGCGACAGCTTCATAAATAAATAGTATCCTCATAAATAGTATCCACATGTTTTGATTTTTTTTAAATAGTAAAATTTATATACTAAAGTATATGTTTGAATGAAAAATATATAACACTATATACTTCATTAGACGACTATGAAAGTATATGAAGTGTCCGCAAAACAATCCAATGTGTAACAAGACATGTATATATAGTTGTTTGTTTAGAGTTCGGTTGAATATACGACCCAAACCTCCGCATTCTGAAAAAATGACATGTAAAAAAGATGTTTGGATTTACATGTGACATTTTAATGGAACTTTTATCGCAAAATCTACTCATCACAGATCCAAATGAGGACCTTAATCATGTAAATATAGTTTGCTAGAATAGTTTTGTAGCAGCCCCAAAGGCTAAAAACATTTTACATAAAATTCATAGCTTTATAAAATCTGAATTGCATATTCAAAATGAATTTAATTTTTTTTTTTTATAATATTTTTCTAACATTTACAAGGTTGGAAAAAAGTGAGTCAGCCAAAGAGACAACAAGATGACTTTCAGCACCCAAACAAAATAAATAATATCGAGCATCTCCTCTTAATAAGATGGTAGAGGTACCTCATTAGTGAGAACTTAGGTTCGAGTCTTTTCACCTGGTAATAAGGAAAAATTTAACAAACAGTGAAGAAATCATATGATAGAGCACACAAAAATAAATCAGATCAGCTCACAACATCCAGAACAACTTGATGCATTATTCAGGCATTAGAAGAATCAGCCCCAGCAAAATAATGGATGAAACCCCAGAGTCATGTTGAACTTACAAGCACCCACCACTGAGGAATTTATTTTAACAAAGATACATTTTGCGCCACTTAAACCCCCATTTTTAAGGCCATCACAGTATATATTCGAATAAATGAACGTGCTTCCATGTGAATGCGTATTCACCATATGTGAATGCATGTACCTTTGGTGTGGCTAAAAGTAGGCTATGTGTATCAAAACTTTAAATCTTTACCTTGCAGCAAAGGTTCTCAAGTCAGTGACACTGATGCCACGCCCCAGATGGAGATGAATGAACTGCATTTGGATTTTAAAATCAAGACAACTGAGGCATGAATGTTTGGTAAATGAGAAGCCTCTGATGGAATGAGATCTATGTTTCGCAATCAGTTTGACGTCTCATCGCTCTCCGGATGTGGGTGCCTAACTGAGGCATGAATGTTATCCATACCAATCAAAGAACTAAAACTGGCACTCGGTCATCTTTTCACCTTTATCGTCATTTGCCCCGACCAAAATTTTCTCATTAGTATCAGTTTGTGGTTCTGTTTTTGCTGAGGATTCAGAAACAGATGGACTGCTATTTCCCATGCCATTGGAGAGACATACATACTTCAGTACAAGTTGTTTGTAACTATTCAGTAGGTTCTCCACATCATCAACAGTCAGATCACCATAGTTCGCATATAAGAATGGATACTCATCCTCCTTAAGAAGATCAGTAGCTCCCTTTTTCTCTAAATCAGGTATGGATGTCGTCTTTGTTAATGAATGATCCTTCTCACCTTTATTTATGGACTTCGATTCTTCATTTGAAGGATGGCTTCTATCTTGATCTCCCCCACCAGTGTGTCTCTCCAAGCCTCAAGAAGTGCTCGAGCGGAATCCATATTGTTTTTAAACTCCTCTTCTTCCATTGAAAGAGATTTTGCGTCGATATTCCAGATGAAGGTAAATTTGTGAAGAAATACGCAGCTTCAGAGACCAGTCGGGATTGACCTCTGTAACGCTGAATGTATAACAAGTTTGAATGCAATTGCGGCGGGTTTGCCTGAAAAACAATGCCATTAGAGTTACTTTTGAAATCAATCAGTGGGCAAAAAAAAAAGTCAAATTAGGTTCAAGAAGATTATTTTTTTAAGGTAAGCTATGGAACTCATACACAAGACTTCGTGCTTGTGAATTTTGTTAACTATTGCGCAATGGATCCGAGCCCAAAAACGAAATTTAAATAAAAAGAAGATAAAACAATTGTCATTGATAGATTACTTGTGTCATGTACTTTATAAGAGCATCTCCAATTGATATGTTAACTCACTAGTTAGTGTCATATGTTTGCAAAACATGTAAAAATGATGCTTCAATGGAAGTGTTAAGGGAATGTTAAATGTGGGCCCCACCTGTCATATGTTATCTTCCATGCTAAGTTTAGCTAGTGTTTTAGCCAGCCAAATGTGGACCTCACCATTTAAAATATTCAAAAAAATATTATTTTAGGTGAGTGGAGAGATTTGAGTGGGTGGAGAGGTGAACCCACTATTATCTTGGCTAGTTTTTAGCTAGTTCATTGGAACAACATTTACCAACTAAATGAGAGTGTAATAAATAAGGGTCTAATGGATGGATAAAGTGCTGACATGGCACTTTAACATCTTAGTTAGTTAGCATATCCATTGGAGATGCTCTAATGGATCTGACAAACAACTGAGCAGATATGCACTCGACTGCTCCCACACATGACACATGCACATGGAGAATAGGCCATGTTGTTTTGCTTGGGCTCATTTGTACTTATTGGACAACTTTACGGTACTTTATATACACTAAGCCCACGTTTGAATATATAGAATATTATTTATTTTTATGTATATATTTTTTCGAGCATAAATGAATATAAATAAAGATATAGTGATTTTGTGTTTGGTTGTGTTTTGAATTATTTTCATTGGGAATCGTAAGAATAAATGTTTTGTTGTTTTGGTAAAATGTGAATAAAGTATGAATAAAGATTTATAAAAAGTAAAAAAGTAATGATAGTTGATTTGACATGTGATTTATAAGAGGTGATGACAGTTGATTAGACAGTGGGCCCACATATTCTTTGGGTGTAATAACCTAGGATAACTTTTATTCTAGGAATTGATCGGAATCTATATACCACTTTATACCAGTTTATTCTAGCATACTTTATCTAGGTTTATACGAGCTTTCGAAACATAATAAAAATTTTATATGGGATTATCCGGGGTTACCGGAGTTTATCCGGCATCCAAACATGGGCTAAAAGATTTTCAAATTTAAGCCCGGAGTCCAGTGAATTAAAAGCATATGAATCATCATGTCTAGGAAATGGTAAGAGATGCTTTCAGTTGTCCACTTATCCTAACATTGAAGTATGTTACAATTAAATTGGATTTTGTATTTTTAAAGGTTGGCTGGATTTTGTTTTTTTTTTTGTTATTTGTGATATATATTAAGGTAATGTTAAGTACAGTCTTTTTTATAGTCCTAATTTCAGTCTATATATATTTTGAATTTTTTTTAAAATAATATATGAGTCATCTATTGATATACATGTTTTTATAAAAAAAAATGAAACATATACTCGAATAAATTGCATAAATGCATTTATAAAATGTGAAAAATTTCTATTAAAATATATGTCTCGTTAATGTAAATATATGTTCCAATATATTTTACTGAAACTTATATCTCACATTATTTGGTATATAAAATAATTATAACAAATATAAGAACAAAAATCCAAATAACCCCCTATAATCTTTCTGAAATCCATATAACCCCATGAATTTTCATAAAGTCCATGTTTACCCCCTGAAACACCTTTGTAAATCCACGTATCCCTCTGAATTAAATTTTGGTTGACAGATTATGATTATTTTATAAATATTTTGTTTGGTTAGTCTTGATTGAAAACATAGTATATTAAAATCCCCTACAATGTATTAAAAATACGAAAATTTTTCTGTAAATGGATTTACATGTGTTTTTAAGGGGTTATATGTATTATTAGAAAAGACAGATGTATAGATTTGAAGCACTTTACATAAGGTTATTCGGATTTTTTCTAATATTTAATATTGCCCACCCGCCACCCCCAAAATATTGTTCTAAATCAGCCCATGTTCATATTTGATATATATTTTATTAACTCTTGTGAAGCTAGTACATTAAAACTAGAATATATCATATAAGTTAATGACGTAGCGAGTGTACACGGGACTGCAAATTAAACATCCTAATAATATGTCTCAGCGCCGTCGCCGTGGACCTTAACGTGGTAGCATAAAATAAAATTAAACATACTTTACACTGAATCTTCCTCTGCCTTTGTCATTGTTACTCTAAAACGCGTAGTTTGTTACGTCAGCTGCATAAAGATTTTTTAAAAATAATATTAATCAATATTACTCTAAAACGCGTAGTAAAAACAGATAATATTAATCAATAGTGTATAATTCTAGAAGTCACTTTCACTTGCTTTATTTGTTTGACTTTAGGAAGCCATGCAATGTAAACAAAGATGGGATTAGACCATCTGAAGAATTTGTGTTTCAATGAACATAATGTCACGCGGGTATGATGCAAATGGATTTTTTTTTATAATGAATTCTCTTATATATTTGTATTTATTTTTTCTCTGTCTAAATCAAATGATTTCCATTTTATTATCATAATCACCAAACCTCCTATCCAAACATAACCTTAATGAATCCTATAAATCTTTACGCCTTTGTTTGGATGGATTATTATGAGGTTTATGGCTATCCTAGTATATATAAGAAAAAAATGATTTTTTGTTTGATTATGTTTTAAATTATTCTCGTTGGAAAACATAATAATAAAGTTCGTGATAATAGAATTTTTGTGCTTTGGATAAAATATGAATAAGATGTGTACAAAGATTTATAAATGGTGAAAAAATTATTACAGTTGATTTATGAGAGACAATGACAATCAATTTGACAATTGACCAATATATTTTAACTTAATTTCAAAGGTTAGCCATAATTAATATACCATTTTATATCAACTAATTGTGACATACATATTCTCATTTATTTCAACCTTTTAAAAACTCATTTTGAAGCTATTCCCACTGATTTCTACTTATTTCAGGCCATATTTTTGAACCAGACACGGGGAATTCAAGTCAATGCATGCTCTACCTCCTCACCCATTATTAAGGTTGTAACTCGGACGGGTTGGGTTCGGGTTGACCCCACATGTTCTCTCGTGCATGACAAAAAAACACAAGATAGCAACTTAAAAGCCATGGCATCTCTACTCTCAGCCGCCATCCGCCTTTTCTTCGTCCTCTTGATGAGGGGCGTGGACTTCCTCGACCTCGTCGACTCGGGATTCAACACCAACAATCCCGAGCTCCTCCGCAGAGACGTCGCGCGTGGGAATCAGAGGGTGGCAAGACAGATCACAAATTTAACCGTCGATGTCAAAGCGCCGGTCCATTTGGACAGCCACGTGGGCGAGTTCCTGATGGAGCCCGCGATCGGCTCTCCGAAAGTCCCCTTCTCGACCTCATATCGACAAAATGCAAGCCATGCAAAAACTGCCACAACCAATCCACCCCGATATTCGACCCCTCCCTCTCCTCCTCTTATTCCAACGTCTCCTGCCAGAGCCAGCTCTGTCTCGCCCTTCATTCTTTTTGTATATCTATTACTCATTGAAATGAAAATTTATTTTTTGACTGTGCAAAAATCTAGTGATTATTTCTAACAAAGAAAAAGAAAAGAATTTTTCATTGTTTTTCCTCATCTATTTTGTCTTAATACGAATAGTGGGAAAGTTTTTTTTCTTTTCTTAATTGTTTGATAAGAACAATAGATTTTTTAATGGTTTATGAGAAATTTTTCACATTCCATTATTTTTTTCCCTCTCTTTGATACAAATATATCATAAAAAGAAAGTGATCAATCCTTTTTATTTTTATTTTTATCCTTCTATAAATTTAACAATTATATATATTTTATTTATTCAAAATTTAAGATTTCAAAATAAATTTAGATAAATCCTAAATATATTTTTTAAGATTTCAAAATCAGAAAAGTTATATCAATACGTTGAATTAATAATTTAAAAATAAAGATATTCATTAAATCTATGTCAATTGAATTCTATAAAAATCAGTGTTCTAAAAAGTGCTAGGCGCTAGTCGAGCGGTTGAGGGGGGACTAGGGATTAATCGGTTAGGCGGGGATTAATCGATCACCATTTTAATAATATAAAATAATATATAAATAATTAAATATATAAAAATATGTGTGTAGATCTAATTGGACATATAGAAAATTAGAATCAAAACTTCAAAACATAAAAAATGCAACAATGTAAATATACAAATTACAAAATCCTCCACTTTCATGTGCATAGCAAGTGAATAGAAAGATACGGCTTCACATTTAAGCTCACATTACATGACCACTGTCAAAGAAAAAATTAGCCACCCCTTAAAAATAAAAAATAAAAACCCTCAGAAACAATAAAAATAAAGAAATAAAAAACAAATGATAGCTGCCCATTAATTCATCCCTGCCACCTCCTCCCTTTCACATCCCTTCTTTCAACTGTTTCTTGGAGACTGAACTTTTTGAAAAACCATCCCCACCGTCTGATTGAGGATGAGCTTTTTTTACCGGTTGGGATCAGTGGATGGTATGCCCATTATTAAACCTCAGCTATATAAGCCCTTCTCTTCTTCATTTTTCATTTTCTTCAATCTTCTACTTTCAAATAGACAAAATGTATCCGATCACTCTCAATGCAAAGTCCCTGTTCAGCCTCAACCCCCACCCCTGCCTCCGCCTTTCCCACCACGCAGCTCCTCCACCTCCGGCGGAGAGCCTCTTTCTCTCTCTCTCTCTCTCCCTCACTCTGAATTTTCCAAAACCTCCGCCCCCGTCAACACTAACTCTAGCAGCACCGCCATCGCCTCCTTCGACGTTGGTAGCAGCCCCTTCTTCCCCTCCCCCGTCATCTCCTGCAGGTCTTGGGAGCACCTCCTTCAATCCCGACTAGCTTGCCTAGGCCCGGCCGCTTAGGCAGGCCGCCTATGGCCTGAGTGATAAGGGAAGTAGCCGCCTCCGTCTAGGCGTCGCTTTATTCCGATTTTTAAAACACTGATTAAAAATTTGTTATGTTATTTTTATTATAATATAAAAATATTATATGGTATATAAATTTATTACATTATATGTTGAAAACTGTGAATTCTTTAAATGGTTTAATATTCTATAAATTATAATATATATCTATACTCAATATCCTAAGGCACTACAATAGTGCCAAAAATTTTCATCTAAGGTGCTTTTTTATAAAAAAACACCTTAGATTGTTCATTCATTCATAAATGCCCAAAACCATGTTAACGCCTATCATTTTATTCGGCCATTCGCAGATAAGCCCCCGTATCCCTCTTATTTATAAACAAGTCCCTACAAAAATCGACCAAATTTGTCCTTTTCTGTGGTTATTTATAGATAGGTCCCCAGATCCGGGCATTTCCAGATACACCCCTAGATCCCTCTTATTTATAAACAGATCCCTGACAAATTGGTCACATTTGTATTTTTCTATGGTTATTTGTAGATAGGCGCCCAGGTCTCTCATATTTTTTATTAGGTCCCTAACAACTCTTTTAGGGAGATCTTTGAAGTTTCATCTTTAGTTTGAACCAGTTTTATAATTAAACCCCCATCTATGTTACAAAGAGATACCTCATTCAGATTTTAAGATTTATAATAAAATCTCTCGTATCAAAACATGACTCGCCAAATTTTAAATCAGTTATTTCATGGAGGAAGTGTATCCAATTGTTTTTTAGTCTCTCTCTTTTTTTTCTGGATTCTGATTACGGATAAAAATATTTAAATCAGTTAATTGATTATTAGTATCATAAATATTATGGAAATTAGAATATCAATTTATTTTTAAAATTTTTATTACACATTCGTTATTAAAGTCTTTGAAATACATTCCTTAAAAATTAAATATTTATTTCTATAAATTAATGCTCTTGAAACAACAGATGTTTGAACACATGAAAATTTTTCTTCACTTCCGATGTTAATGGGTAAAAATTATGTTTTACTTACCTATAGGCCGAGGATAATATGTATATAGAAATTTTCTTAATGTGACTTATGAATTCAAATGTTTTGCTTAATTCATTAATTCATATAAAAATTAATATCATTTACCTGTACTTTTGAGAATTTGATATCCCCATATACTTTGAAGTCTAAGAAATATAAAGTTCATTTGTCATGTTAGAAATACATTTTATTAACTCGCGCGAATGCGCGTACAATAAAACTAGTAACCTAAAAGTGACACAGTGAGACAAAACTTTTCGCCTAATACCTGAGACAGTGGGCTATTTGTATATCATCCCCCATAACCCTCATAAGCTTCTGTCCTTTTCTGTGGTTATTTGTAAATAGGTCCCCAGGCCCGGGCATTTTCAGATACGCCCTTAATCATTTTCAGATACGCCCTTAATTCCCTCTTATTTATAAAAAGGTCCCTAAAAAAAATCGGTCACTTTTGTCCTTTTGTATGGTTATTTGCAGATAGGCTCCCAAATCCCTCATATTTATTTTTAGGTCCCTACAACTCTTTTTGGGAGATCTTTAAAGTTTTATATTCAGTTAGTATCAGTTTTATAATCAAACTCCTATCTATGTTACAAAGAGATGTCTTATTCAGATTTTAAGATTTATAATGAAGTCTTTTATCTCAAAACAAGACTCGCCAAAGTGTAAATTTTTTTTAGACTATTAATATGTCTATAAAATTATATAATATATATTTTAGTGTCACCATTTAAATCTATAAAGTTATTTATGGCAAGTCTCTACTATATTTTCAAGTTTCATTTTCATATTTATGTTTATATTAATAATCATAAAACTAACTATTCAATAAAATTTTAAAACGATTAATGCACTCTACATATTTATGTATTTTAAAAATTAGACCAAAAACAAGTGTCCATGCATTTTTTTTTTTTGTATTCATCTTTCTACAACATTGGTTTTCCATTATTTTGGGACTTTCTTTGGATTCCATTTCAGTAATATCAAATAGTAATATCATTATCTAATTTATGTTTTTTTTTATAGTGTTCACTTCTAATTTGATTATCTTCATATTTTATTTATGTGTATTTTTTAAAGGGATCCAAATTCTATTGTATGCTCATTTTTTATAAGTAAATATGTTTTGCTGTCTTTTTTCCTACTTTGAATTCTTTTTTTACTTTTTTCCATTTTTTATTCACTGAATTATTCATTTTATTATTAGAAGTTGTTATATATTGAATTTCTCATAAATAAAGATTTACAAGTTTCAATTAATTTTTTAACATATATTTTAACCAATTACTTAATCTCTTTTATTCAGTTATGCGCATTTGCGTGTACATATCACTAGTATTCTATAATTATTTTGTTTATATTATGTTATTCATAGTCATACCTTGTGCATTCGGGTCCATGTACATTTGGCATGTGTATATAATTAGTTCACATTTTAAGTGATAAAAAAACCTATTAATACAAATAGGTCTTGATAAACAATTTTATTACCCGCTAAAATAATTATTCAATCTATTCTTAATTATCTTAACCACACGTAGCTATCAGGTTTTATTTTATCCAATTTTTTTTTTCTCTCTGTTCTTCTTTATTTCCCGGCTGTCTCTCTCCCCAAACTCCAACATTTTCTATCTATATATAAAGAAGTAATATCTCTCCAATGATATGGAACAATAAGGGAAAATTCTTAAAATAACCCCTTGAAAAAAAATAGTTTTGCCATTGGAACCATTTTAATTACAAAACTAGACTTGTACCTGTTTTGACTGGTCAGCACACACGTGTGACACGCCGACCGGCCCAAAAATTACAATGGGCGGAGATGTGAAAACCCCACCCACTATGTGCGTGGAGACGTAATCCTTTTCAAAAATTATTAATCACAACTTCGCCCTTTCACCCCCCACCCCCTTGTGCACGCACAGGTCGGCGCGCGCGGGTGTGAAGACTTGATTTTTATTTATTTATTTATTTTATTTGTTTTCATTTTTTTCTTAAGGGGGCATGTATTATTTACACTAGAAATTGAAAAAATTAAAAATAAATATAAAAGATAAGCAGAGAATTCATTCTCAAATATAAATAATACTCAATATAAAAAAAATTCATTTTCAAAGTAATATTTGATTGGAGATAATATTTGGTTAGAGAATCTATCCCCAAATACAAATAATACTCTTCAAAGGCCAGATTTTGATTTTTTTTCTTCTAAATAACGTGATTTAAAAAAAAATGGAAGACACCCAAGAAAATAAATTCGTGTCAATTTATGAATTTTTTATAATTAAACTATAATATATATTCAGAGATGATTAAATCTTTTTTTTTTTAAGTCACAATTTAAAAGTATTACTTTAAAAAGAGAAGAAAAAATTATGATAAGTATTATTTTTATTTGGGAATGGATCATCTGCTTGTCTTTTCATGTTTGTTTTTAATTTTTTCGAGCTCTGCCTCTCCCTTGATTCTTTTGGTATATTTATTACTCAATGAAAAATTTTCTTTAAACCATGCAAAAATTTAATGTTTGTGTCAAACAAAAAAAAAAAGAAAAAAAATTCATTAATTTCTCTTTCCTTTATTCTAATTTGTCAATAAAAATTTAACTAAATGGTTTATTTCATTTCACATAGGTGTTTTCAGGAGATTAGATGAACTTTAAGAAATGTTATGGGGTTATATGAATCTCAAGCAGTTTACCCGAGGGGTTTACTTGGATTGTTTCCTTTATTTTATCCAAATAAACATATATATATTTTTTCTCTTTTAGGTTTTATTTCCCAGGCATGTATCTGTACGACCTTTTGGCAATTGGCAGAGAACTTCATTTTTTTTTTTTTTTTTTGGTAGAAAGAGAGCATTATATTTGTTGTCCAACAATTTTACTTCTTTTAACATCTCATATAATTGTCGTTTAAATTCTTTGATTTAGAGGCCATAGTCCGTCCCTTGTAGTTTCTCCATATATAGCTTACAGTCTTGCACTCAAAGATCCAATACTTGTTTCAACTCTATCTCATTATTTTTGAAATTTTTTTTTTTTTTTTGAAGTGGTTACTTTTGAAAAGTTCCCTTTTATACATTACAGTGTTAATTTAAAATAATTTGTATATCTCTTAACGACACAACAGGTTCCACGTGCAAATCCAACACCACTTCTTTGCGAGTACTCCATCCCAACCAATAACACAACCGTGCAAGGCGTCTTCGGAAATGAGACCTTCTCCTTCGACGACGGCGTCTCCGTACCCAGCATAGGCTTCGGGTGTTTGCCGCAGGACTTTGACATGGATGGGCTTGGGGTCGTCGGGCTGGGCCGGGGTGCGGTCTCGCTCGTATCCCAGTTGGGCCTCACCAAATTCTCCTACTGTTTCACATCGTACACCGATCCCAACACCACAACCAGTCCTCTGATGCTCGGTTCGCTCGCAAAACTGAAAGACAGCGAAGCTGGGGCGTCTACACCACTCATCAAGAACGAATTCTACCTCTCTCTACTACGTATCGCTGAAAGGGATCAGCGTGGGTGGGACGAGACTTCAAATCCCGGAATCCACGTTCGCTTTGAACAAAAACGGGACGGGAGGACTCTTCATTGAATCCGGAATTTCGATTACTTTGTTGGAGGAGGTTGGGTACGATTTGGTGAAGAAGGCAATTGTTGAACAGGTGAAGCTGCCGGTGGTGAACGGGTCGGCCGCAACCAGACTTGATTTGTGCTTCTCATGGACGAATTCATCAAATAATGTAGTGTCGATGCCGGGGCTGGTGTTCCATTTCGAAGGAGAGGCGGACTTGGTGTTGGCGGAGGAGAAGTGCTTCTACACGTATACGGGCGGACTTGGTGTTGGCGGAGGAGAAGTGCTTCTACACGTATACGGAGAAGTGTTCCATTAGTATTACATCTTTGTAATTGATTTTTAAACATATGTAATTAGTTATTATATTTCTGTAATTTATATGTCCTTAGTTTAATTAGTTCAACATATGATTTTACATATCAATTTTGTTAATTATAGTTTTTGTAATTTCTGTGGTAATTGTTATAAGAATGATATATGATATCATCTGTAAATGGTAGATTATGTTATTGAGCATTGCATTTGTAGTTTTTGTTGTAGTTATATAAATGTTAGTTTCTATAATTGTTTATTACATAGATCAAGAAATAATTCTACTAAAATATTATAATTGTTCATAAATTTTCAGTTCGGATTCATGTTATTACTAATTTTGTTTATATTGCTAAATGAAAATTTATTTAGGTGTTTAACCATTTGTTGTATTTTTTATGTAGCTTAAAAAAACCCTTCATTCTTAACGAAGTACATTGAATGTTGTTAGAAAAAAATTAGACCTTTGATCAAGGGGCATTTGAACAATTCAATATTTTTTTTTGAAAGTTAAAAAAAACAAACACAAAAGTTTTTGTTGACCTACAAAATGACAAATGGGGAAATAACATAGCGCGGGAACAAAAGAGTTGAATCTTCTGTGGTGATTTGACCAGTATATAGAACTATTGAGTCTGTATGGTTTGGTACTTGGTGGGGGGTTTTGTTTAATTTTGTTTGTTTGGATTGCTAAAAATTGGAGTGGTGGTGGTGGTCGTTCGTAACAATTTCATAAAAGACTTACACGCAACAATTTTGTGATTATTAGAGTTTTCATATATAAGTACATAACATTCATATTTGTCCTCTAAAATTGTCTGTATATTCCAAAAGTTTAAAGTGGGGCAAAAAACGGTGTTGCTTGCGGCTTTAACAATTTTGGTCATGGATAAGTCTTCTATTAATTAAGGGATAAGGGAGTCTTGGTGAGATGGATTCTTGATGGGATTCAATTTGAAAATTTCTCACATTTCCCATGCAACTTCAATTATCATGAGATTTGACCTGTTATTAATGTTTCAATACAATATCATTGTTTGCTAATAAGTTTATATCCGTCTTAGCATGTTTTACCAAATTCATTGAGAACGATAACATTGACTAGAAAAAATAATCAACTATCTTTGTCACCTACTTTTTAATAATTATAAAAAAATGTCAATTGTCCGGACCTTATACAGAGAAATAAATGAAACTCATAAGGTGAACGATCTGGATTTAAAAGTCAAGCTTTGATACACTGCACTCAATTTTTGGGATTAAATTGAGTAGATTCATGATCATTTCTGCACATATCAGCTTAGACAGGCAGACAGCTTATATGCCAGCTATCTGAAAAGGCTGGAAATATGAGAGTTTAGAGATCTTTGTGGCAAAGAGAATTTATGAAGACAGTATTGTTTACTGGGTATTCATTATATCTCACTTTCTCTCTTTTCACTTTTGCATCATGTTTTTGCATGTAGTCTATCAGTTTTGAAATAAATTTGGTGGATTCCACCATTCACATGAAACAAAAATGTTTACTGGGTAATAGATTATCACAAACACTAAGAAACAAAAAAAGTTAAATCAGCTCCTTCCGACACTATACTGGAAATTGAGACTGACAACCGACAACTAAGAAAAGTGAGACTGTGACAAATAAAACAAATAAAAATAAATCCTAACAAATAAAACTAAAATATTAAAAATACAAATCATCCAGAATATTCCATATGGTGGTCCTCAACATTAATTGAATGGTTCATAATCGTACTGCATCAGCATTTGAACAATATGAAACTTTGATTGAAAGGTTGATTAGATCCTCTACTCATACATTATGTAGAGCCATTCATTAATAAAAAAAAGTCTCCATTAACGTCCAAAATGACAAATTGGGTGGAGAATCTTCACCACTTTCCCGCGCTATGTCATTTTTCCATTTGTCATTTTGTAGATAAACAAAGAATTTTATGTGTTTTTTTGTACATTAAAAAAAATGGTGAATTGTTCATATGCCATTTAATCAAGGGTCTAATTTTTTTTCTGCCCCCAGACTTTTTTATTTTTTATTTGCCTCTAAAATCTGGTCCTATTATTTTTTGCCCCTAACCATTGCCACATCATTTTTTATACCTAAACTACTCTCATTTGTAAATTAGTATTACATCTCTGTAATTGATCATTAAACTTCTGTAATTAGTTATTATATTTGTTTAATTTATATATTCTTAGTTTAATTAGTTCCACATATGATATTACATATCTATTTTGTTAATTATAGTTTTTGAATTTTTTGTTATAATTGTTATAAGAATTATGTATGATATCATCTGTAAATGGTATATTATGTCATTGGGCATTGCATTTGTAGTTTTTGTTATAATTGTTATATAAATATTAGTTTCTATAATTGTTTAGTACATAGATTAAGAAATAATTCTACTAAAATATTATAGTTGTTCATACATTATTTAGAACCATTCATTATTAAAAAAAAGTGTCCATTAACGTCCAAAATGACAAATTGGGTGGAGAATCTTCACCACTTCCCCGCGCTATGTCATTTTCCCATTTGACATTTTGTAGGTGAACAAAGAATTTTGTGGTTTTTTTGTGCCTTGAAAAAAAGGGTGAATTGTTCAAATGCCATTTGATCAGAGGTCTAATTTTTTATTCTATCCTCGGATTTTTTTTATTTACCTCTAAAATCTTTTTTTATACATAAACTACTCTCGTTTGTAAATAGTATTACATCTCTGTAATTGATTATTAAACTTCTGTAATCGGTTATTATATTTCTATCAAATTGATGCTGCTAAAGTGCTAATTCAGAAGCGACACATTACAGCTAAATAAAGCGCATCAGCTTCAAAATTAGTTTAATAACTGAGCGGTAAATCACATCAAAAGGGGTTCCCTCTTACAGGTTTACATAGCTTTAGAAATCTAACATCCCATCATTTTTATTCCTGTATGAGGTCAATCTTGTGGTTAGGTTTGCATCTTCCGTATCCTTGCTGATGACTTCCATCCATTTTGTGAGGTTTCCTCTCACCCCAATATTGTTGATCTTACAGGCACAATTATTAGCAAACGTTTGACAGCTGAGATGTTTTGTCATTTTACTCCTTAACTCCTTGTAGAAGTTGCTGTTACACTTGGACATATTTATTAGCCAAGCATCCAAATTAAAATACTGTCATCATATATGACCTACTTGCACGACTTTCAATTACATTTTTTTTTTTAATATGACATATCTATTTTTGTTAATTATAGTTTTTGTAATTTTTGTTATAATTGTTATAAAAATGATATATGATATTATATGTAAATGGTAGATTATGTCATTGGACATTTAATTTGTAGTTTTTATTGTAGTTGTTATATAAATGTTAGTTTCTATAACTATTTAGTACATAAATCAAGAAGTAATTCTACTAAAATATTATAATTGTTCATAAATTTTGAGTTCGGATTCATGTTATTACTAATTTTGTTCATATTGCTAAATGAAAATTTATTTAGGTGTTTAACTATTTGTAAAAATTTTTATGTAGCTTGAAAAACTCATTCTTTCTTAATGATGTAAATTGAATGTTGCCAGAAAAAAATTATACCCTTGATCAAAGCGCATTTGAACAATTCAATTTTTTTTTTGAAAGGTACAAAAAAAAATACAAAAGTCTTTATTGACCTACAAAATGACAAATCGGGAAATCACATAGCGTGAGAACATTGGAGTTGAATCTTCTGTGGTGAAGATTGGCATTTGAATAATATGAAACTTTGATTGAAATAGTGTATGGGTTGATTAGATCCTCTACTCATACATTATTTAGAGCCATTCATTAATAAAAAAAAGTCTCCATTAACGTCCAAAATGACAAATTGGGTGGAGAATCTTCACCACTTCTCTGTGCTATATTATTTTTCCATTTGTTATTTTGTAGATCAACAAAGAATTTTGTGTTTTTTTTTGTACCTTAAAAAAAATATGGTTAATTGTTCAAATGCCATTTGATCGGGGTCTAATTTTTTTTCTGCCCCCAGACTTTTTTTAATTTTTTATTTACCTCTAAAATGTGGTCCTTTTTTTTTGCCCCTAACCAGTGCCACCTCATTTTTTATGCCAAAACTACTCTCATTTGTAAATTAGTATTACATCTCTGTAATTGATCATTAAACTTCTGTAATTGGTTATTATATTTCTTATATTTATATGTCATTAGTTTAGTTCTACATATGATATTACATATCTATTTTGTTAATTTTTTTATGTAGCTTGAAAAACCCATTCTTTCTTAATGATGTAAATTGAATGTTGCCAGAAAAAATTATACCCTTCATCAAAGCGCATTTGAACAATTCAATTTTTTTTTTTTTGAAAGGTACAAAAAAAAATATAAAAGTCTTTATTGACCTACAAAATGACAAATCGGGAAATCACATAGCATGAGAACATTGGAGTTGAATCTTCTGTGGTGAAGATTGGCATTTGAATAATATGAAACTTTGATTGAAATAGTGTATGGGTTGATTAGATCATCTACTCATACATTATTTAGAGCCATTCATTAATAAAAAAAAGTCTCCATTAACGTCCAAAATGATAAATTGGGTGGAGAATCTTCACCACTTCTCTGTGCTATGTTATTTTCCCATTTGTCATTTTGTAGATCAACAAAAAATTTTGTGTTTTTGTTGTACCTTAAAAAAAATATGGTTAATCGTTCAAATGCCATTTGATCAGGGTCTATTTTTTTTTCTGCCCCCAGACTTTTTTTAATTTTTTATTTACCTCTAAAATATGGTCCCTTTTTTTTTTTGCCCCTAACCAGTGCCACCTCATTTTTTATACCAAAACTACTCTCATTTGTAAATTAGTATTACATCTCTTTAATTGATCATTAAACTTCTGTAATTGGTTATTATATTTCTGTAATTTATATGTCCTTAGTTTAGTTCTACATATGATATTACATATCTATTTTGTTAATTATAGTTTTTGTAATTTCTGTTGTAATTGTTATAAGAATGATATATAATATCATCTGTAAATGGTAGATTATGTCATTGGGCATTGCATTTGTATTTTTTGTTGTAGTTGTTATATAAATGTTAGTTTCTATAATTGTTTAGTACATAGATCAAAAGTAATTGTACTAAAATATTATAATTGTTCATAAATTTTCAATTCGGATTCATGTTATTACTAATTTTGTTCATATTGCTATTGAAAATTTATTTAGGTGTTTGACCATTTGTTGTATTTTTCATGTAGCTTGGAAAAACCCCTTCTTTCTTAATGAAATACGGCATTGAATGTTGCCATAAAAAAAATTAGACCCTTGATCAAGCGACATTTGAACCATTCAATTTTTTTTGAAAAGTACAAAAAAAACACAAAAGTCTTTGTTGACCTACAAAATGACAAATGGGAAAATGACATAGTGCGGAAATAAAAAAAATACAAAAGTAATTCGGATATTATGAAAAGTCAAGGGGAAAAAAAATAGAATTAGATTTTAGAAGTAAATGAAAAATAAAAAAAAGTCCAGGGGAAAAAAAAATTAGATCCTTAGTCAAGGGTTGTTTGAACAATTCACCCATTTTATTTTATTTTTTATAATGAATTCTCTTATATATTTGTATTTATTTTTTCTTTGTCTAAATCAAACGATTTCCATTTTATTATTATAATCACCAAACCCCTCATCCAAGCATAACCTTAATGAATCATGTAAATCCTTTCGCCTCTGTTTCTATGGATTATTTTGAGGTTTATGGCTATTCTGACATAAATAAAAAAAAATAATTTTTTGTTTGGTTATATTTTATATTATTCTAAAGTTTGTAATAATAAGGTTTTTGTTGTTTGGATTAAATATGAATAAGGTGTGTATAAGGATTTATAAATGGTGAAAAAATTATTAGAGTTGATTTATGAGAGACGATGACAATTGATTTGATAGTGGACCCATATATTTTAACTCAATTTTAAGGGTTTGCCGAAATCCATATACCACTTTATACCAGTTAATTGTGACATACATATTCTAATTTATTTCACCATTCTAAAATTTAATTTTGAAACTATTCCGACGGATTTCTACTTATTCCAGATTTTATTCTTAAACCAAACGGGGGCAAATTCAAGTCAATGCATGCTCTACCTCCTCACCCATTATAAATCACCGTACCACATGTTCTCTCGTGCATAAAAAAAAACACAAGATAGCAACTTAATCAAAAGCCATGGCATGTCCACGTCGAGCAGGTCTACTCCGGCTTTTCTGCGTCCTCTGGAGTGCCAAACACCACCTCAACCTCCCAGTCCCAGGATTAAACACCACCAATCCCGAGTTCCACCGCGGAGACGTCGATGTCAAAGCGCCGGTCCTCGTGGACAGCTACAACGGCGTGTTCCTGATGGAGCTGGCGATCGGCACTCCGCAAGTCCAATTCTCGGCCATCGTCAGCACGGGGAGCGACCTCATATTAACGCCATGCGAGCCATGCGAGAACTGCCTCAACCAATCCGCCCCGATATTCGACCCCGCCCTATCCTCCTCCTATTCCACCGTCTCGTGCCAGAGCCAGCTCTGCCTGGCTCTTAATTCTTTTGGTATATTTATTACTCAATGAAAAATTTTCTTTAGACCATGCAAAAATCTAATGTTTGTGTCAAATAAGAAAAAAGAAAAAAAAATTTCATTAATTTCTTTTTCCTATATTCCTCATTTGTCAACGGAAATTTAATTAAGGGGTTTATTTCAGTTTACATGGACTTTAAGAATTGTTAGGGGATTATATGAATTTCATACAGTTTCCAGGGGGTTACTTGGATTTTTTCCTTTATTTTATCCAAATAAACATATATATATTTTTCTCTGTTCTATTTTATTTCCCAGGCATGTCTCACCCAAACTCCAACATTTACTCTACATTTAACATTTAAAATTTAAATAATATTTTAAATTTAATTTTATAAAATAGCCATTTATAAAAAAAATCAACAAGGAAAAATAACCATTTATAAAATTTAATTTTATAAGACAAAAATTTATATAAAAACAGAAAAATAATAGGAAACAATAATATTTAAAATTTAATTTTGTAACACAACTATTTATATATATATATATTTGCGTATGATTTTTTTATATATAAATGAGTGTTTTATAAAATTAAATTTTAAAGATTACCTGAATTTTCAATCTGATTCGAATTATAAAATTTAAGCTTGATCTTAATTTTAAATCAATGTTAGATCTTATCCTTTCTAAATTATCTCAAACCAAATATTACTTTGAAAGAGAGGGAAAAAAATTCTGATATGAGTATTATTTTTATTTGGGAATTGATCATTTACTTATTTTTTCATGTTTGTTTAAGTATTAAATCGTTTCATTAATTTTTTAAACACTCAATGAGATCTATTTATCTCATCTTCACAAATAATTTATTAAATTAAAAGTATAAATAGTCATGTTAAGGAAAAAAATAAAAAATAAAATTAATCAACCCCCGTGTGCGCGTTGACCCGCGCCTTGCGCATCGGGGTTGCATGTGTCCACCCGCTTTACCCCCGCTTAGATTAATCAAGCTAACTTTAATTTAAAATAATATCTGAATTTTAAATGTTAAATTTTATTTGAATTTTAAAATTTAAACTTTATTTTAAAAATTAAATTTTAAAAAAAAACTAATCACCCCCGCGCATACGCTGACCCGCGCCACGCGCAGGGGACATGCATGCCCTCGCGCGCGGCGTGGGTCAGCGAGCGCGCGGGGGTTAAAATGGTGTAAACATGATTATAAATCACGTCTCCCAGTAACTACATGCATGCCCCCGCGCGCGGCGTGGGTCATCGCGTGCACGGGGGTTAAAATGGCGTAGACATGATTATAAATCACGTGTCCCTGTGACTACATGCATGCCCCCGCGCGGCGGGGGTCAGCACGCGTGCGGGGATTAAAATGGCGTAGACATGATTATAAATCACGTCTCCACCGTGGTAATTACTGGTAGACGTGTTGACCATAGTCAAAACAGTTCCGGGATCAGTTTTGTAAATAAATTAGTCCTGGGATGAAAAGAAATTTTTTTTTTGAGGGGTTTATTTTTTAAAAGTTCCCTTTTATATTTTACAGTGTTAATTTAAAATAATTTGTATAACTCTTAACGACACAACAGGTTCCACGTGCAAATCCAACACCAGTTCTTGCGAGTACTCCACCCGAATCAACAGCGTGACCTTGCACGGCGTCTTCGGCAAGGAGACCTTCTCCTTCGACGACGGCGTCTCCGTATCCGGCACAATCTTCGGGTGTTTGCCGCAGGACTTTGACATGGATGGGCTTGGGGTCGTCGGGCTGGGCCGGGGCGCGCTCTCGCTCGTATCCCAGTTGGGCCTCACCAAATTCTCCTACTGTTTCACATCGTACACCGATCCCAACACCACAACCAGTCCTCTGATGCTCGGTTCGCTCGCAAAACTGAAGGACGGCGAAGCTGGGGCGTCCACACCACTCATCAAGAACGAATTATACCCCTCTCTCTACTACGTATCGCTGAAAGGGATCAGCGTGGGTGGGACGAGACTTCAAATCCCGGAATCCACGTTCGCTTTGAACAAAAACGGGACGGGCGGACTCTTCATTGATTCCGGAACACCCGTTACTTACTTGGAGGAGGTTGGGTACGATTTGGTGTCGAAGGCAATTGTTGAACAGGTGAAGCTGCCGGTGGTGAACGGGACGGCCGCAACCGGACTTGATTTGTTGTGCTTCCCTTTGACGAATTCTTCAAATAATGTGGTGTCGATGCCGGAGCTGGTGTTCCATTTCGAAGGAGGGGCGGACTTGGTGTTGCCGGAGGAGAACATTTTCTACACGGATACGGAGTTGGGGGTTAGTTGCCTTACCATGATGAAGTCGACGGGGGGGTCAGTTCTGGGGAACTACATGCAGCAGAATCTGCACGTGGTTTATGACCTGGAGAAGGATTTGCTGTCCTTCGCTCCAGCCAAATGCAGCCAGCTCTAGTTCCTGTATTTATATATTTATAGAATAATGTAAGGGATATCTATATTATAGAATAATGTAAGCGACAGCTTCATATATAGTATGTACGGGCGGACTCTTCATTGAATCCGGAATTTCGATTACTTTGTTGGAGGAGGTTGGGTACGATTTGGTGAAGAAGGAAATGGTTGAACAGGTGAAGCTGCCGGTGGTGAACGGGACGGCCGCAACCGGACTTGATTTGTTGTGCTTCCCTTTGACGAATTCTTCAAATAATGTGGTGTCGATGCCGGAGCTGGTGTTCCATTTCGAAGGAGGGGCGGACTTGGTGTTGCCGGAGGAGAACATTTTCTACACGGATACGGAGTCGGGGGTTAGTTGCCTTACCATGATGAAGTCGACGGGGGGGTCAGTTCTGGGGAACTACATGCAGCAGAATCTGCACGTGGTTTATGACCTGGAGAAGGATTTGCTGTCCTTCGCTCCAGCCAAATGCAGCCAGCTCTAGTCCTCGTATTTATATATTTATAGAATAATGTAAGCGACAGCTTCGTATTCACTTGTTTTGATTTTTTTTTTAATTAGTAAAGTTCATATAATAAAGTATATGTTTGAATGAAAAATATATATCACTTTATATACTTCAATAGACGGTTATGAAAACATATGAAGTGTCCGTGAAACAATCCAATGCGTAACAACACGTGTATATATAATTGTTTGTTTAGGGTAAGGTGGAATATACGGCTCAGAGCTCCGCGTTCTAAAAAAATGACGTGAACATTGTCAACGTAAAAGTGAAAAAGATGTTTGGATCTACAGTGACATTTTGATGGATTTTTTATCGCAAAATCTACCCATCACGGATCCAAATGAGGGCCTTAATCATGTATATATAGTTTGCTAGAGTAGTTTTATAGCAACCTGATGCAGACATCATAGCCATACAATACATGGACGACCGAGATTAAACGAAACACAAGAAGAAGGGACATCTTGATAAATCGGGAGCACCGTGATTTCAAACAATCATAACTTTTGAACCGTAGATCAGTATCGCTATTATAATATGTCAACGCGTTCGTATCGACGAACCCTACAGGAGTAGTAGAAATACCACTACGCCATTTTTCGGAGCGTTCTGAGATCGTCTTGGAGGTCAAATCAACGGTTCAAAGTTATTTTTACTATTTTTAGGTTGTTTTGAGGTTGTTAGAATTTTATTTATTTGTTATGATTTATTATATTTAGATTTGAATTCCAAATCACTATTTGAATTTCGAATTTGAATTTTAGTTAGGATTAGATAAAGATATGTTAGATTTATTTGTTAGATCTAGATAATTAGTTGAGATCCGGATTTTCTTCTATAAATAAGCTTGTGAACCCAATTAATTATTCAGATTAAGGATATTTGAAATTTAGTTTATTTATCTTTTGTATTTTGTTAGGAGTACTAACAATTGCCTCCTCCCAATTCTCTGGTATTTCATCCGAAATAACAGATTATTGAAGCCCAACCCCTGGCATTCTTCTTGAAGAATCAACAGCGCTGTTGGAACCTACCGATTTCGTTCTTTTGAAAGGATCCGTAAAAGAGCGTGGTTACACGCTGCATCACAACCCCAAAGGCTGAAAACATTTCACATAAAATTCATACAAAATTTGAATTATATATTCAAAATGAATTTAATGCATACTTTTTTATATTTTTCTAACATTTACAGGGTTGAAAAAAAGTGAGAGCCAAACAAAGAGACAACAAGATGACTATCAGCACTCAAACGAAACAAATAATATCGAACATCTCCTCTTAATAGGATGCTAGAGGTACCTCATTAGTGAGAACTTAGGTTCGAGTCTTGTTACCTGGTGATAAGGAAAAATTTAACCAAGATACTTACGAATTAATAAAAAAAAACAAACAGTGAAGAAATCATATGACAGAACACACCGAAGCAAATCAGATCAGCTCACATCCAGAACAACTTGATGCATTATTCAGATTAGAAGAATCAGACCCAGCAAAATAATGGATGAAACCCAATGCAATTCCCACACCCCATATTCATGTTGAACTTCCAAGCACCCACCAATGAGGATTTTTTTTTAACAAAATACATTTAGCACCACTTATACCCCCATTTTTAAGGCCATCACAGTATATATTCGAATAAATGAACGTGCTTCCATGTGAATGCGTATTCACCATATGTGAATGCATGTACCTTTGGTGTGGCTAAAGTAGGCTATGTGTATCAAAACTTTAATTCTTTACCTTGCAGCGAAGGTTCTCAAGTGCAGTGACACTGATGCCACGCCCCAGATGGAGATGAATGAACTGCTTGTGGTTCTGTTTTTTCTGAGGATTCAGAAACAGATGAACTGCTATTTCCCATGCCCTTGGAGAGACATACATACTTCAGTACAAGTTGTTTGTAACTGTTCAGTAGGCTCTCCACATCATCAACAGTCAGATCACCATAGTTCGCATATAAGAATGAACACTCTTGAAAATATCTATTCAACTCATCCTCCTTAAGAAGATCAGTAGCTCCCTTTTTCTCTAAATCAGGTATGGATGTCGTCTTTGTTAATGAATGGTCCTTCTCACCTTTATTTATGGACTTTGATTCTTCAATTGAAGGATGGCTTCTATCTTGATTTCCCTGACCAGTGTGTCTCTCCAAGCCTCAAAGAAGTGCTCGAGCGAAATCCATATTGTTTTTGAACTCCTCTTCATCCATAGAAAGAGATTTTGCGTCGATATTCCAGATGATGGACTCTGCAGACAGTAAATTTGTGAAGAAATATGCAGCTTCAGAGACCAGTCGGGATCGGCCTCTGTATCGCTGTATATATAACAAGTTTGAATGCAATTGCGGCGGGTTTGCCTGAAAAACAATGCCATTAGAAGCACTTTTGAAATCAATCAGTGGGCAAAAAAAAAAGTCAAATTCGGTTCCAGATTATTTTTTTAAGGTAAGCTATGGAACTCGTACACAAGACTTTGTGCTAGTGAATTTTGTTAACTATTGCGCTGTGGATCCGAGCCCCAAAACGAAATTTAAATAAAAAGAAGATATAACAATTGTCATTGAGAGATAAAAAGAAGACAACTTTAATTTACAGTACCCTCTTCTACTTTTTTTTTTTTTTTTTTTTTTTTTTTTTTTTTTTTTTTTTAATGTAGAACTTAACATTTCTATTAAAAAAAGAATAAGTCCAAAGAAATAGTACAAAGAAAAGAAAATAACAAAGGTAAGAGGTTGTCATGCATGTAGAAGAGAGATCTACAAGAACAACCTCCCCTAGACCTTAAACCCCACTACTCCTGAATACAAAGACGCCCACTGGATAGAGAAATCAAACTCGCTCCCGCACAAAACTTGCCTTAATCCTGAATGCAACACAAAGATGTATCACAAATGTTCTCCACATACGGCGTACGCCCTCTAAAAACAACAACATTGTGTTCCCTCCATATCGATCAAACCACTGTCAGAACAAAGCATTGAGACACTTTACTCCGGCAACTCCTGTCTCCCAGACCATGGAGATGTTTACCCACTCTCCACATATCATCAAATTTACAGTACTTTATATGTCATCATGTCCGGTACACTAAAAGATTTTCAAATTTAAGTCAGGAATCCATTGAGTTAAAAGCATATGAATCATCATGTCCAGGAATTGGTAAGAGACACTTTCAGTTGTCCACTTATCCTAACATTGAAGTCTGTTATTTGTGATATATATTAAAATAATGTTACGTACAATCTTTTTTCCAGTCTCAATTTCAATCTACATTTATTTTGAATATTTTTAAAATAATATATACGTCATTTAATGGTATATATGTTTTTACAAAAATTAAATATATACTCTAATAAATTACATAAATGCATTTATAAAATGTGAAAATTTTTAATTGAAGCATATCTCACGTTAATGTAAATATATGTTTCAGAATATTCCACTGAAACATATATCTCACATTATTTGGTATATAAAATAATTATATCAAATATAAGCACAAAAAAACTTCTATATTAATATTTAGGGAAAAATCCAAATAATCCCCTGTAAATTGCCTAAAATCCATATAACTCATTGACTTTTCATAAAGTCCATATTACCCCTGAAACATCTATGTAAATCCACATAGCCTCCTGAGTTAAATTTTCGTTGATAGATTATGATTATTTTATTAATATTTTATTTTATTGAATCTGATTGAAAACATAGTATATCAAAATCCCCTACAATGTGTTAAAAATGAAAAAAAAATTTTATAAATAGATTTACATGTATGTTTTTAGAGGGTTATATGGATTTTAAGAAAGACAGATGTTGTATAGATTTGAGATAGTTTACTGTGGGTTATTTGGATTTTTTCTAATATTTAATATTTCCCACCCTAAAAAATTGTTCTAAATCGGCCCCTGATCATATTTGAGGGCTCGGATCCGGTCAGTGCTCGACTATGGTCAGTTCGGTCAGTACCGAACTGCACCACGTTCAAATCGAACTGCACCACGTTTAAATCGAACTGCACAACAAATTGTTGGGTATATTTTTTTACTTTTTTATTGGATTCAATCAACTATTAGAGAAAATATGAATTCCTAAGTATCATCAGTATCCAATAAGAGAGTAAAAAATATACCCAACAATTTGTTGTGCAGTTCGATTTGAACGTGGTGCAGTTCGATTTGAACGTGGTGCAGTTCGGTACTGACCGAACTGACCGAAACGGGGCCTGACCGAATCCCATCTCCATATTCGATATATATTTTTTTAACTCGTGTGTACATGGACTGCAAATTAAACATCCTAATAATATGTCTCAGCGCCGTCGCCGTGGACCTTAACGTCGTAGCATAAAATAAAATTAAACATACTTTACACTGAATCTTCCTCTGCCTTTGTCATTGTTACTCTAAAACGCGTAGTTTGTTACGTCAGCTACATAAAGATTTTTTAAAAATAATATTAATCAATATTACTCTAAAACGCGTAGTAAAAACAGATAATATTAATCAATAGTGTATAATTCTAGAAGTCACTTTCACTTGCTTTATTTGTTTGACTTTAGGAAGCCATGCAATGTAAACAAAGACGGGATTAGACCATCTGAAGAATTTGTGTTTCAATGAACATAATGTCACGCGGGTATGATGCAAATGGATTTTTTTTTTTATAATGAATTCTCTTATATATTTGTATTTATTTTTTCTCTGTCTAAATCAAACGATTTCCATTTTATTATTATAATCACCAAACCCCCTATCCAAATAGAACTTTAATGAGTCTTGTAAATCTTTTCGCCTCTGTTTGGATGGATTATTTTGAGGCTTATGACTATCTTGTAAAATGATTTTTTGTTTAGTTATATTTTAAATTATACTCATTGAAAACATAATAATAAAGTTCGTAATAATAAAATTTTTGTTGTTTAAATAAAATATGAATAAGATATATATAAGGATTTATAAATGGTGAAAAAATTATTACAGTTGATTCATGAAAGGCGATGACAATTGATTTTACAGTGGACCTATATATTTTAACTTAATTTCAAAGGTTAGTCAGAATCCATATACCACTTCATATGTCAGTTAACTGTGATATACATTTTTTAACTTATTTCACCCTTCAAAAAACTCTTTTTGAGGCTATTCTGATTGATTATTACTTATTTCTGAGCCTATTCTTGAACCAGACAGGGGAATCCAAGTCAATGCATGCTCTACCTCCTCACCCATTATAAATCACCGTACCACATGTTCTCTCGTGCATGAAAAAAGCACAAGATAGCAACTTAATTAAAAGCCATGGCATGTCCACCTCTACTCCGCCTTTCACCTGTACTCCGCCTTCTCTGCCTCCTCTGGAGTGCCAAAGACTTCCTCAACCTGGTCGACCCAGGATCCAACACCACCAATCCCGAGCTCCTCCGCAGAGACGTCGCGCGTGGGAATCTGAGGGTGGCAAGACTGATCACAAATTCAACCGTCGATGTCAAAGCGCCGGTCCACGTGGACAGCTACAACGGCGTGTTCCTGATGGAGCTCGCGATCGGCACTCCGAAAGTCCCCTTCTCGGCCATCGTCAGCACCGGGAGCGACCTCATATTAACGCCATGCAAGCCATGCAAGAACTGCCACAACCAATCCACCCCGACATTCGACCCCTCCCTCTCCTCCTCTTATTCCAACGTCTCCTGCCAGAGCCAGCTCTGTCTCGCCCTTCATTCTTTTGGTATATCTATTACTCATTGAAATGAAAATTCTTCTTTTACTATGCAAAAATCTAGTCTTTGTTTCTAACAAAGAAAAAGAAAAAAAAAACATTCCATTGCTTTTCCTACCTATTTTGTCTTATTACGAATAGTGGAAGAAACATTTTCTTTCCTTAATTGTTTGATAAGAACACTAGATTTTTCAATGGTTTATGAAAAAATTTTCAATTTCCATTATTTTCTCACTTTCTCTTTGATACAAATATAACATAAAAAGAAAGTGATCAATCCTTTTCATTTCTATTTTTATCCTCCGATAAATTTAACAATTATATACATACACACACACACACACACATATATATTCTATTTATTCAAAATTTAAGATGTCAAAATAAATTTAGATAAAACATTAATATATTTTAAGATTTCAAAATCAGAAAAGTTATATCAATATATTGAATTAATCATTTAAAAATAAAGATATTCATTAATTCTATGTCAATTGAATTCTATAAAAATTTGTTATGTTATTTTTATTATAATATAAAAAATATTATATGGTATAAATTTATTACATTACATGTTCAAGAATATGAATTTTTTAAATGGTTTAATATTCTTTAAATATTTTGTTTATATTATGTTATTCATATAGTCATACCTTGTGCATTCGAGTTCATGTACATTTGGCACGTGTATATAACTTGTTCATATTTCAAGTGATAAAAATCTATTAACATAAATAGATCTTGATAAAAAAAAATTCATCACCCTCTAAAATAATTATTCATTCTATTTTTAATTATCTTATCCATGCATAGCTATCAGATTTTATTTTATCCAAATAAATAGCTTTATTTCTCTCTGTTCTTCTTTATTTCCCAGGTATGTCACTCACCCCAAACAACATTTTCGAAGTAATATCTCTCCAATGATATGAAAAGGTAAGGGAAATGTTTTAAAATAACCCATTGAAAAAAAATTCAGTTTTGGCATTGGGACAGTTTAAAAGCAAAATTGGCCCTAGACCTGTTTTGGCTGGTCAGAGAGCACGTGTGACATGTTGACCAGCTCAAAAATTACCACGGGCGGAGATGTGATTACCCCCACCCCCTGTGCGCGCAGAGACGTAATCATTTTCAAAAATTATTAATCACGTCTTTACCCTTTCACCCCCACCCCTACGCACGCGGGGGGAGACATGTCCCCTACGCACGCACAGGTCGGCGCGCGGGGTGAGGACTTGATTTTTATTTTTATTTATTTCTTAAGGGGACATGTATGATTTACACTAAAGATTGGAAAAATTAAAAATAAACATAAAAAAATAAGCAGAGGATTCATTTCTAAATATAAATAATACTCATTATAGATTTTTTTCTCCTTTTCAAAGTAATATTTGGTTAGAGATATTATTTAGTTAAAAGATCTATCCCCAAATACAAATAATATTCACCAAAAGCCTGACCTTGATTTTTTTTTTCATCTAAACAACATAATTTTTTAAAAAAAAATTGGAAGACACCCAAGAAAATAAATTCATGTCAATTTATAATTTTTTTATAATAAAATTACAATATAGATTCGGAGATGATTAAATCTTTTTTTTAAAAGCCACATTAAAAAGTATTACTTTAAAAAGGAGAAAAAAAATTACGATGAATATTATTTGTATTTAGGAATAGATCATTTGCTTATCTTTTCATGTTTGTTTTTAGTTTTTTCAGCTCCTAGTGGAATTTATTTTCCTCATCTCCGCAACTAATCTATTCAAATAAATATGTAAATAGTACAATGTCCAATTAAAAAATAATAAAAATCAAATCTTTGTCCCGTCCAACAATTCTACTTCTTTTAACATCTCATATAATTGTCGTTTTAATTCTTTGATTAGAGGTCATAGTCCGTCCCTTGTAGTTTGCTTACAGTCTTGCACTCGAGATCCAAAACCTGTTTCAACTCTATCTTATTATTGTTTTATAAATTACAGTGTTAATTTAAAATAATTTGTATGTCTCTTAACGACACAACAGGTTCCACGTGCAAATCCAACACTTCTTGCGAGTACTCCATCCCAACCAATAACGCGACCGTGCAAGGCGTCTTCGGAAATGAGACCTTCACCTTCGACGACGGCGTCTCCGTACCCGGCATAGGCTTCGCGTGTTGGCCGCAGGACTTTGACATGGAAGGGCTTGGGATCGTCGGGCTGGGCCGGGGCGCGCTCTCGCTCGTATCCCAGTTGGGACTCACCAAATTCTCCTACTGTTTCACATCGGATCCCACCACCAGTCCTCTGATGCTCGGTACGCTCGCAAAACTGAAGGACAGCGAAGGTGGGGCGTCCACACCACTCATCAAGAACGAATTCTTCCCGTCGCGGTATTACGTATCGCTGAAAGGGATCAGCGTGGGTGGGACGAGACTTCAAATCCCGGAATCCACGTTCTCTTTGAACAAAAACGGGACGGGCGGACTCTTCATTGAATCCGGAATTTCGATTACTTTGTTGGAGGAGGTTGGGTACGATTTGGTGAAGAAGGCAATTGTTGAACAGGTGAAGCTGCCGGTGGTGGACGGGTCGGCCGTAACCGGACTTGATTACTTGTGCTTCTTTTTGACGGATTCATCAAAAAATGTAGTGTCCATGCCGGAGCTTGTGTTCCATTTCGAAGGAGGGGCGGACTTGGTATTGCCAGAGGAGAAGTGCTTCTACACGTATACGGAGTTGGGTATTCGTTGCCTTGCCATGATGAAGCGGAGGGGGGCGTCGGTTCTGGGGAACTACATGCAGCAGAATCTGCACGTGGTTTATGACCTGGAGAAGGATCTGCTGTCCTTCGCTCCAGCCAAATGCAGCCAGCTCTAGTTTTTGTATTTATACATTTATAGATTAATGTAAGAGACATCTATATTATAGTATGCACATATTTTGATTTTTGTTTTAAGTAGTAAACTTTTATCTAATAAAGTTTATAAAGTATATATATCACTCTATATACTTCATTAGACGGCCATGAATATATATGAAGTGTCCGTGAAACAACCCACCATGTAACAACACATGTATATATAATTGTTTGTTTAGAGTTCGGTGGAATATACGGCTCAGACCTCCGCGTTCTACGTGAACATTGTCAACGTAAATGTGAAAAAGATGTTTGGATCTACGGTGACATTTTGATGGATTTTTTTATCGCAAAATCTACCCATCACAGATCTAAATGAGGGCCTTAATCGTGTATATATAATTTGCTAGAGTAGTTTTGTAACAGCCCCAAAGGCCGAAAACATTTCACATAAAATTCATAGTTTTACAAAATCTGAATTATATACTACTCAAAATGAATTTAATGTATATTGTTTTTTATGTTTTTCTAACATTTACAAGGTTAGAGCATCTTCAATGAACATGTTAACTCACTAGTTAGTGTCATATATTTACAAAATATGTAAAAATGATGCTCCAATGGAAGTGTTAAGAGAATGCTAAATGTGGACCCCACCTGTCATATGTTATCTTCCATGCTAATTTTAGCTAGTGTTTTAGCCAGCCAAATGTGGGCTCCACCATTCAAAATATTCAAAAAAATATTATTTTGGGTAAATGGAGAGATTTGAGTGGGTGAAGAGGTGGATCCACTATTATCTTGACTAGTTATTTAGCTAGTCCATTGGAGCAACAACAACTAACTAAATGAGAGTGTAGTAAATGATGGTCTAATAGAGGGTTAAAATGCTGACATAGCACTTTAACATCTTAGTTATTAGCATATCCATTGGAGATGCTCTTAGAAAAAAGTGAGAGCGACAAAAGAGACTGCAGGATGACTTTCAGCATCCAAACAAAACAATAATACCGAAACTCCTCTTGATAAAATGGTTGAGGTACCCCTTAGTAAAGGAACTTAGATTCAAGTCTTATCCCCCGATGATAATGGAAGATTTGACCAAGATACTTACCAATACTAAAAAAAAACATATAGTGAAGAAATCATATGACAGAACACACCAAAAAAATCAGATCAGCTCACATCCAGAACAACTTGATACATTATTCAGGCATTAGATGAATCAGCTCTAGCAAAATAATGGATGAAACACAATGCAATTCCCACACACCAGAGCCATGTTGAACATACAAGCACCCACCAAAGACTAATTTTTTTTAACAAAGATACATTCAGCACCACTTGTATCCCCATTTTAAGGCCATCACAGTATATATTCGAATAAATGAATGTGCTTCCATATGAATGCGTATTCACACCATACGTGAATGCATGTACCTTTCGTGCGGCTAAAAGTAGGCTGTGTGTATCAAACTTTAAATCTTTCCCCTGCAGCAAAGGTTCTCAAGTGCAGTGACACTGATGCCATGCCCCAGATGTAGATAAATGAACTGCATTTGGATTTTAAAATCAAGACAACCCACCCTGGACATTCATCTTTGGTAAATGAGAAACCTCTGAAGGAATAAGAACTGAAACAATGCTTCACATTGACCATTGTTGCACAATCAGTTTCACGTCTCATCGCTCTCCGGACATGGGTGCCCAACTGAGGCATCAATGTTATCCATACCAATCAAAGAACTAAAACTGGAACTCTCTTCTATAGTCCTGTTTTCACCTTTATCGTCATTTGCCCCGTCCAAAAGTTTCTCATTAGTATCAGTTTGTGATTCTGTTTTTACTGAGGATTCAAAAACAGATGGACTGTTATGTCCCATGCCCTTGGAGAGACATACATACTTCAGTACTAGTTGTTTGTAACTATTCAGTAGGCTCTCCACATCATCAACAGTCAGATCACCAGAGCTCGCATATAAGAATGGATACTCTTGAAAATATCTATTCAACTCATCCTCCTTAAGAAGATCAGTAGCTCCTTTTTTCTCTAAATCAAGTATGGATGTCATCTTTGTTAATGAATGATCCTTCTCATCTTTATTTAAGGACTTTGATTCTTCAATTGAAGGATGGCTTCTATCTTGATTTCCCTGACTGATGTGTCTCTCCAAGCCTGAAAGAAGTGCTTGAGCAGAATCCATATTGTTTTTGAACTCCTCTTCACCCATAGAAAGAGATTTTGCGTCAATATTCCAGATGGACTCTGCAGACAGTAAATTTGTGAAGAAATACGCAGCTTCAGAGACCAGTCGGGATTGACCTCTGTATCGCTGTATGTATAACAAGTTTGAATGCAATTGCGGCGGGTTTGCCTGAAAAACAATGCATTAGAAGCACTTTTGAAATCAATCAGTGGGCAAAAAAAAGTCAAATTAGGTTCAAGAAGATTATTTTGTTAAGGTAAGCTATGGAACTCATACACAAGACATCGTGCTTGTGAATTATGTTAACTATTGAGCTATGGACCCGAGCCCCAAAACGAAATTTAAATAAAAAGATATAACAATAGTCATTGAGAGATTAGTTGTATCATGCACTTTATAATGCATCTGACAAACAACTGAGCAGAGATGCACCCGACTGCTCCCACACATGCACATATAGAATAAGTAATGTTCTTTTGGGCTCATTTGTACTTATTGGACAACTTCACAGAACTTTATATATCATCATGTCCAGGAAATGGTAAGAGATGCTGTCAGTTGTCCACTTATCCTAATATTGAAGTCTGTTACAATTAAACTGAGCTCCCCATAGTGTTTATATTAAATATCTTACTTCGCCATTCACCAGTCCAATGCAAGAGATTATCATGTGCTCCCATTAAAATAGAAACCAGTGGCTGCAATGGTTAAATAAACTTAAATGGACTTCTTAAATATATGTAACATATTGTTGGTATCTTATTGTTATGCATTCTGAATCTGACAATCTCTATCTCAGCATGAAATACAGGGCTCACCTTTATGGTAACATAGATAAGGACGGGAAGGAATTCATCAGCCCCTGGAGGATTATCATTTGATGCAACAGATGCATTGAGTAACAAATTGCTGATCACTTTACAGCAGTTGAGAATGCAAATAATTTTGTCTCTTGGAGCTTTGTACATGTTGATCTTCTGGAGCTCTTTCTGTGCAAGCTAAACAAAAGAAAATAGGATCAAGCACGGGCATAGAATTTATGCGTAGAATCAACTCGACATAGATGTTTAAAATGAATGGAATAGGTTGCATATATGTGCACAAGGAACTTTGAACTATAACCTTCAGCTGAATTGGTTGTCATCAGAAACAGACATTGCAAGAAGTGGAAAATGAAGATCATGATTTAAGAAATGATCCACCAGAAATTCCAAAGAGATCAAATTCTTATTGCATGAATGGAAGAAATGTCAATCACATTATTGAAAAGGGAGTGAATACCAGCACAACTTTCATGGCTGTAGTGTACAGACTACATGTAACATGCTGTAATTAGATACCAAAAATATCTGAAAATTATATCCATATTCAACGAAGTATAATTTTGCATTTAGATTCTACTGGCATTATTATAGCATATTTTTCTAGTTCCTATATGCCTTATTTATACCAACAGCAATCAGACTGATTTTTTTTTTTGTATAGGTAAATGTAGGGGCCCCGATCCATGACCACTTAGTTGCAAATATTCTTGTCAACCACTGATCTACAGGTCCAAGCCCCAATCAGACTGATAGCATGAGAATATCATAAATGAATGAAAATCAGGGCAAATAAATGTGTGTCTTCACAAAATAATAGAATATACTTACCAAAAGCACTACTGGTAAATTATAACGCTTATCGAACAGGAGATCGATGCTGATCATAAAGCATAGTTTCAAATACTAAACTAATATAGGAAGAATATGAGAAAGCATAATAAAATTTGTTGTATTAGAAAAAAAATCCTCGTCATTAAGAGAAACCATACTCACCAGCCATGATGTTTCATTTTGAAAGGTCGGCTTGATGTCCAAGCTTTCTGGTCGAATAAATTGCTGTAATAATGACATCTTCTCAGATAATTCCTCATCATGCTTTACCTCTTCTGGAAGTGATGCAAATGCACGATTAAATAATTTTGTCATAACATATTTCTCCAGTCCCTACAATTAGACCATGGATAACGTAAATAAGTCATACAGATCTATATGATGGAACATATGGTCAAAGAAACCCCTTTAGAATATAAGGCTTTCAGAATAAACTGATGTGTCTATTTTTAAGCTCAGACTAACAATGACAGTGCCCATTTTGATGGGGGTTAAACCTCCATTGGTGCCCATATCAAGGGAGATGGGAACCTCCTAAGAGTCAAATCTGAATTTTTTTTTATTGATTATAAGTCATGCATCATCCACAAGCATATTATAAAGAGTACAAATTAAACCACTAATTATATAACCATTCACCCCAATAACAACCCCACTTCTACTGACCACCCCTAATAAATAAAATATTTTACTTATTCAAATATAAGCATAAAATTTTTTATCCCCCTTCCAATAACCTTGTCCTCCAGGTCCATAGTCTTCAAAATCATCATCTTTAGAGTCAGTACAAATAATGAAAGTGAACGCGCCTCCCCCAAAAAACTTCTTGATAATCTATCAAACCCATCAACTCAAGAAATTGGTTATGATATCAAATCCATATGTGCATCCATCTAATAAAGATTGAAGATGTTGAAGATTATGATGTTTTAATGTATAATTTAAGAACTGAGCTTGAAACAATCTGATAATACAGAGAATAATGCAAGTCTCCCACATTGCCCAAGAATAAACATTATTGCTCACCTCGCCAGCACTTTCCAGCTCTTCCTCTGTACAGCCAGTGAAAAGAGAATGTGCCCTGAAAGCCCCTCCCATGCTGGCAAGAAATTCTTGAACAGAGGTACTGTCCCTTTCTGGATCAGGAACTCTATTTGAAAAGGACACGATGAAACTGCATCACATGAAGAAAAAAAAGAAGAATTAATGGAATGTATTTAAAAAAATAAATTCAAAATCAGTAAAAATATATACGAATCTTTCGTCATGTTTGGATGGAACCACAAACACTGAGGCTGGGACATGAAACTCTCATAATCATAATCATAATAATAATAATGATAATAATAATGATGATGATGATGATGATGATGATGATGATGATACATTTAAGAAAGGACTACTGATGTTATAATTCAGTATGCCCGATCATGTATTATCAGTACATAACTTTCTCATCACACAAGACGGATACTGTTCATGTGCATACTTTAAATGCACAAATTTACTCACAACCAAGACTAATGTGATGATATACTAATAAGTCAGTACTCTACTGATGAGCATTGTGTACTAAGATAAGTGCCCAACATGCTCTAACCCTTAAGTTATTAGTGGTTCATCAACAAGAACAAGCATGGTTTCCACAGAGCGCATAATACAAATACACAGGATCTGATTTATTGATATTTGCTCTTTTATATGCTGACCTCTATCATGATCCATGCAACAGTTACTAGCCTGCCCACGAAGTTACACAGGCTATTCTTTGGACAGAACTTGGTAAAATCATGCTCTTCCCAAATGGTCTATATTTAATCCTAATCTATGAGACCAATCCCCAACCCCCTTTTAGAGGGTTAACATTATGTTCCACATTGCTAAAAACAGCCCCGTCACCCACGAGAGAACCATTGCAGTCATGTCCTGATAAACAATAACCAATGCCCCCATATGTATCGAGTTGGAAATCTCTCTATCATATGTCATGCAGGGTGTTTGTGGGTAATTGTGTGCATTGGGGGTTTTCCTAGCCACAGTCACAAAATACTTCGTACTTTTCCGATTGTTACACAAAAGTTCGGCGACTCTTAGCTGAACATACTTTTGCTTGTTAAACTGTGCATTCAGTATCTTCAACCTGAGTGTCCATTTAATTTATATGATTTATCACATTCTTTATAATTTAAAAAACTAATATTGGGGATCATCATTGCCGCCTTCACACCCAACATAAAATATTTAATCATACTAATGAAAGAACACACCTTCAAAATAGTTTAATTATCTCTACTTTCACCATACATATCTCGTATGATTTCTGGTACGTGTATAGTGCCGAACGGAACCCTTACCCCCCGTTTGTGTAACGGAATAGACGAGTATAGGGCAGTATAAGGGTGGTATAGGAATGGATAAGAAAAATAGTTGTTTGTTTGAAGGGTATAATGTATTACTAAGCCAGTTTAAACGTATAAGAGAGTATAACAATTAAATACCCCTGGTGCTATACTCACCTTATCTATTCCCATGGGCCCACGTCAAATCAACTTTTTACACCTCATCACATCAAATCACCTATCAACACCTCTTATACATCAAATGTCAAATCAACTTTTTTACACTTTATTTATATTTTATTCTTTATCAAACAAACAACTCAACCTTTATTCTTACGTTTTCAATGAGAATAAAAAAAATATAACCAAACAGAAAATCTTTTATTCTTGTAGATTTGTTATCTATAACATAGTTATCTATCCAGAATCACTCAATTCCGCTACCAAACGGGGGGTTACAGAATATTTACCATACACGAAATTCAGGACTATATTCCTAACTAACGCTGGGGTTCCTCATCACACCAAAAAAAAAAAAAAAAAAAAAAATTCCAACTCTTCTCATGAACACCAAATCTTCATATTTCATAATGAAATAGACAAACTTTTTGTTCCCTGTGTGATAGTGCTAAACCAGTTTCTTTTTTTCCCCTTTTTCTGTTTTTTTTTTCACGGTGACTTTCATGATTGAAAGAAAAAATAATAATAGTAGTAGAAGATATAATTACACATATTATTATTGAGCATTCGCAAAGTCGAGCAAACAATCTGAAAAAAGAAGCAACAAATCAGATCAAAAAGACGCAAAATTGGGGATAGAAATCGATGCCTCTTGATGGATTTGACGAAATCAGCGGCGGAGGGGTGGCGCATCCGCTCCAGGAAGTCGTGCCATGTCAGCGGAGCCGTCGATGCGACAAAGGGGTCTGCGTTTTCCATTGAAACTGAAGAAGAAGAAGAAATAAATAAATAAATAAATAACTATCTACAGATCAACAAGTCGTGATTCCTTTGAATCTCGGAACGACAATGGCGTGTGGCGTTGGACGCTTTTACAATGGCGACCGACCCGAGGAAGGGAGGAAGACCATGTTCCGAGTCAGATATTGAATCATAAATAAGATTTTAGAAGGGTTTGTTTTTGTGAACAGAAAATAAAAGGAAGTGAAGGGATTTGGTGTGTATTAGTGCATCCAAAAAAAACTAATAATTATCTCAAATAAAGAAAACAAACAAATTTTTTATCATTTTCTCTTTCTTATTTTGTTTTATCAGGAAAAGTGAAAAAAAAATTTCATTTTCTCATTGGTAAGAATTTGAGAAAGGGTGATGAAATTATTTTCACTATATACACAAACATTAAAGGGAAAATATTTTACTTTGTACCACTTTCTCTCTGACCTAAATTTCAAATGAACAAAATCAAACTTAAAAAAGATCTTTCAAAATCTCAATGAGAGGCAAAGGAATTGATCGAGAAAATCTATTGCTCTTATTGTAAGATTACAAGATACAAAACTTCGGTAACGGTATGATTGGGAGCGAAATGGTTAATTGACTTAATTCGACTTTTGTTGGGTCTTCTCATTGATTGCACATGTAGAGAGGAATTCAGCTAGCTAGTAACATCTGATTTGCTCTCCATAACAGTTTTAATATCACCCGGGGCCCCGGGATTTTTTTTAATATAACAAGCATTCATTAAACCGATTAGAATCATACACCTAAGAAATCAACATTTTTTTTACTCATAATTGAAACAGCTACAGCCATATTGTTGTATTATGAAGGAGAAGAGAGACCGTTCGCTCGCTCGCCAAGCTCACTTCACTTGCTGTAGGGGAGTTATCTCTCCCTCTTCAGGCAACTCTTACCAGGAACACAAGCAGCATCCACTTTTACCAAACCACGAAGTTGTAGTGGACTGATCAAAGGCAATAAGAAAAAATAATTCTAAATATTTTTAACCCCTTTTTGTTTTGAAATTTTTTGCGTATCAAAACTAAGGGCTAAGAGGTTGAAGGAAAAAAAATTCATCAATTTTATACATGTTAATATTTACTGTTCTATCCTTTAGATTGGAACAAAAAGTTCTCATTTTTATTTTCATTTTAATTTTAGAACAACTATTAACATTTTGTTTTGATTATTTTTTACAACAAATCGGAAATCTTTGACTAGCATATCCCCATATTTATCACTTCTTCAACATTAATACCATTGTCAAATTAACCCATAAGGGCCCGTTTGGATAGAGGCATAAACTATTTTGGGGTTTATACCTATTCCAGGAATTGTTGACTTTATCAATGGAATAAGAGATTTTGTATTTGGTTTGTTTTTTATTATTCTCATTGGGAAACGTAATAATAAAGGTTGGGGTGTTTGGTTGATGAAGAATAAGATGTGAATAAGGTGTAAAAAGTTGATTTGACATGTGGGTCCCATTGATGTATAAGAGGTGATGATAGATGATTTGATGTGATGATATGTGATTTGATAGGTGAGTTTCCTTATTCCAGTGGAGGAATAACACAATTCCATGGGTGGACTTGGAATACAAATACCAGCTTATTCTCTCCTTATTTCGCATAGTTATACCCCCTTATTCCGCCTACCCAAACACCTATTTTACCTATTCCTCCCTTATTCTACCTCTATTCCACCCTAATTCCGCTACCCAAACGGCCAAGATTTTGATATCAACCAATAACATGATTAGACAAAATCACACACTAAATCTTGAGATGGGATTTAAGGGAGAATACTTGTCAAAATAGAAAAAATATTTTAAAAATAATACTTAACTCCAAAAATAGGAGAAATCTTCTTGATAAAAAAATAAAATAAAAAACAAAACAAAAACTTAAAATCTTGGTAGTTATATTGATCTTACTAATTTGTGAAATAAACCATATCCAATTTGTAAAATCAAACAAAGAATCCAATGACATGACTGAAAAAAAGAGATGGATAAGTTTTATAAAAATATGTTGTTTTGGGATTCAGTGGCCCCTCTACTAAGATTTCTAGATGAACCTTGGTTGTAAAGAATACATATTTAGGGTGTGTTTGTGCATGATGGAAAGTGAAGGAAAATGAGGAAAAGTAAAAAAAATTCTTTTGACCATTCAAAAAGCTAACATTTGTACCAAACAATGAAAAGAAAAAAAATTTCATCACTTTTCCTCTCTTATTTTGTCTTATTAGAAAAAAGTGAGAAACTTTTCCTTTCCCATAGGTGAGAAATTGAGAAAAAGTGATGAAAATTTTTTTCACCACATGCACAAACACCTTGAAAGTTAGTCAAAGGGAAAAAAATTTAATTTTCACCACTTTCCCTTTGACTCAAATTCCTTCACTTTCTTTTCATTTTTCCTTCAACTTTGTGCATAAACACACCCTTAAAGCAATGAATATGTAGGATTCATATATGTAAGATTCTAAAATGAAACTAGAGTGGAATGAAACATTGAATATGCAAGGTTCTTATTCCAACAATGCACCTAGGTTGAATACATGAATTGACAAATAAGAAAGGTCCATGATGTACCTTGGTTTTGCCATTGCCATTCAATATGGAATAATGAACCATGCATGAAATAACTGTAAATCTATTATTTTCAATTAATTTGGAACCTTGAATTTGAAGATGACTCTTAAATTGTCTAGTTGCCTATATAAAGGAACCCTTGTATGTCATTCTAAATACAGTGATGATACATAGGCCCCTAAAATATAAACCTCATTCACAAGTCTCATTAGGTGTCATGATCTTATTAGATGACTCGTTGACTTTTAAAAAATGATAAAATAGTAAAATACAGATTTGTTATTCATTAAAAATATGCCCCACTAATCCAAAACCTTTTTTTCTCGATTCAATTATTAATCTTCCACATGAATCTCGGTTACACTAAAATTTATCCATTTTAAAATTTGAATTTTGAAATTCTTACCTGGTAATTGAATTTCTATTTGAGTTACATCATAACTTACCTAAATTACACCAAAATTTACCTAAATTGTTTTTCGTCAAAATCATTCAAATTACATTTGTATTATACACTTTTTTTTAAGAATGTTATTAATTAAGCATTCTAGCATTTGAAAAACATTTTTTCAATTTACATAAATGAGATACATTTTTCAAAATGTTTACATATCTCACAACTATTTGTTATATTTACATAAACACTGTTACATTACATAAATGTAATATAACAGTTACATTTAACTAAATGTTTTACATTCCATGCAATGTTTAAACAATTTAAAAACAAATCATCTCTTTAATAGTCAGTTACATTTTATGAAAAATGGCAAACATCTTTTTCGTTGTGAGTTATATTTATCAAATATTATATGAACTATTTGTTACATTTTCATAAAAATTGTCACATTTAACATAACAATTACATTTACATGTTTTAATTCCATACAATGTTTAAACAATTTAAAAACAAATCATCTCTTCAATAGTCAGTTACATTTTATGAAAAATGGCAAACACCTTTTTCGTTACATTTAACAAATGTTACATTGAGTTCGTGAAGAAATAAATTTTGTTACATTCTTCAATCTAGGCTATACAAAAAACAAAAAAACATCATATTCAAAGTCAAACACCAAATGTTAAATCTAAACATAATACATGTCAAACCTGATCTGATAGATATTTAGATGAAATCCAAATCGAAAAAAAAAAACGAATCTGTAACTTTAAATTCCTCCGCAGTAGAAATTCATATTTGCTACTAGGTGTTCTTCATTGAAAAATAAGTTTTAAAAAAATGAACGAGTTAATGATGAAAGAATAAGAATTCAATTCAACATTTCAAAAAAAGAAAAATGCCAATTAGTGTTGCACGGATGCAAATATGAAAATAATAATCGTCACACGTTTTGGGGGATTAGCTGTCAAATGGGTATAATATGAATTCTCCCATTACCCTTCATAAAGTTTGTGATGGAGCCTATAAGTTGGGGCTTTAAAAAAATTATTCTTCTATATATCCAAGTCACAAGTTGAGAATCCATTCAAAGAGAGAGAGAGTGATCTCTTATGAGAGTTTTGAGATATATAGACCATGCGTCCTATTAGTCCAGTAGCTGTAATCCTAGTGTTTTTGTAGTGATAGAGTTCTTAGCCAATATCTCATTCTACCTGAGCATACACTATGTGTGGGCTTGTTGGATCCTGTGAATAGTTTGGTTCGTGACTTTTGCACTGAGCGTCATAGGGGGATTTCTCCTTCCATTCATCTCTCACTCCTCCCTGTTATCTTGGTATTTTATTGTGGTGAATTTTTGTATTTTCAACCTCATTTAAATATAATCTCGGAACAATATAATATACATATTTTTTTTTGGGTGAAAATATTGAACTGCACACTTGATGCACCTAACATGATCCTCTATTTCACACACGACCCAATTCACATGATAAATGTTATTGCTGTTATTGCTTATAATACAAACAAGCTTGCTCATTAATTGTTGGGTTAGCATTACCATTTAATCACTGTAGTTGGATTCCACACAAGGTGTCAAATGTGTCATAATAGCGTAGTAATAGGACTGCAACTTGGGTTAGATTGAATCCGACTTTGATGGGTTGAATTCGATTTTTACATGGATTGAGTTGGTCAAATCAGGTTTGGGTTGACCAATTCAGGTTGACTCATAAATCGGATTGAGTTCGAGTTGGCTTCACTCACAACCAGACCCAACCCGAACCTGTAAACTAATAGTTAAAAAAAAATCATGACCGTTCATTCTATAGCTTTTAATTTAGGCAATCCAAATTTTAGGTAAACTTAACTAATCTTACGAGTTGGGTCGGGTTGGTTTATTAAATTTCGGGTTGGGTTCGAGTTAGTCCAATCCGGGTTGAAAATCGGGTTGGGTCGTGTTAGGGTTGAGTAGTTTGGAATTCAGATTGGATTCGGGTTGAGGTCAACCCGGGTTAGGTTCGGGTTGGCCTCACTCACAACCTGCCCCAACCAGAACACGTAAACTAATAGTTAAAAAAGAAGATTATGACCGTTCATTTTATAGTTTTTAATCTAGGCAATCCAAATTTTAAGTAAATCTGACTAATCTTATGAGTTAAGTCGGGTTGGTTTATTTAATTTGTACATCATGTTTGAAAATCGGATTGGATCAGATTGGTTTATTTAATTTCGGGTTGGGTTCAGGTTAGTCCAATCCGGGTTGAAAATCCGGTTGGGTCAGATTAGGATTGAGTAGTTTAGAATTCGAGTTGGGCTCAAGTTAGGGTCAACCTGAACTCAACCTGTCCGAGTTGCAGCCCCACGTAGTAATTTGTGTAAAAAAATTTTTTGTTGAAAATGTAGTAATTTGTTTTGCCTGTTATAAACTATCCCAATACTATCAAGTACCATCACGCAAATTTACTTTTCAAAAATTCATAAACGACTGATTTGGACACCACAATTTTTTTTTATCTAATAACGGAATGCCTCAACCGCCTTAAATAAATCCCAAAACACGTTTCAAGATATTATACCAATTAATCTAAAGACCATCAGATACATATAATTAACAAGTCCAGTGTCCAGAACCTTATATTTAAATTAAAACTTCGCATAATTCAGATACATAGATCAACTATAAACATACTCATTATTTTTTCTTCATTAATAAATTTTCATAACCATTAATCTATGAAGTAAAAAACAACTAACATTTTTGTTTTACCTTTATTTTTTAGGGTTTTTTATTTTTTAGTTCCTATAGACTATATGATTTAGTGATCGATCCTCCACTTCTTCATATTTCAGTTTAAGTTTCTAGATTTAAAAAGTATGTTTCTTATTAGTCTCTGATAGAGATCGATTTCTAAGTTATTTGGTTTTCTTTTTAGTTTCTGTGAGAGACTAAAAGGAACATATCCTTTAAATCTGATAACTTAAATCGAAATATAAAGAAGTGAGAGATTGATTACTAAATCATATATTTTATGAGAATTTAAAAATAAAAAACTTTTTTTTTAATTACTGTGTACTACACTGAGAGTTGAAATATTTATTTAGGTAAAATAAAATTCATACGCTTTTAGTGAAGAAGAAGAAGTCACGTACGTGGACCGATGACCCGCATTTAATATTACAAATGGAGTACCTGGTCCGGTGGAGTACCTGGTCCGGGTGGTGACACTGATCTCTCAATCAAAAGTGACGTGTCAGATTATAAAAAACAAAGAATTGTTCATATTTGACGTAATAAATTTGTTATGAATAAATAGGCCCCACAAAAAAATATCACGTCTCCAAAATGATTGGGTTATCGCTCCACGTTGAGATAGAAATTTAAACAATTCAGGGATTTCAATTTTTTATTGTTCTACAATTTTATATATCATAAAATTGATCAAGTTTTGTGTGATAATTATTTTTGAAATAATTGTCATCTGTCCTCTGTTCACTAACTGAAAGATCTTCGCACTATTATTCGATATTATTCGACGTGTTCATTTTTTTTTTTTAAAGTAATGTAGTCTATTTTATAATGAAACAAAGTTATTACAAAGTGGGTTGAAAAGGAGGAAAAGTGGAACACTAAAAATAAAAAGAGAGCTGATAGAAGGCAAGGATGGGGCTTTGGCCTCCAAGAGAGACGTCTCGTCCGCGGGTGCACGAGCAGTGCCATCACGGTGAGGTGCCCCCATCGCCTAGCAACCAAGCACCTCTTGGTGCGATCCCTACTCGGAAGAAGATTTGGAGAAGGGGGTGGGGGGAGCGCGCAGCACCGGCGGGTAATCCATGATGTGAAGCGCTCCTCCCGCGAGGGTCACCCGAGTGGCGCCAGCCAGATGCGTACCCCAGTCCAACAGCAGTGGGCACGTCGTCGCCCACATGTTCTCTAGGTAGAACCTTTGATTCTTGAAGGTCACGTTGTTTCGCGTGAGTCAAATCGCCCATAGACCCGGGGGTATAATTTATTGGTGGATGCGTGCCTTTGTGCTCTTATCCCCCCTACGCGTGATGAGGTCATCGCCGCTCGTAGCTCCGACATGTCGTGAAATTGGAAGCGTACGCCTGTGGCCACGCTTAGCTTCACCCAAAAGCTTTTTACAGCCGGACAGGCGATGAATAGGTGTTGCACCGTTTCCACCTCAATGTTGCAAAGGATGCATGTCAAAGAGGCTTCCGGTCTCCATTTGGCGTGATAGGCCTTGGTCAGTAGGCGTTCTTGGAGGGCTAGCCAAAGGAAGATTTTGACCTTGCATGGGAGGCGCCACTTCCAAATCATGTCGGCCATAGGAGGGTTTCCCAGCTAAGTCCTTGTCCACCACGCATAGCCTGCTCGACGTGTTCATGTTATCAAATACAAAATATTTATGTATTGAAAGAATATTTATTAGAATATAAAAGTTGAGAGGGGGAGGGTTATTGTTATTGCCTTATTGCGATTTTTTTAAAAGGGGGCTCAGAATAGAGAAAAAAGAGGAGTTTTCGTCATGAATTTGATTTTTTTATAGTTGACTGTTTGTAAGGTAAATGAACCGCATGTAAATTGAGAAACAGATATCAAATGATTCATATATAACAAGTTAAGATTCGAGGTCTATTTTATTGACCAAGAAAAAAGAAGTTTCTATTAATGATTAGTATATCTGTCTAAGGCAACCCCTCTATGAATAAGGACTCCGTTTTTCTAACTAAACATTTCAAAAATTGAGTTCTTATCGGGCCCGAATCAATTAAAATTTATAAATTTATCAGCCTTCATACGATGATTTGAACGTCTTGTCCAATGAATTTTAAAGATAAGTGGTCTGTAAATCAGACAATAAAAGGGTACATTGAAATTATTTCAGCAATATGGTCATTGAATTTACTTGGGTTGATTTTGGGGTCTGCACATTGTCAAAATTAACCTCGATCAATCACATTATTATTGAACTGTACAGTTTATGAATACATGTTACACTATCCTATTATATATTGAACTATACAATCAACTATTTGATATATATTTCACTCTCATATTGGATACTATCAGGCTATTAAATAAAACATAGATTTTTAAGTATTGGGCTGCTACTTGGATCGGGTTGAACCAGAACACAATGAGTCGAACCTGATATTTATATGGGTTGGATTGGTCAAATCGGGTTCGAGTTCGGGTTGACTCACAAATCGGGTTGGATTCGGATTGGCCTTACTCACAACTCGACCCAATCCGAACCTGTAAATTAATAGTTAAAAAAAAAGAGGGTAAAATGCATTTGAACCCCCTGAAATTTTTGAAACCTACATAATTACCCCCTCAAGTTTAAAAACATGCACTTACACCCCTTGCCATTATATTTTTTCATTAAGATGTGACAAAAGTAATTTAAAATTACTGTTATACCCTTAACTATCTAAATATCCATAGAAAAAATCAATCAATTAATTTTAGATAGATTTATGAATATTAATTTATATAATAATTAATTCTTCAAATACATCTAAATGCATTTTTGTAAGAATTAAATCACATAATAATTAATTAAAAGGTAAAAATAACCCACAAAAAAGTGAAAACATAATAAAGATTTAATTAAAATGATAAAATCGTATTTTTATCTCATCTTAATAGAAAATCAAATTGCAGTTGGTGTAATTGCATATTTTTAAACTATAGGGGTGTTTCTGCAGATTTAGAAAACTTCAGAGGGTTCAAATGCATTTTACCAAAAAAAAGACCATGGTTGTTTACATTTATTTTGTAGCTCCTAATCTGGGCCGCTCAAATTTTAGGTAAACCTAACCATATTATGGTTTGGGTCTGATTGATTTATTTAATTTACATATCATATTTAAAACTCGGGTTGGGTCGGATTGATTTATTTACTGGTTGGGTTCGGCTTAGTCCAATCCGGGTTGAAATCGGGTTAGATCGAGTTAGGATTAGGTAGTTTAGAATTCGGGTTGAGGTCAACCGAAACTCAATCCATTGGAGTTGTGGCCCTACTTAAGTATCATTATTATTCTATGCAAGAGAGGAACATGTATGCAACAATTAATTGTGATTCATAGATTATGTAATTTTATTTATGTGTAATTTGATACTTATAAGAGTTGAAAGTCAGTCGTGACTTGATCAGGTTTGATTTTGACGTGCAGTACATTCAAAACCAAACCCCCCCCCCCCAGGAGAAAAAAAGGGAAAAATCGTCATAGGTCCCTGAAATCTTTGTAAAATCATAAAAAGTCCTTGTAAAACTCATAAATCGTCTTAGGTCCCTGTAAAATGATATGATTAATAGTTTTAGTCATTCGGTTAATTTTCCGTCAGTTTGTGGAGAATATTCCCCGAATATTATGTAACAGTAACAGTGTTCACCAAAACTATGTTGAAATAAGTCCCTGCAAACCTTGTAAAATCGTATTAATCCTTCACATTTACAAAAATACCTTGTCACTTTCCCAAGCTCCCACTTCAACAGAAAAAAAAACTGTCTGTTCCATACACAAAAATACCCTTATAAACTATACATATGCTTTATGGATGCTCCTGTCTATCACAATGTTTTTCCACATTCAAGATTCTGCAGAAGAAGCCATTTCAAAAATCCTTTTGTACTCCCAATAACTATATAGGACCATTTGAATGAGTTAACAGGCTCTATGCTGACAATCTCATCTAATATGTGAAAACTGACATTTATGGCAGCACAAAAAACACAACATTAAATTGTTCAACATTAAAAACCATACATATGCTTATTACAAACATGATGCATGTACATGATAATCTAACATACCACCAACTTTGTCTGATACATCACTGTCATGTCTATGAACTTACTACAAAAACTTATATGCCCAGATGTCCATCTAAAATATAATCCATAACATAACCAAGCAAAAACAGCTATAACACAGTCCATCACATCTAAAATACATCATTTGCATTGTCCATAACAAAAGGTCGAGAAGCAGTTACCCTAAACAAATCTTCCATCACATTAACTGAACAAACAAAATGACATATTAATAATAATCTGAAATATATATTCAGATCAGTCCACAAAAATATGCATATCAAACACATATTTAGTTCAAAATGCACATAAATTTAAGTCGAAATCCATGGACACCCCCCAAATTCATAAAATACACATCTACCCCTACAATGCACATATAACTCTAATTAATATTCTCCAAATCCAACCCACAAAATGACATATGAATAATAATATGAAATACACACACACACACACACACACATTCAGGTCAGTCCACAAAAATATGCATATCAAACACATACTTAGTTCAAAATGCACATACATTCTAGTTGAAATCCATGAAAATCCCCCAATCCACAAAATACACATATAACCCTAGAATGCACATCTAACCCTAATACTCTTCAAATCCAACCTTAAAATGCACATAGAACTATAAAATTCACATTTGACCCTAAAATCTGAAATATATACATTCAGGCAAATTCACAAATATATGCATATCAAACACTTGGTTCAAAATGCACATACATTTTAGTTGAAATCCATGAAAATCCCCCAAATCCACAAAATACACATCTAACCCTAATATTCCCCAAATCAAACCCTAAAATGCACATAGAACTATAAAATTTACATCTAACCCTAAAATCTGAAATATATACATTCAGGTCAATCCACAAAAATATGCATATCAAACACATACTTAGTTCAAAATGCACATACATTCTAGTTGAAATCCATGGAAATCCCCAAAATCCAAAAAATACACATCTAACCCTAGAATGCACATCTAACCGTAATAATCCCCAAATCCAACCCTAAAATGTACATAGAACTATAAATTCACATCTAACCCTAAAATACACAAAATATACATCCAAATCCAAGCACAAACCCTCCAACCCTTATATACTTGTATCCAAACAGAAAAAAAAAAAACTTTAAAGGGTGAGTCTCACCGTCAGAGATGGAGTTTTGATTGTGGATCGTGGATCGCGTGACAAAGATTGCTTAAAGAAGAATGACGGGTTCGTGTGATTGATGACAGGTTTGTGGATGAAAATGTGTTTCACGAGAGATGAGAGAGGCCATCACAGAAGCAACAATTTTTTCCCTTTTTGATATAACATTTCCCTGTGTTCACGTGCAATAAAGGGTAATTTAGTAATGTTACATGTGTGGTTAAACCTAACCATATGTTAGGTTACTTGGTGTTATGGCAGGGGTTTATTCAACAATTTATTTAAAACATAGGGACCTAAGACAATTTATGGGTTTTACAAGGACTTTTTATAATTTTACAAAGATTTCAGAGACTGACGATTTTTCCCAAAAAAAAACAAACGAACGAACAAACAAACCGATCATATAAGCCAAAAAAGGCGCGTTTATTGAATGCTGACCGGTCAAACTCCCTCCCACCCTTACCTCAGTCAAACTTTATTCAAACAAACTCAACTTCAACTCAATCTATAAAATTCACTCTTTTTAATAACTCTTATAAATCGTTCCCCAAATTGGCCCAAAACATATTATTATATTATTATATATATAAAAAAAAAAACACGTTCAAGTGATCAAGTAAAACAAGAAAACGAAGACCAAAAGAGTCATCACCTCTCAATCGAGAGGAGCCCAAAAAAACCACCCGAAATCGATCGACATGGACCTGAAGAAGAAGAAGAAGAGCCCGAAACGGAAGCTCGAGAGACGCAACGCCGTCAAGAACATCGACTACGACCCCTCACAGTCACCCTTCTCCGACGCCGACACCTCCCCTTACGGCGACGGAGCCGTCAGCGCCGTCCGATCACGGTCGCTCGACCTACCCCAGACCCTGTCCTCCGCCTTCTTCACCGACCAGAAGAGCTTCCGCGTCGAGGGCAACTCGGAGGGGGAGTTCGAGCTCCTCTGCCGGAACCTCGGCCTCTCCGGTCCTGAGGACTTCGCCATCTCCACAGCCGCCTGGGAGGCGGCCCGCCGTTCCCGCTCCGCCTCCGAATTCCTCCCTTCGGAGGCTCCGGCGCCTCGGTCGGCCGGTCCTGTGTCGGATCCCCTTCCACCGCCGCCTGATTGGGGTGGTGGCGTTGATTTGGTGGAGGCGTTTAGGGTTAGGGTTTCTGTGAGTCCTGGGGGCGTGGGAGGGATCAAGGGGGCGAGACCGCCCTCTCTCGCGCCTCCGCCGTCGATGTCGCTGCCGTCGGATTTTCACAAATTGATCTCGACTTGGGATATCTTCAATTCCCTGGCACCGGACGCGGATGATGGTCGGATAGAGGGGCAAGTGAAGGACCAGAGCTCTTCGGAGGGAGAGGAGGCGGAGGAGGAGGAGGAGGAGGAGGAGGAGGAGGTTGGTGTGGGAGCAGAAAATGGACACAGGGTTGAGGTTGGGGAGACCTCGGCTTCGACGTCGAATGAAGATGAGGACGCATTGAGCACGAACACGGAGGGTGTGTTTAATATCTCACCTGTCGGGAGGTTGAAGCGCGACATTCGGGGTTGGATGAAGGGGACGCTGCTCGGGAGCGGGTCATTTGGGACCGTCTATGAGGGCATCAGCAGGTTGGTTGTTCTATATACACTCCTTTTCTTGGGGCAATTAGAGCCTACTCTACAACATGGATTATATTTCACTTGATGCATGAACAATCTAAATGTTATTGCGTAGGGTGTACTTAAATCTACCAACCCTGGAACAATTTGGTGGCTGTGGAAGATGTGATGGTAGGGTGAAGTGGAAAAGGGGCTTCTAATTTTGTGTGCTTTTGTGGTTTGGAGAATAATGGGGCCACAGGATGTCATTTTGGGTTTATGGGGAATTAGTGAGGAGGTTCAGAGAAAAGGGTTGGGTAGGTTTTATTCTAGGCTTGGTAAAGAAGAGGTTGGGCGCGTTGGGGTCAACAGGGAAGGGTAGCTAAGGAGAAGAAGAAGAAATGTTGATCAGCAAGATTGAGCCACTAACAAATTCATTTCTTTGGTCCCCAGTGTCCATAGCACAACGGTTCAGGGTTTAGCGGTGTTACCGATAGGTCCTGGGTTCGAGTCTTGGCGCTGACTTACCCACATGTTTGTTGGCGATTATTCGAAAGAATTTTCCGTGGGACCGGGACAAACAGGCGGAGGTAGCTTTCCCAGCTCGACCGTAAGGTCAGCCACGGGGAGTCCCTCCGATATCAAAAAAAAAAAAAAAAAATTCATTTCTTTGTCGTTTTTTCCTTCATTCTGTCTATTAGGGTTCATACAAATTCCATAGGCAGATGGGAAAAATGACTAAGGTGTTTAGGATTAGAGCTGGTTGGATGAAGCTGAACATAACTATATAATCAACTTCGTTTTATGTCAAAAAGTGCCAATTATCAATACAGTTTCATAGATTTAGAATATAGATCTAGTGTTCACATGGTATTCAATTTTTTACCTACTCCTGCCCCTCTTAACAAAGCTGGCAATAAGTTTGATGGACAATGAGGTGCGTTTGTATAAATAATGACATGCATGCAAAGAACAATGAAAAGTTGAAGGGTTACTTCCCGAGGGATGAGTGGATGCCAAATTTCTGTTGATCTTTATCAAGGGGTTCCATGCCTACTAAAGTGGAGATACAATTCTCTAACACTGGAAGTAGGCTAGCTATGTTTCATGAATTTAGAATGTTGATTGATCTAGCCGCAAATTGGGAATAGCTGCGTGTCTGAATTAAATTATACACTTAAACATGAAGCTCTATCCCATCAGTAGGTCTCATTTGACGGGGCTTATCTTGAACATTTGGAAATAGGCTCCTGAGAGTTTTTTTTCCATGATGGTCCTTCTACATGACATTAACCTTTCCTTGGATGCACGTCAGGAATTATGGCCTGGTAATGGTTATGGTGTGAGGGAGGATATACTTATATGCTAAAAGTCTACGATGTGATATAAACTTCTGATCCATAGAATTCTAGGATAACTGCATGCATGGACAGTAATTCAAATGGGTTTTAGTTTATAATGTTTTAACACACAAATTTCAATTGTTTGTATTTTAAAATGTTTCATTAGTTTTGGAAAAAAATTCATATTTTCACCTGTGCTCTAAATCTATGAACTTTGGTTTCTCTCTCATTCATTAGAAACTCTAATAGTACCTTCTTTCTTTTTTGAAAAAAGTTGGGAACTTTACCACCCATAATTCTGTTAGAATTGATATTGGGTACAGTTCCTGCCATACAGATAACTAAAAATGGGGACACAGTAGATGAGCGAACTACAAAGTGACTACAAAAACAAAGAACCTAAAGCTGCTTAGGAATCGCCCCCCACATCCACCCAGCCCTGCTTCCTCTCTAGACCCCGCCCTCTTGCTTTATGCCAGCACCTCCAATCCCCTGTGGGGTCTTACATACTGTACCCCAACTAGTTAGTCTAGTTTCTTTGCCCTGTCCTTGATGAAGCAATGGGTGCTCTCCCAGAGGTTTTCCTCATACGGAATGGCTCCTTTGAATACCATTTCATTCCTTACGAGTCATACTAATGGTACCTATTCTTGAGGAATAAGATTATGGAATATGAGAGCAGAATTAATAGAAGTGAATGTGCCATAGTTAATTTTTTATATTTATTTTAGTGTAATTTAATTAAATTTTCTCACTGAACAGAACTTGTTTTTTCTTACATGGTGGTCCAACAAACCTAATCTTTCAACAACCAGATTTTGCCTAGAGGTGTTTATTTGGACAGGCAGGGTTTTTTCCCCCCTATTTTTAGTTTTTCTTCTTGCAATTCATGCATCAATATCTCATGGGTGGAAGTGTTAAGTTAGGGATGGGAAGGAAGGTTTTAAGTTTTGTCCAACTGGCTCGCTAGACAGACAAGCAGGTGATTAATGTTCTTTTTTTGGTGTCTCTGTTGTGTGTGTGTAAGCAAAGGAGGGAGCTTACCACCAATATTATTTTAATAAAAAAACAGTACTAAACTCCCGTATACATGGGGGTTTTCTAGGATATATCTTATATGGATTGGGGCATTGAGGCCTGACATCCGAAGGGAGAAAAGGTGGAGGACAGGTTGATAAAGCATCTTTAAGCAATCATCAAAATTGAAACAGCTAATGCCAAAGTCAGTCCCATATCTCTCCCGCAATCCCTGTACAGCCCCTGCAATAGTGTGTGTTGATTTTTGTATACTGTGGATCTTGGTTGTATCTTGTTCCTCCTTTTCCTTGGATGTTTACCACTTTGAATAAATTTAGTGGACATCTTACTCATTTTTTAAAAAATAGAAAAGCTACATGCATTAATATTTTTTGAACAGTCGTGAACTTCTTATCTTCTTCTCATCATCATCAGCAGCTGTTGATTATAGTGGTCTAAAGTGCTTATTGTTCTCATATAAATTCACTTTTGCAGTGACGGATTCTTTTTTGCTGTAAAGGAGGTTTCGTTACTTGATCAAGGAAACAATGCAAAGCAATGCATTGACCAACTTGAGCAGGTTAGGCAAAATCATTACTTAGATATACATCTTCGCACTTAGTAGTTCAGAAAATCTGATTTTTCAGCATCAGGAATTCCTTTCAAGATTCTTTTTGCTTGCATAGTTTGTTCTTCTCTGATGTCTGTTTATTATTTTAGGAAATCGCTCTTTTAAGTCAGTTTGAACATGAGAACATAGTGCAATATCTCGGCACAGACAAGGTACCAATTCTTCTACTTACAGATCGTTATATCATTAATTATATGCTAATGTTATATAATTCAAAATTTCTAATCAGCACCATGAACCCAATAATTCTATATTGTTGGATGGATTCCTATATTTTGCATCAAGTTGTATAAAGATTTTCTTTGATCCCTGATGTGTCAATGGAATATGGTTACATGATGAATTTTATTAAGTCCTATATCCCCCTTCCTTTTGTTATCTGCTCATTCTATGTGCAACTTTATATTTTTTTCATTTTCTACGTTTTTTATTGTTGAGGCGCTTTGACTAAGAAAGTAGATTATTCATGGTTTAAATTTTATATCGTGGGTATAGACGTATAGTGTTGTATTTCATCACTGTTGCTTCATGTCATGAGGTTTGCTCTGCTGCTTTAGTACTAATTAATGAAGTCAACTGACATGGAAATGTTCATTTCTTGGATGGAAATAATTCACCAGTTCATCATAAATCGGTAGTTAGAACCATGGAAAGAACTCATTCCTTGGACATCATGATGAATCATGACTATATTATAATATCTTCAGCTTTGGAGTGGTGCCTTCAATTTGCATGCATGCGACTGTGGCATCATGGTTGTTGCAAAGATCTCATGAAACTTATCATCATGCAACAAACAGAATGTTTTTTTTTCATGGTTAAAACAAACAAACAAACAGAATGTTTTTTTTTCATGGTTAAAACAAACAAACAAACAGAATGTTTGTATTCAGTTAACTGAAATCTTAATATTACATATGACGTCAAGCAGGTTGCATCTCATGCAAAGGACCCATTGGATGCTCTATCCAAATGCAGCTAATATGGACTAATCCTTGTCACATGGGCTGAATTGGAAACGCATCATTTAGGAGTATGGCTTTTGCATGAAATACAAGCTGTTTGAAGGGCATACTTTATAATGGATGGTGCAGATTGTTGCTGGGTTTCTGTACGAGGATATTCTCTTGAGATTGTTGTACCAGCTTTTGTCATGACAAAATGAACATATTGGTGGATTTGTGGGATTTAGGTGAGGATCTAGGATTTTTTGGTGGGGTATCGGAGGTATCCCAACCCTTTTGAGATAAGGACCATTCCCCCCCCCTCGGGTGTTAATACCGACCCACACGGAAGTTTCCTTACAAATTCCAAGTTAAGTCAGGGCCTCAGGCGTGGGAGTTGAACATGCGTTGATGGGAGCATGCCTATGATTCTGGCTAACTCACCCACACTCTGGTGGGTAAAAGGAATTTTCCATTAGTTGTTGCAACCACACGGAAGATCTGAGTTGATCATCAATTACCCTCATAACATGGATACATTAACTCAAACCTTGAAATCCATTAGGGGTGGAAGGGATTTGTCCTTGATTTGAATTATCAAGAAGTGAATGTTATACCATTTATGCTATTTTAACTCTTATTAATATTATAATCTGATCTGATACAATCATATGTTGAAGCCATGACCTTGATGTGATTTCATCTTTATTAGATAATGTTTGGACATAGTGATCAAAGAGAAAAATGTATGATTATCTGTATCTAACAACTCTTTTGACACTGAAAGGTTCTATAACTATTAGTGTCAATCTGGAAATTGTTAATAAAAAATAAAAATCCTGAAGTCATTACTAAATTCTCATGGGAACCATGAGAATATCTTGAACTGTTTTTTGGTCCTGTGATTGAACATTTTCTAATAAATGTTATATATAATATATCACTATTAAAGGCCATGAGATTCCGTGAAGGTAATAACATTATCTGATGGAATCAACTTGCCCTATACTAATTATATATTACATCCAAGGCTTGTGGCAATGTCAGCATGACTGCACCAATATATATTGGGCAATAGAAACTAAAGGTAGTAAAAGACAGTTTGTTCTTCTTTCTTGCCTTCCTGGCAGTAGAAAGGTATAGATAAGGAGATTGGGAGGAGCTGTGTTTGTTCGGAATAGTAAGGACATACTGGCAATTTTGTCAATCGACAATTTTTATTCATTACCCTCGCAATATCACATCTATTGTAAAGAGGGAATATGGAAGAGGATACAAAACTAGGCCCAACTCTTGATTTTGTTTGAAGGATGTGGAAAGTGTGGTTGAAGTACAGCTGTCCCCTGGCATTTAACTTCTCAGGTCTTAATTTGAGAACAAGGAAACACTCCAATTTCTTCCCCTTCATAACTCAATTATGTTGGTCATGAAAGCATGAAGTGAAATACACACGGCATCTATCATTAATACATGATATATAACAGTTTGGAGCTCGTCAAATGCAATATAGACGCTTTTTTAAAATTAATAAAAAAAAAAAGTTTCTTCTTTTCTTTTCTTTATCTTCTTTGAGTAGATTGTGGTTTTGCTGAAATCTTCTCATGAGGATTCACAAATTATCTCTGAGTGGCATCAATATTAGGGGACTTTTTGATAGGACACCTCAATCACACACTAGCTCAGCCAACTGGATTTGGTGGGTGAAGAATGAGATCATTTAAATGTTTGATGGAAACACTGACCTTAAATTCTGGTTAGCTTATTTCACCTAAAAGCTGGAGTAATCTAACTGGATTTTATGGTTAGCTTACAGCATCCTTTTCCATTCATTATATATGAACTTATGAAGAGGGAGAGATTTTTTCATGTTTTATAATTCCACATTTAAGACCATTAATCTTTCTTTATCTTTTTTTACCTCATGTCATTGTGTTGCACATTGTGAGGCCACTACAATCCTTCCTTCTCTCTTTTTTATCTCACATCATATTAAGAAGCAATAAGAAGATGGCACCCTATACTGAAATTTTTTTTACCACCAACTAGCGAAGCCCAGAAATCTAGATTGGCTGTAGAACAGCAGCCAAGTATATCAGGAGGACGCTGGACATCCTTGCATTCCGCATATGCTATATCTTGGTGCATGGTGGTCTATTAATAAAGCAATTGTGTTTATATTTTCATTGTATGTCTCTGTATCAATTAATCTACAAGCGACTAATGAGGTTTCTTCTTTTCACAAGGAAGAAGCAAAACTATACATTTTCCTTGAACTTGTCACACAAGGTTCCCTGGCCAAAACCTATGAAAGGTACCGTTTACGGGATTCCCAAGTCTCTGCATATACAAGGCAGATTTTAAATGGCTTGAGATATCTACATGATCGAAAAGTAGTTCACAGGTGAGTATTCTGATGGTGATATCCTGTTTATCTTCCGTGGTAATCTGCATATTGTAGCTATAACAGGCTGTTCTCTACTTCTCTGTATATTCCTTGATATCCACCTGATTCAAAACGGTAATTTTTATGGGAGCATTTCATTCAAAGTGTTATGGGCATTTATACCCTACCAGTATCATCTGAATTTTCAATTTTTATCTGAAGAAAGTTTTTCTTTTCTTTCCTGTTCAGTTTCAACTTTTATTGTAAACCTATGGGCAGCATATGCTGCTATTATTGACTTCTGTAATGTCCTCTCCTATTTCACGCACAAAAACATTATGCAGGGGGGGACAAAGAGATTATTTTTACAAAGGTTAGACATAGAAAGTGCAAAAACGGGAGAATATATTGTCTATTGGTCCCAGTGTTGACTTTAATCTTATATGCCACTTGATAAATAAATGCTAATCTGAATTATATGAAAATGGATCATGGGCCTATTTTACAAGAAAGTTTAACCATGGATGCAAATTAAATAATATTAAGAATGAGATGACGAAGCCTGAGAATGTCCTCTCAAAAAAAGAAATTTAAAAGAAGCCAGTTAATTAAAGGATGACATTAGAGCCTAGCTGTCTTGTATGTTTGCTTGTTCTTTGGAGAATACACAGAAAACAGATGATAGTCTATACCATAGGTTTCAGAAAACAAAATCAGGTTTGAAAAGAATTGTCCACATGAGCTTCTAAATATTGTTGGGCAAAAATTTCTGATGTTGAAGGTTATAAGGAATGCAATGCTCAAAGAAATTGCTACATTCACACAGGCAGTATGTTTGGGCATTATGGTTTACTAGAAATGATGAATTGTTCAAGGGGAAAAGCAAGTTTATATTGAGAAAACATGGAAAAGAATAAGAGCATGGTCTGTTCCCTTAAGTATTGATGTGAGAATTTCCTTATGTCTCAGATTGTCTTTTTTCCTAAAAAAACAAAAAAACGCGGGTGGGTGGGGGTTTGCACTGTATTGAGTGAGAAATATACGCCGGAGAGTTGGGTGAGATGGGGATATGTCTGGTGTCCTTACGATCTTTTACTTTGTTTTATTTCTTTCCTTATCCTTGTAGTCTTCCGCTTTAGTATTAAAACATGGTGACATGATCACTCAAAATGGGAATGGAATGGTGAAACCATCTGAAATAGTTTATGTAGAGTCAAGGCAACCAAATTGATCGTGGATCTAGAAGTAAAGGATAAATAATAAACAAAAATGGCATCCCATTGTTATTGCCCTCCTTTATCTCTATTCCTTGGACAGATCTATTGAATATCTCACAATCAAATAAAACTTTAGATTGGGATGGAATTTGTAGGATAGAGCGAGATGAATTAGGATGACGTAGGTATATATTATTTATGTGTTGCAGCTATTATTTTTTTTTATGACTGTGAACGTTGACAATTGGCGGTGCAGTTGGTGGAATGAAGATCATCTATATTTTTTATATCCATAGCAATAAAAGATCTAAATGCCCTCTTGCAGCCTATCCATATTCTTTAAATTGAGATGCCATGATATTTGGAAGACAATGAAAATCTGAGTGAAAGTTATTTTCTAATTAAGGAAACTAATCAATATGTATGATGACAGAATGCTAGTCCTTCATGATAAAAGACTAATACAAACACTGCTTGTATAAGTTATATATATACATTATAGAGATATTATGCCTAAAAGAGACATGGTACATTCCCTTTAAAATACATGCTAACATGGCATTGTGTGTTAAATATTATGCATCTCATAACTTATTATTAGTAAACACTATATTTAATTAAAACCATAGATTAGGAACATGGTAATGAACAAGATATCATTATAAATGCTAACAGGTCACTGAAAATAGAAGTATTCTAATAGCTGAATGCCTCACATGCATGGTATACATAAAATTCTTCATCCATCTATCATGTATCTCTTTCCTATATACATCTTATGCCTATGCCACAAACGAACCATTGTTACTACAAGGATTTTCTGCTCCCAACTTAATGCCAATCTCATTAAACAGCTGAATATTTGTTTCCCAAATTGCCTGGATAGGCTAACAAAATATTTTCTGACCTTGAAGGGATATCAAATGCGCAAACATATTGGTGGATTCAAATGGATCTGTGAAACTTGCAGACTTCGGATTGGCAAAGGAGGTTGGTTTGTTTTGATCTCCTTACTTTCTGATGTTTCTATAAGAGTTTATTAACCATTTTATTCTTCTGATTTTGCACCTTTTAGGTAACAAATATAAATGGGCTAAAGTCCTGCAAAGGAAGCGTGTACTGGATGGCACCAGAGGTTAGTATCTTCTCTTGGTTGCAATATTGTCATGCAACTTGTAAAGATCAAATTGATTCTGCTTGATAAATGAGTTATTAATAGTTTTTAATTCGTTTTAACTTTCTGAAACTTTTCAATTGAGAACTATGCACATCTTTTTTAAAATAAATTTACTTGTAATTATGCCATAACTAAGAATGAATAATGAATGTTTCTTTAATTTGTACAAAGCACGGTATTAATGATATTGATGATGCTTTTTCAAAAAACATGGTATTTTTGTAGGCTAATCAAAAGGATGCTTTTAGTAATAGATTATGCTTTTTACTTGCATGTACTAAAGATTAAGAAATGTAAGTATTCTTCTTGCTTTACATTTGTAATGGGATATCATAGATTTTGTCAGTAACTATATCCCGCTAATCACGCATATTATTAGATGTTTCTTTTAACCGCATGATCTATATGTATATCTTTTTGGGCACACTCCTTTGGAAAATGTCCTGCATGCTTTCAAATCTTGCTCTCTGTTTTTTTTTTTAATTTTCTTTCAGGGTCCATTTCTGTGAAGAATTATACTTTTACTTTAAAATGATAGAGCACAGCATGTTTTTATGATTTTTTTCTCTCCATCATCGAGTCTTTTTTATGGATATTGCAGGTCGTTAAATCCCAACCTTATGGGCCTGCAGCAGACATATGGAGTCTTGGTTGCACTGTTCTGGAAATGTTAACTCATCAGATTCCTTATCCTAATATGGAATGGGTTAGTATTACAAGCACATATCCTTTCTAATTTAGCTGATGCAAGACATTCTTTTAGCTTCTCTCTCATCCATTTGAAAATTGGGTCTCTGTTTTGTTCGATATACCAAGAGTTTTTTCAATACAAATGCACATCATTAGGCCATCTCCAGCCTTACTCAAACCTATACTCAAATAAAAGCTTCGTTTGGTATGGTGTGTCTCCAACCGTTCACTCAAATCTTTTCAAAAAATTCTTATGTTCTCCCAATTATTTACTGTTTTGGCCTAAAAAGAAGCCACTGGAAATTTTGGGTAAACTGTGGGTCTCCCTTGATTTGGGTAAATTATTCAGTCTCCCTTCATTTGATATGGGTTTGGGTCAAGGGCCGAGAGGATTTTGTAGGGCTTTTAAATCAAATTTAAATTTGATATGGGTATGGGTCTAGGAATGGAGATGCTCTTGGTCATGTTACAGTGATGAATGTGCATTTCAGTTTCCATAGTATGCAGATGGCACACAACATTCGAAGGACCCTTTCCACTTCGTTCTCCCTATATTGATCCTCTAGGAGTTAACCTTTGCAGCTCCTTGAGTAGATGGAATCTTTAGACCAGAAATGACTAAACTCAAGGAATCACTTTGTTCATCCACTAACTGCCACTTCTCATCCACCAGAAATGACTAATCAGTAGAATAAGCCATTGGCTGGTTAATATAAATTCAGTAAGGGGAGTGATTGGGTCACCCCTATTTTTTCTAAGGGGGTACCCCCAATGGCCAGATATTTTAAGACGGTAGATCTGAATACAACTTTTCAAGATAAAAATATTGTCTTTGAATAGTCTAATCTCTGGTACAATATATACTGGAGAAATAGAAATATTTCAACATTTAAAAATTCAACGTCAACAAACCAAAAGGAAAACTTTGTTTCACTTTCATCCAGTTCACCCTTGCCTAATATCTTGATTTTTGACAAGTACTTTCTTTTTATAAATGAATCAATACTCATAATAATCAATTTCCCACTACCTGCTTAGGTGTTTGGCCATGACTCAATAACTCTAATACTACAATATGTCCTGATTGTGAGAACCTATCAACTCTTTGACATGACAGCCAAGTGCATTATTCAAGATTGGTCGGGGTGAGCCGCCTCCTATTCCCAGCGACCTCTCAAGAGAAGCCCGGGATTTCATCCACCAATGTGTACAAGTTAACTCAACTCTTCGGCCATCTGCACGTGATCTTCTCCACCATCCATTTGTGAGGCCTGTCTCTTTGAGTAGAATTGAGAGGTAGAACTGAGTGAAACCAAACAACCACCTCAGAAAATGCAGTTTTGGAGCAATTGAACCGTTGAGTTCTTTATATACGGAATGTTGCTGAGCTCCTGGAGGCAGAAGTGATCGTTATGCGATGCAAATTTAAATCTGTGGAATGATGACTTAGACCCGGCAGCAGAGTGTACTTGGCTCGTGTGTATAATGTACAGGAAGGAAATACCCATTGAAACTCATGTATTTGACCAAGCGAAAAAAAAAACTCATGTATTTGTTGAACCCTTTGTATTGTGTTATTTTTTAGTGTCATTTTGATCTTAATTGGATCTTAATTTTTTTTAATAGAATATAATGTTATAGCGTTGGA